>JARHVA010001344.1:1150000-1615000 GCA_037957365.1 Torreya grandis | reverse complement strand
AATAAAATATAAGAAAACAACAAATTAGTGAATAAAAATGTTCATGAATGCATAATAGAGGTGTTATACTTGGGCATAAGGTTTCCCCTAAGTTGTAGGTAGTAGTGACACATGTAAAGCAACACAAGAATAAATGGCACAATGTTTCCCCCAGGCTATAGGGAACAACTAAAGGGTTGATGGTAAAAGTTTTCCCCTAAGATATAGGGAACAATGACATAGGTAGGATGAAAATAATTTTCCCCTAGGCTATAGGGGACAATTACATAAAAATAAATAGGGGGAATAAAACAAATAGGAAGGGGTAGCTGAGCTGACTCCAAATATGCTAGGCAAGTGGAGGATGCATACATATTCCCATGGACATGATTTCCAATGTGAAATTATCTTAGAAATGGGAGAAAAAAGGTAAAATGGTCTAGAAATGAAGCTGGATAGCTAAGAAAATCCTTCACAAAAAAAATTGAAGGCTTTATATCTCGCATGGAAATTCTAAGTGATTTTT
The DNA here is from genome assembly GCA_037957365.1 of Torreya grandis. NCBI lineage: Eukaryota > Viridiplantae > Streptophyta > Pinopsida > Cupressales > Taxaceae > Torreya > Torreya grandis. Next base: position 1,614,495 of record JARHVA010001344.1, on the reverse strand, counting down.
AGGATTTTCCTAGGTCTTTTAAAATGTTTAGGGCTTTTGAATTTTTTTAATTTTTTTTAATTTTGAGGTATCTTAACTCATTATATATTACAATATATTTCTCACAAAATAGTGAGAGTGTAGCTTAGGGTGCTCAACAAATGGTGAGAACATTCAAACTTAAATTACTCACAAAACAATAAGAAGGTTCAAACAATGGTGGTTGATCTGACCTCAAAAACATTGAGCATTACCTATATAGTCCAAATTGCCCTCAAGTCATTGTATTTCCCATTATAACATAGTGTTTGACTAAGTAACAATAAGTTAATAAATAGTCAAATGGAAATTTATGAAAAAATGATGCGGCAATGCATGGTAAGGGGTTGTTCATAAGCTATAAGAAATAAGGGCATAGGTTTGGTGATACTAATTTTCCCAAAGGTGGTTATAATTAGTATCATGGGTGATGAAATAGAATGTAACAAAAAATAAAGGATGTAATTGTTAGGACCAATATCATACTACTTTTCATATATTGTCATTGAATGAATGCCTTCAAAAGTCTGAATTAGAATCAACTGCTAGAATTGCATCTAATATCGACCATTGAATGTGCCTGAAGTGTCAATGAATCAAAATAGAAGCAAAAAGTGATAGGGGACAAGTAAAAATAATTATAGGGAAATAGGATATGGTATAGTCAGAAATGTATGTGGGTACAGTACAAAGAAAGGGTATATTATAGCATAACTTAAATGATCCTTGTAGATAATAGTTCAAGCCCATCAAGTGTAAAAATGTTTGAGGTGCATTATGTTCATCGATTCATCAATTTTATCTCCTTCTAGCATGGTTAGTTTTTATGATCCATAATCATAGTTAGGGATAACCACACAAGACCCTAACCATTTAGGATACAAATTTCCCTTATTTTTGGTCTCGATATTGATGTTCTTTCAATTTACTTTTAGAACTAGATCACCAAAATCAAATTATCTATGTTTTACATGCTGATTATGTTGGCCATGTAATATGTTCTAGTATTCTTGAAGGTTATTCAAGTCAACCATGCACTTTCCATTTAGTAAATTTATCTCTTGAAAATGAGCTACTCTATATTCCTCATCATTAATGATGTGCTGTAATGAAATCTAGAGAGAAGGTAATTCAAACTCGATAAGAATGAAATCAATGCCATAAACAAATGTTTATAGGGTGGCTCCTATTGGAGAATGAAAAGTGGTACAATAAGACCAGAGGGTGTTAAATAGTTACAAGTGCCAAATACAACCAACATCATTAACAATCTTCTTGAGAATATTCATAATGGTTTTGTTAGATGCCTCAAGTTGATTGTTGCTATGTGGGTAATAGGCATTGTAAAAGTGTTGTTTGATATGGTATTGGGCACAAATAATTTTTACATCTTTGTTTTTAAATGAACCACCATTATTAGATATAATATCAAAGGGGATACCATAGCAACAAATTAAATGGTTAAAGATGAATATTGAAATATTCTTACTAGTTATGTAAGTGAGAGGAATAGATTTTACTCACTTAGTGAAATATTCTATAGCAATAAGGACATGTTTATGGCCATATGAGGATATAAGATTTATCTTGCCTATGAGGTCAAGTCCCCACATTGAGAATGGTCATGGTGTTGTCATTGGTTTAAGCATTTTGGCTGGAACATGGATCAAATTAGCATGCTTCTGACACTTTACACACTTATTTACATAGGTAACTTGTAGTCATATAAAATGAAAAATTTGGTAACTTGATTATGGTTAATGACACCCAAACTATAGGTCCATCTTGCTTACTATCATGACCTCATAGGCATGTTTTCATTGATTCCTAGTCATCCATAGCCTTCTAAACTAAACCCTTACAGACCCAGACTGCTCTTTCCATGCTTAATCTATCCCCCAAGGCTCAAACCCTCTAGATAATAGCATCCAAATAAGACTACAACATTGAAACCTAGGGTGTCTAGTTTTTTACGATGTTGTCCAAGTGCATTTTGGCCTCTAACAATAATATTCTTATGAATCCGTATCCTAATTCATGCCAGCCTAACATGAATTTATTTAACCCATGATCATTAAATCCCCTATAAAAAGCCATTCAAATTCCATTTATAAGGCTTATCACTCATTTATAAGAGAGAAGCAAGACTACTCAAGCACTTTTCCCTATTCTCTACATATAGCCATCCAATAGCATTTAAAGCTTATTCAAACCTTTACACCAGTCCTTAGTCATTCCAAGTATACCTAGTTTTTCATTTACTTGCATTTTCATCACACTATTACACCAACCACTTCGATGGGAGAACTACATATAGCTTGATCCCTCCTTAGAGTATTAGTATGTAGGTAGCATGCCCACACACAGGGTGTGAAGTGCACCCAACATATCCTTTAAACACTAACCCATCCTCTCTTTTCTCCAAATTTTACATTCAAGTTCAAGAATAAAGAGGACCTATGGTATTGAAGATTAAATCACGTACATAATGAGCTCCATAGACTTTCAGGCTTCAATATTTCAAAATCAAGGTCACACAGATCTGGTACACAAAACCCAAAAATATTAAACACTAGGATAATACCACTAAGATATGACTACAGTGCCATAACCTAAGGTTTCCTAATTTTGGTGCATGTGTCCAATCAATAAATGAACTCCAACTTCTTATTTATGATAGTCTCCCAAGCCTACACAGATTTTTAGACCTTATCTCAGTCAAAATAGTATAGAATAAGATAAGTTTGATTTTCTCTTTCTCACTACTATTTTTAGAAAAGCCCTAATTATAGTCAAATTTCAAAAATTAGTAGCCTAATTATTGTACATTATTTACTAATTTTATCTACTCAGACCCAATTTTTAATAATTAAACATCTAAATTCCCCCCAAAAAAAAAATCATTTGGTGAACCCAATATACTTTGAATTTTGCATTAAAACCCTAGAAACCCTAGGGTAAATTCCAAGCTAATTTTTCCCATTAATTTTTGAATTTATTCCTAAATATTAAAATCAAAATTCCTCTCAAATTTTAAAATTTTGTAGTAAATTTTAAAATAAATTTATTTTAAACCCTAGTTGCATACACTATGTCCCAGTAATTTTCCAATCATTACAAATTTTAAAAATTTAGATTAATTTCAAAAAAAATTCCTTAAAACCCTAGTTTTATCTACTAGGTCCCATTAAATCAAACACTTTCCCATAAATTTCTAAATTTTTACTTGCATACTTAATTCAAAAATTCAATTTCAATTTCAAAAATTCATAGTATTTTGTAAAACTATCACTGTTAAATCCCTAATTGCATGTACTAGCACCTATTTGCTTCTTGAGGTATCACCTTACATCCATAATCAAATTTCAAAAATGAATCTCACTTATGTACAAATTTTTCTTACATTTCTTATAAATAACAAGGAAACCATAATGGGCCCTATCATGTAAATGAATGATGAAGTCTATCATATGTTAGTACAAAGCTTCATCCTTTGCATTTCATGCTTGTGTTTCATTATATGGGATGATATTACAAAATTCATTGCCAAAATGCATATAATTTCAAATTTCTTTCTTCATATTCTCTTTTGCTCATACAAAATAACTACCAACTCCATTTTTCTAAAAGCATCCAAAATGTTATTTTACATGTTAAAAGATTATATGCCTTTATGCACAAATTCGTGATCTCTACCCTTTACTTTATATTTCTCATGTGGAAATTTTTTCAATTTTATCATGATAAACATGTTAGAAATGTTATGATTCATGTCAAAAAAAATTGTACATTTGTGCACAAATACATGTTCTTTATCCCTTGTTTGCTATCTCTCATTTGTATTGTTCTCTATACTCATATTTTTATACAACTTATAACTCCACTTACATTTATTTTAGCCCATATACATGGTTTCTACCTATATGTATATGCCTCCTTGGCTACTCTTGTTTCAATGACATATTTCATGTAGAGGAAATAAATTCATTTTCTTCCTCTCTCTCAAGAGGGTGATAGCTAATTTCCCTCTAATCAAGTCCATGTTATCACCCTTCCAAAAGGTGAGGCAACCTATACTGATGTAACTAATGCATACATTCAGCTTATAGTTTCTTCCAACCATCTTCAACATATGTGCTTACATGTTCAATCGAAAGCAACTAAAGTTTGCAGTTGTGAAACTCTAAAGGATCAAATCACCAATATATCAAGTTAATTTCATATTTATAAACATAGAATAATCTATTACATGAAAATATCACAACATTGGAAAATAATATTATAATAAAAATACCTCAAAGGAACCCTTGTATAAATCATGTATATGCACCTTCACCCAGTCAATTGGTTAAATCACAATAAAGTAACTCTACAACTAGTGATTCAAAAATCATTCAAAGATAAAATAATAGTTCAAGTGAGGTACTAATGGAAATGATTAAAGTTAAATTGATAAAACTAACTCCTCTACATCTAATGAGAAGATCCAAATATTATTGTGCATATCATAGAATGTATGGCCATCACAAAAATTCATGTTTGGAATTGAAAACACATATACAAAAAATAATTTATAATAAGGACCTTATACAAGGTAAATCAATCAAGCAATCCATAGTGACACAGGAACACATTCACAAAGGTTCAAATTCAAAAATAGTATAAAAGTGGTTACCAAAGCATAACTTAGAACAAAAAATGGATCAAAAAGAAAAATCATAGCAATAAAAATGACCATAAACAGAGATAAAGCACAAAAAATATGCAAATTGACCTCTCTAAAATGAGGCTCAACTTTCAAAGCAATATGGATTTGGTCAAAAATATCTACAACAATTTTATTTTTAGGGTCAAGGATTGGACAAACATGCTCAAGGCATCACTACTTCTATTCTAGCAGTTGATAATGTTTGTCACTAAGGTTTGGCACTTATTGAACATCCTAATATGAATCATTCACAAACATAATTTATCAAAGTAAAATATCTAGATACAACAAAAATCAGCACCAACACTCCATTGGTTCAAAATCAATATGATAATGATAAGTGGAACAATATAAGTTACTATGATTTCCAAGATACTAACTATGAATCTAAATATTTAGATTCATATTCTTAGACATTCCCTCATACTTCACAATCATACATGATTCCTTTGTTTGGTATAGGACACCATGATAGGGAGTTTCCCATGAGACTCATCGATTAGTATCATTTCTTTCCAACTTACTTGTACATAGTTTCTCATCAATTTATTGTACATAGTTTCTTTCCATCTTTGCTTGTACATAATCTATTCTGCTTGATTGTACATAGTTCAAAATATTCCAAAAAAATAATAAAATATAACATTTCAAAATCTAAAAACATTCAAAAATGTCAAAAAAACACAAAATATTTAGATTGTATGCATCATCCATGCTTTACATTACTACTATCATGATATGACTTACATTTATTGTTTGATTTTATTATATGTTGATTTATCTACATTAACATGCTTTGCTTGATGTTCTTTGAGTGTGTGCATTGACTTCCATCTATTTGATTACTTCACTCTACCCATTGAGGGGGCATCTTACTTCTACATTCCTAACAGACATCAATATATCTTCCCCCTAGGGGCATCTTATACATGACTACACCATCCAAGTTATGTCATTCCTACACTACACACTCCTAGTTATCAAGTTGATGTATGTTACTTACTAGATTACTATATAGACATCTCACTAGTATCTTGCACTTATGTATTTCCTATCATATACCTAGTCTTGTACTAACATGTCTAGCATAATTTCACTTCTTGATTTGATTAGTGAGATGTGATTTAACTTCCATTATATACATGCTTTCCTTTTTTACTTAGTGTATCTTGATGTCTTTACATTTTCTTAGTTCTTATTCCATGCCTTGTACATTTTTTAATTCATTTGATAATGTCATTTGATTTTATTCATGTGTGTGCCTTAGGACATTTGCAAATGTCCTTTATTGGTACTCTTTCATGTGCCTATGGCCCTTGTGCCAAATTTGTTTATTTCAATTATATGTGTATGTGGAATTTTAACATGCCTTGTGTGTTTTCTTTCTAGTTTGAGTGGCATGCGCTCATGTTCCTTGATTGCTTGGCCCCTTGGCCACTCTTATATGTCTTTTTCTTCTTGCTTTGTATGACTCGTTTCTTGATTAGTTTTCCTATTTTTAATGCCATGATCTATATCATGTATTTCCTTACTTTCTTGGATGTCGTGATGGACATCATGCTCCATCCCTCCTTGCTAAAGACTAACACTTTTAATTATAATTCACTACATTTCACATCTTATTACTTATTATATTTATCTAGGCATACCCCTATTGATCTAACAAACTCTCAATATAAACCTTTCTATATCTCAAGATATCTTGTCAATTATCATTATTATATCATATATCTATGCAGCATAACACACTTATAGGGCTCTTTCTTCTAAGGGAAATCATTGAAATGTCTACATTCCTACCCTTAGAAGAGGGCAAAAAAAACAAGGATTTTGTCATAGAGATCAGAGCTCCTAACAGTTAAAAATTAGTTTTCAAAACATTCAAAATAGAATCTAGACATCAAACCAAGTAGAATAGACTAGATAGATAGTAAAGAATCTAGAAAAGTTACTAGATTTGCCCCTAGACAATAGTGTCAAAATTGGACTATAGCACTAGATAGTAGGGTGTCCTATTTTTGGTGCTCCCATCTAAAAAATATATATATAGTTTTTCTAGAAACAAACAAAAAAGTGAGTTTAGTCATAGGTTTGTCAGCTCAGTATAGTCCAGATTCAGCATGTTTTAGTACATTTTTTGCTCAAAGAATCCAAATAGTAAGGGCATCATGCATGACATGATGGTTCTCATTTCTAGTTTAAGATTAGGCAATTTATATAACTTCTAGATTAGAAACCATGTTATATACACCAGTGATTGGGAGAAATGTGCATGGCACATTGATCCTCCCCTTTTTCTGAGTTTAGTTTATTTTCTAGGCATTTCTTAGTAATTGTGTGCCTTACTCCATCTCCAGGTGGTTGTCATCCTTTTTCAAGTTTGGCTTTAATAAAAACTTAACTTCTTGAGTACCCAATTTATTGTGTTGACTTCCACATAAGCCTATTGCACTAGTTTCAGAGTGGCTTTCATACAAGCCTAATCTCCATCTTTCAAAATGGCCAAGAGTGGCCTAGTTTCTAACATATATTCAACTATTCATACCAACATTATAAAATCATAGTACATTCATGGGCTTCAGGAGCCATCTCATATGACATCTATTTCATACCAGTATTACTTTATAGCTTCACTTCACAGGGCAATGATAGAGCTAAAGGACTAGCTAGCCTTTGTATTCTTGAGCCACCTATTCAAAGGGATTAGACACATAGTCTAAACATCAATTGACACACGCATGATTCATTAGCTTCACTTAGTAGGTGATGATGGAGCCAAAGGGAATACCTTTGCATTCTTGAGCCACTTCTAGGTAATTAAGCATTCATCTATGTTCATGATATTACTTTTGTTACATCACACACCCATTACAATCTAGCATCATAATAGGTTTTGTATTGGTTCACATACCTGGTGAGGTTTATTCATTCCTTTCTATTCCTCTCTCTATCTTACCCATATTTGGTATATTCTTATTTTAGATATAATGTATCTAGTAAGGACTGATCTAATCTATGTTTTTCATTGTAGATTCACACTTCACACCGTGCTCTGTCTATACACATCTAACATCACATAGCTTCATGAGCTTCACCTTTACAGGGAAGTTCAGGTATGCTTTCTATTTTTCCTTTATCATAGTATTTCACTTTTTTTCATCACTAGAATAAAGGGGGGGGGGGGGGGGAATTTAGTTATATAAAATGCAAAACTTGGTAACTTGAGTATGACCCAATTCATAAGTCCATCTTGCTTGCTCTCATGACCCTCATAGGTATGTTTTCATTGATTCCCAATCATATATAGAGTTATAGACTAAACCCTTATAGACCTATACTATTATTTCCATGATTAATCCATCCCCATATATCTTAGACCCTCTAGATAATATCACCCAAATAGGACCACAGTGCTGAAAGCCAGGGTGTCTAATTTTTAGCACTATTGTCCAAGTGCATTTTAGCCTCTAACGGTCATAATCTTTTGAATCCTTATCTTAATTCATGTCATCATAACATGAATTAATTTAACCCATGATCATTAAATCCCCTATAAAATGTCACTTAAATTCCATTTAGAAGGGTTGACACTCATTTACAAGAGAAAATCAATAATACAAGAAAGACTACTCAAGTACTTTTCCCTATTCTCTACATAAAGCCATCCAATAGCATTTCAAGCTTATTAAAACATTTACACCAATCCTTAGTAATTAAAAGTACACCTAATTTTTCATTTACTTAAATTTTCATCATATTATTGTACCAAGCATTTTTAATGGGAGAACTACATATAGCTTGATCCCTCCTCAGAGTATTGGTATGTAGGTAGTAATCCCACACACGAGATGTGAAGTGTGTCAAGCATATCCTCTACATACTAACCCCTCTCCTTTCTCTAAATTTTACATTCAAATTTAGAAACAAATAGGACCTATGGTATTGAAGACTAAATTAGGTACACAACAAGCTCTATAGACTTGTAGGCTTTGATATTTCATAGGTAGGGTCACACAGACCTGGTGCACAAAAATCATAAATCTTAGATCACCAAGATAACAATGCTGAGATAGGACTATAGTGATATAACCCAAGGTGTCTCACTTTTATTTCTCCAATCAAATCAAGAAATTAACTCCATATTCCTATTTGTGATGGTCTCCTAAGCCTGCACACAAATTTTTAGACCCTATCTTAGTTGAAATAGTACAAAATAAGATAAGTTTGATTTTCTCTCTCTCACTACTATTTTTAGAAAATCCCTGATTATATTCAAATTAAAAAAATTAATAGCCTAATTATTGTACATTATTTACTAATTTTATCTACTCAGACCCACTTACATGACATCAGTTATTCTATTACTAGCCCTAAGTATCCATTCAAATTGAAGATTGGCAATTTATTTCTTAAGAGTGTCAACCATATCCTTATAAGGTAAAATATTCTCATCCTTTATTTGTTATTGTTTTATAACTTGATTGATTATAAGTTATCAATCATCATGAACTAGTAAATATTGGATATTCTATCATATTGCTTGGTAAATCCCTACGACGATTGCTTTATATTCATCCATATTATTAGTACATGGGAAATCAATGTAAAAATACTTGGAAATAGTATCCCCTTGTGGCATGATGAAAAATATATCAGTTCTTGATCCATGTGTTATGAAGGAACCATTAAAGTAAATTATTTTTGATTCTACTTCAGGAGGTACTTTTATTGTGGTCATGATGGATTCATCTAGAAACCCAAATATAAAAATTTGAGTATCATGAAGAGGAACTTCTACAAGGTGATCTACAAGTACCTATCCCTTAATGGTTTTTTTTATTAACATACTCAATCTCAAATTTTCTCAATAGCATGTTCTACTTTTCCATACAACCTTGTAAATCTATTTTAGATAGTAGATACTTGAGGTGATCTACTTTATCAATTATGATAGTCTTATTATTCATCATGCAGTGACGTAACTTTTAGGCTAAAAAACCATAGTTAAATAATCTTTCTTGATTAGTGTATAATTTTGTCATATATGACCAATGTTTGGCTTAGGTAGTATACAACATGTTCTTTGCCTTGTTCATCATGTTGTCCCATAAGTGCCTCCAAGGCACTTTTAGTGGCTGACATGTAAATTAACAAATATTTATTCAATGTAGGTGACATTAAAATAGGTGGATTAGATAAGTATTATTTGAGATGTTTAAATACTTTATAAAAAAATTCATTCCATGATAAATTGGTTCCCTTCTTTAGTAAGTGTGTAAAAGGATGGCATTTGTTGGCCAGCTATGATATGAGTGTCTAATTGACTATATTTTGCCTTGTGAATTATGGAGATAGTTTAAAGTAAAGGTGGTGGCATCTCAGTAATGGCCCATACCTTGGTAGGATCAACTATAATGCCTCAACAATAGATAATAAATCCTAACAATTTTCTAGAAGCTACACCAAATGTGTACTTTTTATGGTTAAGCCTAACATTATAATCTCTAAGTCTTTCAAAAATTATATAAAGTATGGATAGGTGGTTGACTCGGGTCTTAGATTTACCTAAGATGTCATTTACATAGTCTTCAATAATGTCTTGCATCATATCATTGAAAATTACTATCATGGCTCATTGGTATATTTCTCTTTAATTTTTGAGTCTGAATGGTATCATCTAATAACAAAACATTCCCTAAGGAGTGGTGAATGTTGTATTGTGTTATTCCTCTAGTGTAATTCTTATTTGGTTATATCCTAAAAAAATATAAATAACAGAAAGTATTTCATATCTGACCTAGATTCAAAAATCATTAAAATGTTTGGTAGAGGAAATCCATCCTTTGGGTAGGCTTTGTTAATATCCCATTAATCAGTGTATAATTTGATACCCTATGGTTTATTATTGATTGGTACTATATTATAAATCCAATATAAATAATTAATAAGTCAAATGCATCTCACATCCAAGAGTTTATCCAACTCTTTATTAACTAATACAATAATATGAGGATTTATTTTCTTAGCTTTTACTTAACTAGTTTGGCATCAAGGTGTACAACAAGATGGTATACAACCAAGGTAGGGTCCAGATCTAGAATATTTGAATAGGTCCATGAAAATACATCAACAAATTCCCTTATAAGGGCTGTAAAAACTTCATGTTCTTCTCAGTGAGGGATGTGCTTAATTTAATCCATTTTAGGTACTCATGAGTCCCAATGTTGACCTTAGAATTATCCTATATAAGGAGTGTAGAACCATCTTCATAAGAGTTGGAAAAGAGGAAAACTAGTGGGAAATGTTATATTTTTATGGTTGGATTGGTTTTTTTAACTCTCCCAAATAGGATGAATTATAATCACCCAATGGTGGTAAATTCCATGTAACAAATACCTCTAGGCACTCCAGTATGGTCTATTAAAAAAATTATCGCTCTTCAATGCTGATTTTGGATCCATACATAAACCATAGACTAGTGGTCTCCTATGCTTCATGTGAAGAGGGGTGAATATTCTCATCTAATGGTGCCTAAAATAGGTTTTCACCAAGAGACTTGTCTTTTCATTTAATTTTTCCCTGGTCTAAAGGTGCCTCAAAGAGGTTTTCACTTTTAGACCTCAATGTTTTATTTTGTTTTTTCTCTTGGCCAAGGAAGTTTACCTACTCTCTAAAATAGGTAGCAGGATTCAATCTAATAGAAAAACCCTTTTTTTATGTCTTAGAGGAATATGAACCCTTAAACACAAAAATTCATAAATGGCCTCATCATTCTTGAACTCATCAAGTGGCATTGTCAACTCGTGTTGGTCCTAGTCTATTAGTTGGGGATGATAAAGGGTAAGTGGTGAAGGGTGAAAAATAGGATTAATGGTACATACATCATAAGTTTTAAACAAATTAGTGTTCACAAGGTTATTGTATATGTTATAATCAGACTCTACATCATTATCAACATCATCCTCTCTAGTCGATGGTGTATGAACTTGAATAAGCTATGTAGGGTCACCTCTAAGAAATTTAAATATAATACCATGAGTTATTTTATACTTGGTCATGGAAATTAGCTCGATTGTTCCTTATTGATGTTCTCATAGGCCACTATCTTCATAAGTTTAGTTATCCATAATTTGGTTATGGATAGTATACTTGGTGATTTGGTAATAATCAACTAGATTATCATTATAGAGCAATGAATCATCTTCAGCCAAAGGTTTATGTTATATACTAGAGGTTAGTTTGAAAATAATGGGTTGAAAGAGATGAGATTTTCCTTTAGCATGTCATTCCATGTGAATAGTCTTGGCTTTAAGTCTCCCATAATATATCGGGATCTAAGGCAATTTGGTTATATGAAAGGATTCATGAGTATTGTACTCTCATATACCTTTGTCAAATATGTAAAAATGGTTGGCTATCTTTGGTGGAAGTGTAGTTGAAGTTGAATCTAGGCTTTCAAGGTCAATGTAATTGGATTTGGGATCTGATTCAATGGATTTTTATTTATTATCTTTTCCTCTATCAGTTTTAGGCATATAATTAAATATAAAAAGGTAATTATAACTCTTTTACTCCACCTCAAGATGTTTTCAAAATTGGTAAGGCTAGAGATCAGTTGGCATAATTACTTCCATCCCTAAATGGGTAAATTTGATACATTGATATAGTGCATAAGGTATGGCCCAAATTTCATGGATCCATAATTGTCCCAAGAGTAAGTTATATGATAACTCCAAGTTGATAACATGAAAAAAGGTGTTATGGGTCAAAGGCCCAATGACCACTGACAAACTAATGGCTGTGATTCTTTTTCCTTGCTATCATATGCTTTGATGATAATGGTATATGGCTAAATATTGGTTTTTGTGTATCTAAGATACTTCACCAATTTTAAATACACAATTTTTAGGCATAAACTATTATCTACAAGGCCATGTTTAACTATGTGTCTAGTTATACCGACCTTGATGTACAAAAGGTTGTTATGCAATGGACTCGAGGATGAAATATCAGTTTGAGAAAAGGTAAGTCATTGGTTAGGTTCCAAATGTCCTACCATAGCTTAAAATTTATCAAGCATGATGTTGTTAAGTATAAGGGATTGGCTTAGGTATTCATTAAGTATACTCTTGTGAACATTAGATGTCCACAACAAATCCATGATGGATTTTTATATAGGTGTCTTTTGGAACTATTATTATTGGCCATTTTGTCCCACATGTTAATATTTTGCCTAGATAGATCAACTAAGTAGAGTCCTGATTGAAATGGATGATCAAAAAATGACTCGAGAAATCCTAGAAGAACTAGGCCATCATCAAACCTCATGCACAAATGAATAAATAAAGTTGGTTTTGCATTTAATATATTCACTTGGAAAGCCTTTTAGGCCAAAATATTGCATGGGCATGATGTATTTCATGCCTAGATCATCCTCTACAACTTTCATATCTTGATGTCTTTTATATCTCAAGATATAAATCTTGAAAGTTAAACTAGTAGTTCAAGACATGCATGAATACATCAAGATAAAGTTATGGCAAGTAACTATTTGGGTTAAATGATCTAAGGTTAAACATAGACCTGACAAGTGTCAAGATCTCAGGAGCTCAAGTAGAAGATCTACAACACACGTAAGGTCAAAAAGTCAAAACGTACATAGAATAATATCAATGGTTAGTGTTTGATCAAATTAAAAACCTAACAATGAGTGGTAACCTAACGATGTCAATGGGTCCTAAAAATCTAATGGAGTGCATTTTGTCATGCACCTAAGATATAATGGCAAGCATCAAGTTAAAAATTTAGAGGATCTTTAAATCAATTTAAAGGTTGATAAGTGTCATGATCATAATGACTTAGTAGATCAATAGTGCACATTTGATCAAGTGGAAGGAGATTGATGGTGTGTTAAAGGGTCAATGGGTCTAGATTAAACATGAGTTCAACACATTGTGAAAGCACAAGGCCAAATGAAATTGACAATCTATACTAAGGATAAACATGTAATTTCTAATTATCTTAATCTCAAATATAGATCTATAGTCATATAAAATGCAAAAAATAGTAACTTGAGTGTGGCTTGTGACACCTAACCCATAGGTCCTTGATGCTCAATTTCATAACCCTCATAAGCATCTTTTCACTAATTCCCAGTCATCTATAGCCTTCTAAACTTGATCCCAACTCAACCAAACTACTCTTTCCATGACAAATCTATCCCCCCAAATCCTGTTAGCTCAGACTATAGCACCCAACTTGGACCATAGCACTGGGCCCTCTAGTGTTCACTTTTGGTGCTCCTGTCTAAGTGTATTTTCACTTCTAATGGTCAGTTCCTTCTATTTATTATCCATATTCTTATCATCCTAATGTGAGCACATTCAACCCATGACCAATAGATCCCTATAAAATCCCATTCAAAGTTCATTTGGAAAGGATTAGAAAATATCACAAAGCAAGCAAGAATATAGGAAAGAATACTAAGGCAATCTTCCCTATTTTGTAAATACAACAAGACAAATACTACTACAAACTTATTCAAACCTTTACACTAGTCCCTAGCCACCTCAATCACATCGAGATTAGCATTTTACATCTTCATACACACAATCACACAAAGCACATCAAGTGGTAGAACTACATATGTTTTGATCCCTCTTTAAAGTATTGGTATGTAGGTATTACACCCCTACAAGGGGTGTGGATACATGTTTAGTGCACCTTACACACACTAACCCCCATCTTTCCTAAAGTTTTTCAAAGCACAATGGATCTAGGGTTTGAAGACTAAATTAGCTCTATAGGGAGTTCCACATAAATCTAATAGTTGAAATTTTATAGACAGGCTCACATAGACACAAGAAAAAAACCCAAAAAGATCAAGCCTCTTGGAAAATAATAGTATAAGAGGACTATTGTGCCAGATCCTAGAGTGTCTTATTTAGATGCTACTATCTAATCAATAACTAAAGGCCAAATCTTGATTTACAATAGTGTCCCAGTCTTGCATAGTGAATTTTAGACCCTACAATAATCGTCTCAATTAATTTCTAGCTAAGTATTTTTTTCTCTTCCTTATTACTATTTTTAGAAATATTCAAATTATACAAATCAATAGTTTAATTATTACATATTTATTTATTGATTTCCTATTCTAGACCCTTAACTAAATTAGGAATAATACACTAATATTCCAAAAATTGTTATATCATTTGGTGAACTCGAATTACTTCGTTTGCACATAAAAACCCTAAAAACCATAGGAAAAATTCCTTCATGATTTTTCCAATATTTTTTTAATTTTTTACCTATATAATTAAATAAAAAATTCACTTTAAATTTTACAATTTTATAGTAATTTATAAAAAAATATTTTCTTCCAAACCTTAGTTGCATACACTGGGTCCTTTCAAATCAAGAATTTTCCAATATTTTTCTAATTTTTTTACTTGTATATTTAAATCAAAAATTCACTTTAAATTTTAAAATTCCATAGTAATTTTTTAAAAAATATTTTCTTCCAAACCCTAGTTGCATACACTACGTCCTTTCAAATCAAGAATTTTCCAATATTTTTATAGTTTTTTACCTACATATTTAATTAAAAAATTGCACTTTAATTTTTAAAATTCCATGGTAACTTTTAAAAATATCATTTTTCAAAACCCTAGTTGCATATACTAGGTCCCTTTGTTTGCTTGAGGTATCACCTTACATCTAAAATCAAATTTCACATAAAAAAAAAATGGATATCATTTATTTACACATATTTCTACTAATTATTTCAAATAATGAGTTCATACTCAGTCCTATCATGTACATGAATGATGAAGTCTACCATATGTTAATGCAAAGATTCATTATTTCCCTTTCATGCTTAATTTTCATAATAAGGGATGATATTACAAAATTTATTGCTAAAAATGTATAAGATTTCAATATTTCTTTTGCATATTCTCTCTCTTTCATGGAGAATAATTTATAACTCTATTTTACTAAACATGTTAGAAATGTCATGTTACAAGTCAGAAAAATGTAAGCATTAGTGCAAAATTCCATGCTCTTTCTCCCTTGTTTACTATCTTTCATGTAGAATATTCTTTATAATCATCTAGGTATACAACTCATAACTCTAATTACTTATTTAACATGCTATCTCTATATTATGTGTAATTCAATCAAGAATAATATTTTTACATACTTAGAGGATCCATTGCATATTCTAACAACCACCATTCAAGTTTTAATGTCATATATTATGCACAGGAAAGAATATCCTTCTCCTCCTCTCCCCCAAGAGGGTGATATCTACTTTCCCTCTAACCAAGTCCATGTTATCACCACTCCAAAAGGTGAGTCATCCCATACTATTATTCCCAATGCATACATTCATCCTATAGCTTCTTCAAAACCTCTTCAACATGTGCTTACATGTTCAATCATAAGTAACTAGGTTTACACTTGTGAGACTCTAAGGGATCAAATCACCATTATGAGCAAGTTATTTTTAGATTTACAAATGCAAAATAAGATATTATATGAAAATATCAAAACATTGGAAAATCAAATTATAATACAAAATCCTCAATGACAACCTAGTGCCACTCATGTATAACACCTTCACCTAGTCAATTGGTTGTAAATAATATTACATATCAAAACAAGAAATCAAAACAAAGTAACTCTAAAACTAATGATTCAAAAATCATTCAAATATCAAATAAGAGTTCAAGTGAGGTATTAAGAGAAATGATTAAATCTAAGTTGATTAAACTACCTTCTCTACATCTAGTAAGAAGATCCACATATTATTGTGCATATTATAGAATGCATGGACATCACACAGATTCATGTTTGGCATTGAATAAACATATACAATAGATAATTGATAATGAGGACCTTATACAAGGTAAATCATTAAAACAATCCACAGTGACATAGGAACACATTCACAAAGGGTCAAATTTAGAAATAGTACAAAAGTGGTCACCAAAGCATAACTTAGAACAACAAAAGGATCAAAAAGAAAAATTAGAGCAAGAAATAGTACCATAAGTACAAGTAAAGCATGAAAAAGATGCAAATATACCTCTCCAAAATGAGACTCAACTTTTAAAGTAGTATGGATTTGGTCAAAAATATCTATAATAGTTTGATTATCAAGGTCAAGGGTTGGGCAAGCATGCTCGAGGCATCATCACTCCTATTCTAGTAGTTGATAATGTTTGTCACCAAGGTTTGGGATTTATTGAACATCCTAAGGAAAATCATTCACAGACATAATTTATCAAAGGAAAAGATATAGATACAATAAAAGTCAACACTAGTATTCCATTGGTCCAAAATAAAAATGGTAATGATGAATGGAACAATATAGGTTATTATGATTTCCAAGATACCAATAATGAATCTAAATATTCAAAATCATATTTATATCCATTCCCTCATGCTTAAAAATCATGTATTATTCCTTTGTTTGATAAATGACACCATGATAGGGAGTCTCCCATGAGACTCATCAAATAGTATCATCTCTCTTAGCCTTGTACATAACTTCTTTTCAAATTACTTGTGCATAGTTTCTTTTTGAATTGATTGTACATAGATTATTATCAAAATCTAAAAAAACATTAAATATACCAAAAACATTCAAAATTTTCAAAATATAAAAACATTCAAATAATTCAAGATATAAAAACATTAAAATGATTCAAAATCCAAAAACAATAAAATAATTCAAAAACACAAACAGATTTCAATTGTATGCATTATCCATGCTTTCCATTTTTACTACCATGCTAGACTTACATCTGTTGTTCTATGATATTGTTTGTCAATTTATCTACATTACCATGCTTCTCTTAATATTCTTTGAGTTTGTGTAATGACATCTAGATCCTTTATTTCTTCACTCTACCCATTGAGGTGGCATCCTAATTCTACATTCAAAACATCCATTGATATATCTATCCCCTGGGGAAATCTTCTACATGACTACACCATCCAAGTTATGTAATTCCTACACCACACACTCTAGTTATCATTTAGATGTACATTACGTACTATCTTACACAAATTATTTTATCAACACTCACTAGTATATAGCACTTGTGTATTTCTTAGCATATATCTCATCTTGTACTACATGTCTTGCATACTTTCACTTCTTGCTTTGATTAACTAGATGTGATTGTATTTCCAATATTTACATGTTTTCCTTTCTTGATTTATGTAACTATATGTGATTGTATTTCTCAGTTCCTAATTTATTTCCTATATGTTCCTTAGGACATCTACTAATGTCCTTTGTTTCTATTCTTGTGTGTGCCTAGGGATATTTGCCAATGTCCTTTGCCTGTACTCTTTTATGTGATTTTGGCTTTCATTCCAACCTTGCTTGATTCAATTATATGTGTATGTGGAATTTGAACATGCCTTGTATGATTTTTTTCTAGTTTGAGTGACATGTGCCCATATCCTTTGTTTGCTTGGCCCCTTGGCCAATCTTTATGCTTCTTGCCTTACATGCTTGTTGCTTTTTTATTTCTTCAATTGTTTCCAATGACATGATCCATATCATGCATTATCTTGATTTCTTGGATGCCATGATAGACATCATGCTCCATCCCTCCTTGAAAACTAATAACTAATAATTAACCAAACCTCTAGTTCTAATTTAGTACATTACACATGCTATTACATTTTTATATCTATCTAGGCATACCCCTATTGATCTAACAATATCCCATTAGAAATCATGTTATATCTTAAGATATCTTGTCTATTATCATTGCTATATCATTTATCTTTAAAACATAACACACTTGTAGGGTTATTTCTTCTGAGGGTAGTCATGACATGGTCTTCATTCCTGCCCTTAGAAGAGGAGGAAATAAACAAGGGTTTTGTCATAGAGATCAAAGCTCCTCATGGTTAAAAAAATAATTTTTAGAACACCCAAAATAGAAACCAAACTTCAAACCAAGTAAAATAAACCATGTAGATAGTGAAAATTATAGAATAATCATTAGAATTATCTTAGGACAATAGCACCATGATTGGACTGTAGCACCAGATAGCAGGGTGTTCATTTTTGGCACTCCTATCTAAACAATAATAAAAATAGCTTTTCCAAAAATAATCAAATAAATAGGTTTAGCTATAATTTTGCACATTCAAACCAGTTTAGATACAACACTTTTAGTATAGTTTTCTTAGAGAATTTAGATATAAGGGCATCATGCATAGCATGATGGCTTTCACTTCTAGTTTTAGATAAGGCAGGTGGTATAACTTCTAGATCAAAATCCATGTTTTAGACACCAGTGATTGGGGGTAATGTGTGTAGCATATTTATCTTCCTTTATTTCTAATTTTAGTACATTACCTAGGCATTATTAGTAGTTGCATGAATTATTTAATTTGTAAGCGGTTGGAATCATTTTGGAGTGGATTTCATACAAGCATAATCTCTACCTTTTGAAGCAGCCAAGAGTGTCCTAGTTTCCAACATACATTCAGTTATCCAAACTAAATTATTAGATTACAAAGCATTCATGAGATTCAAGAGCCATCCTATATGATAAAAATTCATACTGGTATCAGTTTATAGCTTCACATCATGGGGAAATGATGGAGCCAAAGGAATAGCTAGACTTTGTATTTTTGAGCCACCAACTCAGATGGATTAGACACATAGTCCAAACATCAATTATCACACATAATATCATGTAGCTTCACTATGGGTGACAATGGAGCTAAAGGGCCAACATTTGTATTCTTGAGCCACCTACTTAGAGGGATTAGACACAAGGTCCAAAAAATTAGCACATGTAGGATCATGTAGCTTCCCTTAATTGGTGATGATGGATCCAAAGGGATAGCCTTCACATTCTTGAGCCACTTTCAAGGAATTGACCACTCAAATCCATTCATGATATTACACTTGGTACAACATCATCTAGCATTACTTAGCATCACTTAGTATCATAATATGTTTTATATTGGTTTGTATACCTGATGAGGTGTATTCATTCCTTTCTATTCCTCTCTCTCTCTCTCTTACCCACCTTTATACATTCTTATTTTAGATATAACATATCTAGTAAGAACTTATCTACTCTTTATTTTCTCTTGAATATTTACACTTCATAACATGCTCTCTCTATGTACACCCAACATCACATAGCTTCATGAGCTTCACCCTTGTAGGTAAGTTTAGGTACACTTTCTATTTTTCCTTTATCCTAGTATTTCACTTTTCTACATCACTAGGATGAAATGGGGGGAATGTAATCATATAAAATTCAAAAATTGGTAATTTGAGTGTGGCTTGTGACAACCAACCCCTAGGTCCCTCTTACTTACTTTCATGACCCTCATAGGCATCTTTTCACTAATTCCTAGTCATCTATAGCCTTCTAAACCTGATCCCAGCTCAGCCAGACTACTCTTTCCATGACAAATCTATACCCCCATGTCTCATTAGCTTGGGAATATAGTGACCAACTTGGACTATATCATTGGGCCCTCTAGTGTCCATTTTCAATGCTCCTATCTAATTACATTTTCACCTCTAATTGTAAGCTCCTTTTAGTTTTTATCCTTCTTATTATTGGCCTAATGTGATCACATTCAACCCATGACCAATAGATCCCTATAAAATCCCATTTAAAGCTCATTTGGAAAGGGTTGGTAAATATCACAAATCAAGCAAGACTACTAAGGTAATCTTCCCTATTCTTTACATACAGCCAGCCAAATGCTACTACAAGTTTATTCAAACCCTTACACCAGTCCCTAACCACCTCAAACACATCTAGTTTACCATTTTTCATATTCATACACATAATCACACAAAGCACATCAAGTGGGAGAGATACATATGGCTTGATCCCTATTTGGAGTATTGGTATGTAGGTAGTGTTCCCATAGAAGGGTTGTGGATACACATTTATTGAATCTTACACACACTAACCCCCCCTCACTTTCTTAAATTTTTTCAAAGCATAATAGAGTCTAGGGTTTAAAGACTAAATAAGATCTATAGGTAGTTCTATGGACATTCAAAAATTGAAATTTCATAGGCAAGATAACACAAACATAGTGAATGAAACCTAGAAAGCTCAATTCTCCTAAAAAATAGCAATAGAAGAAGACTATCACGGTACACCCAAGGGTGTCTTATTTTAGAATTCCTATTTAATCAATAAATGAAGGCTAGATATGGATTTGTGATAGTGTCCCAGTCCTACACAGTAAATTTTAAATGATGCAACAACTATCTTAGTCAGTTTCCAAATAAGTCTTATTTTCTCTCCCTTATTACTATTTTTAGAAAGATTCAAATTACAATCAAATTATATAAATTAGTATATTAATTATTGCATATTTATTTAATAATTTCTTATTCTAGACCCTTAACTAAATTATGAATAATACACCAATATTCCCAAAACTATTAAATCAAGATCACAGATCGATGAACAATGATGAAGGTCGAAGGTGTCATAATCTCGAAGACCCAGATCAAGATCAATGATCAAAATTAATGGTCAAAGCTATGATACTTTAAAAGGAGGTTGAAATATAATTTAAAGTTTAAATAGAGTGAATTTTTAGGGATTAAACATTGCCATTGGGAGCTATTAAGTAATTTTAACACATTTAAGAACTTGAGAAGGATTTCATGCATCCATTATCAATTGCTTCTTATAAAAATCATAGGTTTCATACTTCTTTCTCCACCTTTCCATGCTAAACAAAGTCCCAATGACATTAATGCATGAGGAGTTTAAGGAGTTGGTACAGATATTATCATGATCACTGATGACTCCTCTATTCTCCCACACATGTTCCCCATCTCTCTCATTCCCTTTTGTTATAAATATAGGCTTTTAATCCTTGAAATGGATCCCTCTCTTTGGAATTACTAGACTCTACCAAAATTGATCTTTGTAACCTCCTAAGATAAATAGATGATTGTTTCAAATTTCATTATTCTTGTATAATGTGTTAATGTTAGTTTGATTTTCATATGTTGTAGAAATATCTCCCTTGTCAAGTCTTGATCTCACCTAGATACTAGTTTATCTTGTTATATAGGTCATGTTTAGTGTTTACTATCATTTGTTTGAAGCTATTAAGGGGATACATTGACTAGTTAGTGCCTTCAATCAGGTCTTTCCATTACTTCCCTTAGGTTTTGATCACTTGGTGAACCTCTGCATGAAATATTGATGTATAATAGACATTTGGAGTTGTAGATTCAATATTTTTCTTGTCTCATTAGTGTTTTTAGAATTTCAAATTGAGTGGATGAGTAATTAATTTAGGTGCATCACCAACATTAGCTTAGATTTCCATTTTAGTTATCTTTCTCTCAATTTTCACCCTAGCAATTAGTAGGTTTTAGTGGAAATGAGCTAAGTGATAATTCAGAGGAGCTAGTCTCATTAAAACTCCTATAGGTCTGACCCAATATTAGGTAACCCACATCTTAGGTTCATTCTCATGTTGGACTAGATTTGAGTAGAGGACCTGAGCAATCTTTTGCTTAGCTACGGTGTAATCTAAGTCTCTAATAGTTCTAGCATGCTCAGTGGGACTAAGATCTAAAAGATTAGAAAGATTGTTGGTGTGTCTTTCCTATAATCATCTTTTAGACGTAAGAAATTTATCATCAATGGTAAATTTGAATCAAATATTTGGTTGTAAGAAGCCTAGGTATGTCTCATTAAATATTTTAATCAATTTTTTCATCTAAGGTTTATATGAACAACTATGGTGTATACCCTATCATTTACCTCCTTATCATCAATTCCAACATGATCTTCATGATCCATATGAGCCAAATTATCCTTACCAAGTTTTTTTTATCAAAACTATGATGAGATTTATCAATTTTATCATGATTTTTATTATCAAGAACATGGATCTTACCTTCCTCATGACCCAATCATCCCTACCATGATCTCTATCAACCTTACGATGAGTATCACCAACCTTATACAGATCCTTACCAATAATATGGTGACTCATACCAATCCTATGATAACCCTCATGAATCTTTTTATCTTCTTGATCAGCCCAATCAAGCTCCAAATCAATCCATCTCAAGCTTCAAACAAACCTTGTTTGGCTATGAGAAATAAATGATAAACATATAAATTTAAAAGAGATATGGACAACATATTTCCAAGCATGAAATTTAGAACATGAGAGCTAATTTTTATTAGGATAAAGAGTTAGGTGCATCCTTCATAAGGTAATGCCACTCAAATTTTAGAGTTGATATTCTAGACATAAGTGTTCTAATAATTAAAGAGAGGCTAGTAGTTTATGAGGAACCCCAGGGTCATCATAATCATCATCATGTACCCATAGAGATTCCCTTTCCCCTTCATGAATTCCAAACCAATGTTTATTATATCCCTCAAAAATCCATTCAAACCTTGCCTAACTTTCCTACCTTGAAGTCTATCCAAGAGAAGCCTCGAAAGGCTAAACAAGTATGTGTTGAGGAGACTAATCTCAATGTTTCTTAGTAGATCATATAGGAAACTTCATATTCATTTTCTTAGGAAGATATATCCAATGATCTAGTTCATGATTTTTAGGCTAATTTAGCTAAGAAAATTGACTTTGTAAATCATCATCTATAGCATTCAATAGCACCTATTAGTAAATTTATGTGGTTTTTCTATCTTTATAGACACATATGAGTAGGAAATTTTGTGTATTAAAAAAATAAAATTATATAAGTTTGTAGGTATGAGAACATAGTTTTTAAATCTATAAAAATATTAATGTTAAATCATTATTTGTAATTATTTATTAATTTCTACTTAATATATCTTGTTATGGTTCATGCATATATCAGTACACATAGTTTAATATGTTTTTTGTCAATAATAAAACATTTATAAAACTTATATCTCAATAATCATCAGCTATGATTTGGGGAAAAATGATTTTCATGAAGCTAAGGTCAAAAAGTTATGTTTGTAAACTTGCACTTTCAGTTTTAAAACTTTATTAAATTTTAAAATTATTTCAAAAAAACATGTATATTAAGAAATTAATTAAAAAATCTTGCCATTATTAGATACTTCCTTCATCGATATATTAAATTTCATACAAAAACTCATTCTTTTACTTTAAAAGGTGTATTTGTACATATATAATCTTTTTTTTTCACAAAAAAGTACTATGGCATTGTTAAAAAATGTGTCAATTTCATATACTTTTCTCATATGTGCATTTAAAAGTAAATAAAAATTAGAGATTGTTTGAGGTATAATCACTAAGAGGGGGGTGAATCAATGATGCAAGATATTTAAAACTTCAATTACAATCCTTTCAAACTCTTAATCACTGACCATAAGCATTTATAAAGCATATAACATGTTAATAATAATGAATAAAAAATATGATGCAAGATCACACACATAACACAATATCTATGTGGGAAACCCTCTTGGGGAATAAAACCCAATCTCAAGCCTGCAAACACATGGACTACTTGTCCTATAAGATGATTACAAATAAGAGACATTTTAGTGAAGCACCCACTTCACAAGGAGCACCCACCCCTAAGTATGAACAAGCACCCACTTGTTCTATATGTTGAGCACCCACACAATACCTTATTAAATCAATAACTCTAGAATTTTGATTACAGATCAATCTTATTAGAAACACAATGTATAACACATCTCTTTCAACTCATCACACACACTCAAACTTGCTCATACAAGTAATGCATCCAAACACCCTTTTGGATCTCTTTAGTCTTCTTTGCTCATCCTCAATCTAATATATACCTAATTCCATCCACTAATCATAATTACTCTGATCTCTTTCCTTCACCTCTATCTTCTACTCTCTCAACATGAGCACATTCAAGTATAGAAACCATGGCCTTGGTCTCCACTATCTATAGAGTTTTCATGAATATCAACATATAGGTCAACCATAATACTTACCTTAACACTCAATACATCTATCATGATAATACATAGGTCAAATCCATTTTCATAGGTTGGCCATAGCATCTATGGGTCACACTTAACTAGCTACAGCTTTCAAATAGGCCTTAATATCCCTTATAGATCTCATGGAGACCTATTCACCCATTTAGAACTTCATCAAGTAAATAAATAACATAATATCACTTTGAATTACATGGTTCCAAT
Organism: Torreya grandis; assembly: GCA_037957365.1. Lineage (NCBI taxonomy): Eukaryota > Viridiplantae > Streptophyta > Pinopsida > Cupressales > Taxaceae > Torreya > Torreya grandis. The sequence continues at coordinate 1,589,571 of JARHVA010001344.1, read as the reverse complement.
CCATGTGACCCTTAAGACATCTTCAAGTTATTACTCCTACCAAAAAAATCTTCTTCTAAAGCACAATTTGCTCAAACAATATTTTGTACACAGAAACACCATGAATGAACAAATATTCAAATTTGAAGCTCCATAAATCTGACTATATAAACATTCAAACATTATAACTAGATTATATAGATGCTCCTTAAATTCCTCTACAATTTTTTGTTTTTACACCATCATCAATTTCATCCTGGATCAAAAGATATAGATCAAAACTTGTAGATTGGTTTTCCCTCATTAATTTGAATATTCAAATTTTAATGGTCACTAAGAAAATGTTAAACATTAGACACTTTAACCTCATCTCATACTCCCTAATAAAATTTACCAAATACAAACCATCAATCTCCTCAAATTATCCTGATATTTATCTTGTAATGCTCACCATTGATCTTAGATCAAAGCTCCCATGATCATGCCACTTGGCAGCCCTATGTGCCTTTTGTGCATATTAACCTGTTGACTCCAATGAGCTTCCACCACTTGGTAGCCTCGCATGTTTTTTGATCAAAATTTAACATATTGAATAAACACACACCATTGGATCACTTTTGACAAGATCACATGCACTGTTGGATCCTTATTTAGTTAGATTAAATGCTCACCATTAAATATTGATATGATTAAATGCTCACTTTTGAATCTATCTAGATAATTTGACCTCAGACTTTAATGTAGTTAAAATTGATGATATCTTGTTCAACATTGTCTACAATAGCAACTTTGAAGGTTTATAACTTGATATAAAAAACACTTCAAGACTTAAAATATTTAGGCTACCTTCTTGGCACTATAGACAACATCGTCATGAAAACCTTTGACCACTATTGACTTTTTGAGTACCTACAATAAATGCATAAACTTGATAGTTCATTCATGTCTACATGATGTGTAGTGATGATCTACCTTATTGTAAGCTATAATATGCATGTTTCCATTTCCAAATTATTAAGTGACATACCATAACTTCACCAAGACATTTATGGCTACCTCACAACTTATTTTTTGTCCTTAAAACATGTAAATGTGTCATATCTATCCAAGATATCAAACACAACTTTTATGTCATTCATTTAGTAGAACCATATGCTCTTTTTGACATCAATGAAAACCTAAAACATCAATTATTATTATCAAAAGTATCCCCCTTTGTAATTAATGGTAAAACACCCTCAGAATGACTTCTTACTCATTTGAACTTACTCATTTTGATCTTTCTCCCTCTTTGACATTAATGACAAATGGTCTCTTCCTCAACATGCCAACAATCAATCATTAACATCATGTAAGCATTAAAATGTTATTTAAGATGCTCAAGACACATAATTTCAAGCATATGAATCAATTACTCCCCCTTTTACATGTACCAATCTAAACTTGGACTTCTCTAATCCTTGGACTTGATAAACTACTCACAGAGCTTAAAAAGCTCCCCCTAACATCAAGCTCCATCTCATGTCATTTATTCTTTGACCATACTTAGTTCTATGAATAAACATTATAATTGCCTCCATACCTTCTCTCTTAGATTTAACTACATAGTCCTTTGATCTTAGGACCTCACCATTTACAAATCTCCCTATTTGTTTATGCATGAGGATTCAATTCATTATCAAAATACATGACTTGATTTGATCAATTCATCATGTCAATCTTCTTTAAATCACAACTATATAAGACATCTTCATAATTCTATCATGACTAAAGTATATTCACATATGTTCCCCTTAATATCATACACATATTCTTCAATCCACTCAAGCTAATTAAGTTAGCTCCCCTTTAGACAAACACATCTTGCATATTATCAAATTAAAAAGAACATACCTTTGTATTGATTTTCATTTTGATCATCACCTAGAGCACACATACTTGCTTTTCCACAAGAAATATGTCCCCTAAGAATCATAGGTAGAGATATCCACTTTTCATAGAGGGACTAAAGATCCAAAAAATTAGGAGACTCCCATATCTCCATGCTCTTACTTGACCTGCAGTCCTTACTCATCTTCAGATTGACTTTGAATGAGTTCTCAACCTTATTATTTTCTTTTATCTCAAGATCCTACTTGATTTCCTTGTCCATTTGGGTAGATAAGGTGTGTTCCTTGATACTTAAACTTGTTCCCTATTCTGACATGGAAAATAATCCACTTTGAGACTATTTTTCATTTACATGTTTAGGCCTCTATTCACTCTGACTTCTTCTCTTCATGATAGGATTGATAATATTTGAAGTAAAATACTAATTATTCTTGTAGAACCTTGATATGTGAGCTCTTTCATGAAATTTAAAACAAATTAGGTTTCTCATATTTTACATACCTTGTGATTTGAAGTTTCATGATTATGTACCTAATCATTTGTTATTATAATGAATATTTTACAAAACTTTGCAATATGACCAAACCCTTGACACTTGTAACAAATTATGTCATTCTTTCCTTGTGAACCTGTTAACTATCTTGAGTGATGATGTTCTTCATGATTTCAATTGTCTTGATCATAATTTCATGAAAATTTATTCTTTGAGGATCTTTTATAGTATTTTGACCTATAACCAAACTAATTACAGGAGTAACAATGACCATTGAAATTTGCATACCTCATCGCATTTAGTTATTTGATCTGATTTATCTTCTTTTTTCCAACACCTTCATTCCTTGACTGATGATTTATTTTCAAATTTTGATTATCCTTGTTCATATCAGCCTTTATCTTCTCTACAGTTACATGTTTTTGTTCTTCTTTGTATCCAAGACTATTTCTATCACTTACATGTTTTTGACTAAAAATATTTTCAATACCATTTGAGCTCTTCTCAAACTTCACAAATGACTTCACCTTACAAGATGTCTTATCTAACTCAGCTTTTATTGACTTATTTTCAATCACATACCTTGAGCACTCATCTTCTTTAGATTTCATGCTTGTAGACATGATTTCTAATTGACAACTAAGATGCTTGATTATATCTTCATGCTCTTTGGTGTATTCATTTATTCTTGCCTCAAACATATTAAATTGCTCTTCATAGTCCTTTATTTTTGACATAATCTCTTTGTTCTTTTCTTTCTAAATCTTTAGATATTCAAGAGCATTCATTAATTCATCCTTATTATCTAAATCATTAGTTGTTTCTTTGCTCATTGCTTGATTTAGTTTCATCTGTAAAGACTCTATCTCTAATTGATGCATGATACATTATTCATCCTTAATATTTACTTATTCATTAAGAGTAAAAACCTAAGTTTCAATTTGTTGTGTGATCTCACCATGTTCCTTGACTTCATTACTCAGCCTTCCTTCAAAAAGTCCAATTTTCTCCTCATAGGATTTAATCAAGGAATATTGTTTTATTTTCTCTCTTTGTAGCAACTTCATTTATTCCATAGATTTTAGATATTTATCTTTAAGAGTGACTTTATCTTATTCTTCTTTTGAGCTATCACTACCAAAGAAATCTCTGCTTAAATAACATTCACCTTCATCATCACTAAACTCCATGAATTATGTCTCCATGTTCTTATTATGAAAAGAATCATCACTATCAGATGTGTTTACTTATTTTTATACAAATGAGTTACTATCTTATTCATGATAAAAGATATTAATATCTTTGTATGATTCCTTCTTTCTATTTTTCTTATTGAAGAACTTTTTGTACTTTTTAGTACCCTCAAATTTCTTGTGCTCATCTTCATGAGATTCCTTATCAACTATTTTGTGTTCAGAATTGTCTCTACCTGGACATCTAACTTCAAAATGACCAAATTTACCACATGAAAAAAAATTGAAAGGAATTTTTCCTTCATACTTACTTGATCCTACATTTAATTTTCTTAAAATCGTGGCTTCAAGTTGATCTTCATTAAGATCAAAATCTTCAAGACTCAACTTATTCTTCTTGGCTTTCATATATTTGCTCACTTTGAAAGCTACTTCCTTATTAGGAGATCTATCCTCATCAAATCTCATCTCATAGGAAGTAAGGATGTCATGTAGTTCATCCATCTTAAGTTGAGTGAGATTATGATTTTCTTTTGTAGCAAAAACTTTTGAATCAAACTTGAGTGTAAGAGACTTCAATAATTTTTGTACTATAGTAGATTCATCAATCACTTCTCCAAGACCTTTGATCATGTTTACTACCTTATCAACCTTATAATATAGGATGCCACAATATATTCTTCCTTCATCTTGAGACCTTCAAATTGCCTTCAATAGGTTTTTAACTTATCTAGTTTTGCTATTGAGTCTCCTTCATAAATAGTCTATAATTTGACCCAAGTTTCCTTAACAGATTTTCAATGGATCACTTTGGTGAACATAGACTTAGATAAACCACAAATGATAGCATTCATAACTTTATAATTATTCTTACTCAACTTTTTATCAGTAGCACTAGTTGGAGGAGTAGTTGGTGTAGTATAACCATCTATGATAGATTGCCAAATATCAAACCCTAGAGACATGATGTATGTCCTTATCCTCATACTCCAGAAAGCATAATTTGACCCATTGAATAATGGTTCTTGATTTCTAGATAAACCATGTATTTTTTGACTTGCCATATTGTACTTTATATCACCTTCAAGTGGTTAAAATTTTCAATGAAGGTCCTACTTTGATACCAATTGTTGTAGGTACAATCACTGAGAGGGGGGGTGAATTAGTGATGCAATATATTTCAAACTTCAATTACAATCCTTTCAAACTCTTAATCAATGACCATAATCATTTATAAATCATAAAAGATGTTCATAACAATGAATAAGAAAGATGATGCACTATCACACATATAACATAAGATCTACATGGGAAACCTTCTTGGGGAATAAAACCCACTCTCAAGCCTACAAACATAGGGACTACTTGTCCTATAAGATGATTAAAAATAATATATATATTAGTGAAGCACCCACTTCATAAGGAGCATGTACCCCTAAGTATGAAAATTCACCCACTTTTTCTAGATGTTGAGCACCCACACAATACCTTATTAAATTAATAACTCTAGAATTTTGATTGTAGATCAATCTGATTGGAGACACAATGTATAACATCTCTCTTTCAACTGATCACATGTACTCAAACTTGCTCATACAAGTAATGCATCCAAATACCCTTTTGGATCTCTCTAGTCTTCTTCACTCATCCTAAATCTACTCTATAATTTAGTCCATCCACTGAGCACACTTACTCTATTCTCTTTCCTTCACCTCTATCTTTTGCTCTCTCAACACATGCACATTCAATTCTAGAAACCATTGACTTAGTCTCCACTATTTATAGAGTCTTCATGAATATCAACATCTAGGTTGGCCATAATACTTTCCTTAACCCTTAATACATCTATAATTCTAAGAAATAGATCAAATCCATTCTCACAGGTCATCCATAACATCTATGGGTCACATTTAAGTAGATACACCTTAAAAATAGGCCTTAGTATCCCTTATAAATCTCATGAAGACCTATTCACCCATTTAGCACTTCATCGATCAAATAAAGAACATGAGATCACTTTCAATTACATAACTCCAATCCATATGATATTCTTAGGTTATTACTCCTACCAAAAAACTCTTCTACTAAAGCACAATTTGCTCAAACAATATTTTATACACAGAAGCACCATGAATGATCAAATACTCAAATTTGAAGATATATAAATTTGACTGTATAAAAATTCAAACCTTTTAAATAGATTTTCTAGATGAGTCTTAAAGTGCTCTACAACTTTGATTTTTACACCATCATCAAATTCATCCTAGATCAAAAGATATGTCTCAAAAAAACTAGATTGGTTTTCCCTCATTAATTTGAATATCAAATTCCAATGGTCTCTAAGTAAATGTTAAACATCAAGCACTGTGACCTCATCTTTTACTCCATGGAAACTTTGACTAAATACACACCATTGATCTCCTTGAATTAGCCTAGTATTTATCTTGTAACACTCAATATTGATATTATATTAGATCTCTCATGATTGTGCCACTTGGCAGCCCTACATGCCTTCTACACATATTGACCTATTGACTCCAATGAGCTTCCACCACTTGGTAGCCCCACATGTGTTCTAAGAAAACTTTGACATATTAACAAAATGTGCACCATTATATCACTTCTAACAAGATCACATATACCATTGGATCCTTATCCTGTCATATTAAACATTCACCATTAGATCTTGATACGATTAAATGCTCACCATTAGATATGTCTAGACAATTTAACCTCAGAATTTAATGTAGTTAAACTTGATGATATCTGGTTCAACACAATTTATAAGAGAAACTTTGAAGGTTTATAACTTGAGCTAGAAAACACTTCAAGAATCCAAATCTTTAAGGTACCTTCTTGACATTATAGACAACATCTTCATCAAAACCTTTGACCATTGTTAAATTTTTTAGTACTTGAAATAAATGCACAAACTTGTTTGTTCATTTATGTCTACATGATGTGCAGTGATGGTCTGTCTTCTCTTAAGCTAGAATATGCATGTTTCTCTTTCCAAATGATCAAGTGATATACAAAAACTTCACCAAGACATTTATGGATGCCTCAAAACTTCTTCTTTGTTCTTATAGACCTGTAAATGCGCCATATCTCTCCAAGCTATCAAACACAACTTATTTGTCACTCATGCACTAGAACCATATGCTCTCTTTGACATCAATTATTATGTTCAATAGAGACTGAATTCAAAATGTCATAATTATTATTCTTATGTTATTGCAAAATTGTTTTTTAAAGTGTATCTAAAATTATATCCCAGTTAAACTATTTTTATTTTTAGAAAAAGAAAAAAGGTGGCACTTTAAGCCCCCCATTTTTTCCCCCATTACCCTACATCTACCTATTTCAAGGATTGTATATTTTCCACTCACACATTCTTATGTATGTTTAGTTTCATTTTAATTTAATATGGATGCACACACATATGTCGAAGTGGGAATTATGTATGCACCTTAATTTTTTACAAGTCATGTAGTTGTAGCATATTTTTCATGCTTTAGTATATTTGATTCATTTTACTACTTTAGGATATTTTAGTATAATTTTCATTCACATTTTACCCTTCATAGTCTTTTTTCATCTATATATCCTCATGGACACCTTGAGATCTAACAATTATTTACCTTTGGATTCTCTTAGTTCTCCTAAATTTCATTTTCATCACTATTTTCATGGGTTTTTTGTATTGATTTTTTTTATATAGTCCAAAACTAGTATTGACCTAAATATTGTAAATTTCTAGGCGTAACTATGTGCTATATTTTTTCTTGACACATTTTGAATCACAACCCATGATTCATCCTAAAAAATGAACATAAATGGAATTGCATCTTGTCCTCATTATAAATATACATAGATCAAAGATTAAATGGTAACTAAATTACATAAAACCATTGTAGGAATAAAATAGTTCAACAAACTAATGGTCAAAATGGACATAAACATGTTGAGTAGTGTGAGATCTATGTCAAGATGGTAGACCAGATCTAAAAGAAGATTTGAGATATAACATTGAAAATAATAAATAACTAAACAATATGCTAAATGTAAAATCCCTTGAGATAAGAGAATACTTAGTGAGACCAAGATATGGCATAAATTTAGGGTGCTTTATCCATCTAAAAATTCAATACACCATAAACATACGAAAAAGGCCCTTACTTACTAAGTGAACTAGTTTTTACTATTTTAATTTTAATTTATTGATGATGGGTCTCCAAGTTTGATTGATATATATCCCTTGATCTCTATTAAGACTCTAGTTATGTTGATAAATCTCTATGTATTCCCTTTATATACATTTTTGGAAGTGGTTTTCTACAATATGAATTTTTTTTCAATGCATATGGAATGCTTAGTTTTAAGGGAGTTTTCGGACAAGGCTGATTTTTTTAACCTATCAAATCTAATGTCTTCCATATCCTCCTTTACCCTCATTTGAATGGATCATCTTGTCTCACCAATATAAGGGATACCGTAAGAATATTCAATTTTATAGAAACCATTTTTTAAACAAGGATCCACCAGGTCCTTAATTGGTTTTATAGCTTATTTAAGCTTGTTTATAGGTAAGAATTTAGCTGAGTTGTTATGTTGTTTCAAGATGTGACCAATCTTATTAGATACTCCCTCAATGTATAGTAAGAAATATATAGGTCATGTTATCAAGGTATCATTAAAATGATGTTTGTTGTGATTTTACTTGACTTGTTTGAAAGCTCTGGTTTTTTATTTATTATTGTGACCATTTTTATTAAAAATTAATTTAAGGTGGTTTAATTCTTGTTCTAAATTATCATCATCATAGACCCTAAAGTCCCTAGTGGTTAGAGTTTTTAGCATGGTTTATTTTTGCTTCAGATGATGGTATGAAGTGGCATGTAAGTAAATATCAATGTGAGTGATTTTATGGTAAATTTAATGAGATAAATATCCATTGTCCTTGTGAGAAAGGAGAACATCTAAGAAAGGTAAGTTGCCTTCAAGTTCTACTTATTTTTTAAATTTAATTCTAGGCACCAAGATGTTAAGATGAGTGTGGAAATATTCTAAGGTGTCTCGGCCATGTTTCCAACATAAATTTGTATCATACATATATATCTTGCACCATTTTGATTGAAGGTGAAAGGAGTGGAGAGCTCGCTCTTCAAATTTTTCCATATATAGGTTGGCCATAATTGGCAAGTGAAGGGAACCCATTACCATTCCTTTAGTTTGCTCAAAAATATTCCTGTAAAATAAATTAAGGTGGATTTTAGGCACAAAGCCACTAAATTTGTAGTTTCATTATCAATTCTAGATTGAATGACATCAATGGCCTCATCAATTATTAATTTGGTATATAGTGAAATAATTTCAAATCTCACTAATAATTCATCCTTATTTATTTTTTTATATTTGATGAAGTTAATGAAATCCATGCACTCGTGAATAAAGGGGAAAAAATTCCTACTAAGGGTTTTAATTTTGATGCCAAAAAAGTAACAAGATTATACATGGGAGAGTCTAAGGTATTCACAATAAGCCTAAGAGGTATGTTATTTTTGTGGATATTTAGGGTCCCATATATTATAAGGGTAACTTATTTGTGAGGAATAAGTTTTTTATTAATGACTTATAAAGAGGATTCCCTGATGATCTTCAAGACCTTCCTTGTTATCCTCAACACCGAGTTGAAAGAGAGTTGTTAGTAGCTACCACTATTGTAAAGGTGATATTCCCTTTTGTTATCATAATCTAACCAATTAATTACCATAGTAGCATTGTCTTTATCTAATTTGATAATAATGATATTATTATTATTGTTGTTTAATGTTTTTAGATCCTACCATTCTTCTTTGTTCAAATTTTTAAAAGGAGGATGGGCATGTCTTAAAGAGACCATAAGATAATGTTTGATTTCATTATCTAAGTCCATATGAATACCTTTTAATGCATTCTCAATTATTATAATAATTTTCTTGTGAGGTATCATATATAGGGCAATAGCGTATCCCAAACCTTTTTTAAGAACACTAAAACATTTTTTTTTAATGGAACATTTGACAAATTAACTACTAGATTGTCCTCCCAATTTGTTAAACCCAAGATGTTATGCTTCTCCATACGTGTGTGAATATTTAAATTAGTGTTATTATTGAGTGAGCTAGGAGAATCCTTATCAAAACAAGAAATAATGTTGTTATTGGAAATGATAATAACAACATCATTATTTCCAATAACAACATTGTTTCTTGTTTTAATAAGGATTATCCTAGATCACTTTGTAATAACAATAATTCAAATATTGACACAAGTATGGAGAAACATAACATTTTAAGATTAATAAATTCATAGGATAATCTACTAGTTAATTTGTCCAATGTTACATTAAATAAAAATGTTTTTAATGTTCTTAAAAAAGGTTTGGGCTACGTTATTACCCCACATGTGATCCCTCAAGAAAATTTTATTATAGGAATTGAGAATGCATTAAAAGGTCTTCTTATGGACTTAGCTGATGAAATTAGATAATATTATGTGGTCTCTTTAAGACACACCCATCCTCCTTATAAAAATTTAACCAAAGAATAATGGTAAGCTCTAGAAACTTTAAACAATAATAATATAATTATTGTCAAAGCAGATAAAGGCAATGCTACTATGGTAATGAATAGGTTGGATTATGATAAAAAAATATAAGATCACCTTTACAATAGTGGTAACTACCAGTAAGTCTCTTTTAAGTGATATCAAGGATAATAAAGAAGGTCTTTAAGATCATCAGGGAATCCTCCTTAGAAGTCATTGTTAAGAAAAAACATGTTCCTCAAAAAAATTTACCCCTAGAATATATGGGGCCCAAAAAATCCATAAAAATAACATACCTCTTAGGCCTATTGTGGATACCTTAGACATTCATGCATATAATCTTTCTACCTGTTTGGCATCAAATTTAAAACCCTTGGTAGGAAAAAAAATTTCCTTTATTCATGAGTCCATGGATTTCATTAACTTCATAAAAGATAAAAAAAAAGTAGAGAAGGATGAATTATTAGTGAGCTTTGATGTTTTTTCACTATATATCGAAGTACTAATTGATGAGGCCATTTATGTCATTCAAGCTTGCGGTGTGCATGAAACTACAAATTTAGTGGCTTTGTGCCTAAAATCCACCTTCTTTTCTTTCAAGGGAATCATTTTTTAGAAAATTGAAGGAATGGAAATGGGTTCCCCTCTCTCACCAATTTTGGCCAACCTATATATGAAATTTTTTTAAGAGTGAGCTCTCCACTCCTTTCAATTTCAACTAAAACGGTGGAAGAGATATGTGGATGATACAAATTTATGTTGGTAACATGGCCAACACACCTTAGAATATTTCCACACTCATCTTAATAGTTTGGTGCCTAGTATTAAATTTATATAAGAAGTAAAACTTGAAGGCACATTACCTTTATTATATATTCTCCTTTCTCGCAAGGATGATGGATGTTTATCTCATCAATAGTATCATAAAATCACTCACACTAATCTTTATTGACATGCTACTTTGTATCATCATCCAGCCCAAAAAGTAGACATGCTAAAAACTCTAGACACTATGGCCTTTAGGGTCTATGATGATGACAATTTAGAACAATAATTAAACCATATTAAAGTAGTTTTTACCAAAAATAGTTACAATAATGAAAAAATAACCAAATCTTTCAAACAATCCAAGGAAAATCACAATAGATAACATTTTAATGATACCCTAGTAACAAGACCTATAACTTTATTACCATACATTGAGGGAGTATCTAATAAGATTGGTTGTATCTTGAAACAACATAACATCTCAACTAGGTTCTTACCTATAAGCAAGATCAAACAATCTATAAAACCAATTAAGGACCCAGTGGATCCTTGGTCAAAAAGTGGTGTCTAAAAATTGAATATTCCTATGGCATCCCTTATATCGGTGAGACAGGATGATCGATTCAAATAAGGGTAAAGGATCATGTGACAAACATTAGATTTGATAGGTCAAAAAAATTGACCCTGGCCAAATACTCCCTAAAAACTAATCATTTCATATGCATTTAAAAACAAAAATCCTTACTGTAGAAAACCACTTCCAAAAATGTAAATTAAGGGAATGCATAGAGATCAGTCAGCACACCTAGAATCTTAATAGTAAAACCTAGATCAATTAGTAGGTAAGGAGGTCCCTCTTTGCACATTTATGGTGTCTTTAGTTTTTAGATAGATAAATCACCTTAAACTTGTGCCATCTCTTGGTCTCACTAAGTATTCTCTTATCTCAAGGATTTTTTCATTTAGAAACTTGTTTAATTATTTATTATTTTTAATGTTGTATCTCAAATATTCTTTTGGATCTAGTTTACCATCTTGGCATGGATCTCACACTCCTCGAGGCATTTATGTCTATTTTGACCATTGGTTTGTTGGACCATTTTATTCCTACAATGGTTCTGTGTAATCTAGTTATTATTTGATCTTCTATCTATGGATATTTATAAGGAGTATAGGCTATAATTCCATGTATGTTCATTATTGAGGATGAATCATGGATTGTGATTCGAAATGTGTCAAGAAAATATATATCACACATTTACACCCATAAATTTACAATATTCACTCATATGGACTATGAAAATATTAAAAATCTTAGTGTTGACCTTTTTTATAGTAGCCAAAAGTGATCAAGTTATATGTGGTTCCTTTGATCTATCATGTCATTGTGCCTTTATTTTATGAATTCACATATTTCCATAGTTTGCATATAAATGGACGTGTCCCAATTTTTTTTAAATGTGTCTATATATACACTTTCACCCTAAGTCATTTATCATGGTACAATTGATCATATTTATTACACACTTTTTAGAGATCTTGAACATTTTTTTATTATTCACATTATCATGTACTAAAGTCTTATGTATACATACTTATACCAAAATAACAACTGCATTAGAAAATATATCATCAATGATTATTATAAGGATATGATGTGGAGTCTTCTCTCACTTGGGTTGGGTCACTTGCATGAGCTAATAATACTTGAGGCCTTATTCTCGAGTGTGTGTGATATGTAGATAAATCCCCACTCAATGGGTTTGGACCATTAATGTTGCATATTTATTTTTTTATTGGATATATTCCTAGAATGTGGATGGATTAAGGTTATAAAAAAGGAGATGAACATTCTAACATTTTCACAATAAATTATGTTTATCTTCATAAATTATTCTAGAATTTAATGATTAACAAATCATTCTATGAAGTTTCAAATTATGAGAATATATTGAGCCATTTTTAGACCTCTTTGACCACTTTCAACCCAACCTGTCATTTTAAATTTTTGTTTCTAGTCACTACCCTTTTTTGAATAGTCTAAAACTAGTCATCATCATAGATCACTTCCATATTTCTATGATCTCTTTTATACCATTAAAAAACATATTTCATGCATTAATAGTTATTTTTAATACTCAATTAAATCATACATATGGTATGCATATCTTTATTTTACCTATTGCCTTTTAATTAATCATGTTAAAGATATTTTCATTTCCTCTTGTTTTCAACATTTTATGTCATTATGATTTTTTTGGTTATTTCACTAACTCTCCCAATGAGTAGCAATGTGAAACTTGCAACATTGGATAAATCACCATGTGATGGGTTATTTTCCTCTACGTTTTAAATGGCTAGGTCCCTCATATGATGGGGGGTTTGGGGGGTTTTAGTAATTTTAACCAATATTACAAAAAGGGAAAAAAAGTAAAAATGGATAAATCTAAAAATGGATAAATAATGAGAGGAGATGGAAGGGAGAATGGGAAACCTACAATAGAATAAACACATAAAATTGTCTAGATAACCTATGTTTGAATGATATCGGCTGAAAATTTCTCTAGTGTGTAAATTAAAATACAGTGTATGGGTATTATAAGAGCAAGAATGACATCTTATGATAGATTCCTCTTTAAAATTGTAATATGTGTGATTTTTTCAAAGCCCATTCACCTAGTTTCATAATACAAAGTTTGTGAATGTCATATTTTGTTTTTATTGAGGTAACTAGGAGCCTATCCTATAGAAAAAAAATGATAAAATCAACCTAGGGAGATATCCAAAATGGGTAGAAAAAATTGCATAAAAATCCCACAAAAGATTTAGATCCAACTATACAATTAGTGAGATGTTAACTTACAATTGTGGATCTTAAACACATGTAGAGAGTCCCAAAAACTCATAGTCAAAATTACAATAAAGAAAGACTTTGTCAATAGAGTGAGAAACATAAACAAGGCTACCAACCTCAAAACAATTGATCCTCCATAGCACCAAGAGTATTCAAAATGCCTTTTATATATTCATTGAGAAATTAAGGTTTCTTACAAATTAAGAACATAGCATAGTATATCTAAAAAAATGATAAGTGTTAAAATTATTTAGGGTTCTCAATGATCCCAAAAATACATATATCAAAATAAACATACTAAAGTAGCAACTTATCTACGACAATCACCTCCTTAGGATCCTCTTTTCCAAATTCCCCATCCAAATTTAAGTGACAATGATCAATAGTTTTATAATACCACCATATGCATGTAGGTTTCCAAATATATTCCCTTCATGAAGGGTCTAATTACCTACTATAATAGAGAGCATCTTCACACCACTAATTGATTGAATCATGCCAAAAATGTTCTAATGACCCACTAGCTACTTTGGGTCTAGCATAAACACCTTCATGAACTTTGCAATGTCCTTTCCCTCCACATCATCCATATGTATGGCCACACCACATATTATTCAACAATATATGCATTAACATAATTTAAATTTTAGTATCTAAGTAAATTACAAAGTTTTTTTCCACTATTTTCCCAATCATCCATTGTATTTATGCCTTCACCTGTCGAGCTTGATATTTAAAGGAAGCAATCACTTTTATTTTAATTTCTTTTCCATTTTACATACTAGGAAAGCACAGAGATCTAAGGTCTTCTATAAAATCCAAATGATGAATCACAAATCACTCAAAAGTAAAACCATCTATGCTGATAGAGAATACCAAAAATAATTGAAGTAAAATCAAGGAGTGCATAGTTCATGTGAGCCATCCTTTAGAACATATCACCCCAACTAATGAGTGTCACAACATTATGGCATCGAATGGAGAGAAGCAGAGTATGGGAATCCCATAAAATGTTTTAATTCATTCAAAGAGGCATCACCCACAAAGTTAAAATTTTAATTCTCCCAAAGAGGCATCACCGATAATTAACCTTTGTAAATCAATAGGATATGGGGGGATCCTAAAAATAAAACTTACATTTGTAGCTTGTCTAAGGCTAACACCCATCTTAGTAGCCTAATTGGATACTAAATTTCCTTATATTCAATTGTGTAATACATCAATTTGAAAAAATATTGATTTTAGCTAAGAAATTTCATTTAAAATAAATTATACATTCCAAGATTTAATTCCATATTTTAAGATTGCATTGATGATTATGTGAGAGTCACCTTCCATAAAAGGTTTCTTCCATCCTTGTGCAATCATGATTTGGATACCTTTCAAGAGTGCTCTTGCCTATACCACATTATTTGGTTTAGTTCTAATGTCTTGATAAAAAATAAGAGGAGACTAAGCCACATGATCTCTAAAAACACCTCCACTACCATTCAGACTAAGATTTACTTTCATAGATCCATCGAAATTGAGTTTCACACTTCTTGGATCTGGAGACTTCTAACCTATGTATATAGATTTATTCATAAGTCTAGCATTCTCAAGCCCCTTATTAGGTGATATTAATTCCATATTTTAACACGATAAATAAAATGCATAATTTTAATGGTTTATATGTGTATGAATAGTAATGCATGATTCAACAAATTAAAATTTTCAAAACTAAGTTGACCTTATTTTTTCTCATATAATTACTTGTTTTGTATTTATAGAATCATGGAAAATAACTAGTTATACACAAAATTATAGCAGCCCTCTCCTTTGTGTTGGGAGAAAATAAAATCAAACCCCTCTTCTAATACATTCCAAGCCTTTTGTACTTTCTTTCATTCATAAAGTAGTTTCATAACCACCTCAACCAAAGAGTTCCCTTTTTAACCCAACTAGAGTTAGTGTATACACCCTAAATTAGTCAACCAACCACAAATATCATGTCTTTTCATAGTCTTTTTCACAAGAGACTCTGACTAGAGAATATGAGCCTTGTTTTTACTAGCCATGTATTTATTTTGCTTATCTTGGTCTTGTTTCTTGCATTTATCACCTCTCTATCATCTCAGTCAATTGATCTATACCCCGAGAGACCCAAAAACTTAGCCTATGTTAGTCCCAACCTATTTTTTTGAGTCTCAAACAATAGAATTCTATAGGACTATAGCACCCGGTGCCCTATCCTACTCAACATTGTTGTCTAATGGTTATTTTTTCTTGCTTAACAGGTCCCTAACCCTTCTTATCCCCTCCCTTAAGTTTTGTTTAAATTTTTGATGTTGGCTAATGTGAATAAATCTCCCAAATTTAAAATAAAAAGTATCATATATAAATTACTTCACAAGGCATTTTATATCTAGCACTTACTACTTTGGCTTAGTAAATAATTAAAATCAGTCAATAATATAGCTCAAAATTCTGCATCACACAAAGATTTTCATGCTTGATTAAGAATGGCCTAGGTGAAAGTTCATTCTTACATCTACCATGTGTATTGATTATACACATTCCCTAAGGGAGAACTACATTTGATCTGAGACCCTAGCTTGAAGGTTAATGTAGGCAGTGATCAGGGCAATAGGGGTTCTAGATCATGCAATCATACTTCCCCTAACCCAATTTACCCCCTTTTACTTTTGATGTGTTTTTTATTTCATGTGTGTAGGTAGACCTAGGGTTTTGGAATAAAATATGCTATACAATGGCACATATAAGTGATGAGGCCAGGATATGCCCAGTAACTGTATAATAAATGACCTCATCTTACTCTCTCTTTCCATTAAGTTTGATTGCATTTTTTAACTTTTATTTTGATCTGAGATGAGTTAGGATGTGATTATCCATCTTTTGTTGATTGTGATTATAACATTTTAAAAGACCTGTAATTCCTAACAAGTGTGTTGGAAAATTTTAGTTTTGCAATAAAACAAGTCATCATCAAGCTAAAGAACAAATATAAAGCAGATTGCATGTTTTGGAAGCAATGGACTCAATTTAGATTAGTTTTAGAACCTACAAAATCTATTCCAGAATCATCAGAGTTAGTTCTAAAACCTGTAGAATCTATTTTGGAACCATCACAGTTAGTTCTAGAACTCCACCATACTATTTCAAGTTAATGCATTTTTAGACTTAGCTCTAGAACTCTATATTTAGCTCTGTTACTCTTATAGATAAACTCTTATAGATATGGAACTGATGAGGATCTATTCCAAATGGTTGGTGATCTATCAAATCAATGATCCCATTAAACCAAGAACAGATTCCCAATTTTCTAAACTTGTAGAATCAAGACATTTATCACATAGCTGGACATCCAGCCACATCTTGATTCAACATCTATTTTGGGTGTGATTCAATTTCATCATATCTATGAAGCAGTTACAGCAATCAATGCACCACAAGTAGAAGAATATATAAAGACCTGGGAATTTAGTAGAGAGAGATATATAAAAAAATATAGAAAATCATTGAAGAATAGAGAGATAAAGACAGATTAGTACATTTTGTAATACAAAACATTTTATCAATGAAATAGTCATTTCTATTTTGAAAGCAAATTAAATAGTTCAATCATGTTTTTAGGTAGAGTAAGGGCCCACTCCTCTGAAGAACCAGGATCTTCATTTTTGTCGATATTTATATTTCTATTCACAAAAGTAACTAGGTAATTCTGTTAAATTTATAAATGCTTCCAAATCCTTACAGTTAAGATTTGTTGTAAATTTGTTCATGCAGGGTGTTTTTAGATCAATTTCATTTCTGAAATGTGTGTTTTCTTCTAGCAATCAATTTCATTTTTGCAACATGTGCTTATTTCTAGCAATCAATTTCATTTCTGCAACGTGTGTTTGTTTCCAGCAATCAATTTCATTTTTGCAACATGTGTTTATTTCCAGCAATCTATTTCATTTCTGTAAAGTGTGTTTACTTATAGCAAATTCACATAGTTTGATTCCAATAAGGTTTTAACCATGAAATCCTTAAGACATTAAACCCCCCCCCAAATAAAACAAAAAAAAATTAATACAAATACCTCCTTTCAATTACTAAATTGCTACAATTCCTCTTGTTGCATATAGCTTTAGACACAGTCCTAGTTAAATATGACATCAACAAAAAGTTGATTAAATGAAGGGAATGATGACAGCCATCAATAAGCGATCATAGAGAAATAAAGATACTTTCAAGACCCAAAAACTAAATCGCACTAGAATTTAGAACCAAAATTTAGTTTGGACAATAGCACCAAAACTGGACTACATTGCCAAACACTAAAATGTCATGTTTTTTATGCTCCTCTCCTTTCACCAAATTAAATCCAAATTCAAGGTTTTGAGATCTTCCTAGTCCTTCACATCAGTTTTTAGCCTTTAATAAAGTCATCTCAACCTATTTTTCTAGATAAGTCATTTCTCTTCCCAATGTAATTAATTTGATCAAATTGATACAAATATACATTTTAATACATGTGATTATATTTCAACCCTTAATATAGACCCTTTATTGTTTAGGAACTAAACCCTAGTTTCCAAAAAATAATAAGACATTTGGTGAACTCGACTTACTTTAAATAAATTTCAAACCCTAGGTACCCTTAGGGTTTTTCCTTCATATTTTTTTGCAAAAATTCAATTTCAAATTTTTGATTTTTATATATTTTTTTTATATTTATTTTATTTAAATTTATTTTATATTTTAAATTATCACAATAATTTCAAATTTCTAAAACTCTAACCCAAAACCTTAGATTTCCAAACTAGGTCCTGAAACCCCAAACCTTCCTTGCAATTTTTAGATAAAAATTTTGAATTTTTTGTAAATTGTTTGGAGTCCCAAAAATATTTTCAAAATATCTATTTTATTATTTATTTTTGCATTTATTTTATTAATATTACTTTTACATATTCTCTTTGGTGAAATCAATAAAATGGCCACTAAGCCACTTCTTCCCTCTCATCCTATAAATAAATTTCTAAATTTTTCTCATAATTATGACAATCAATGGAAAAAATTACAAAATTACACATTATCCAAAAATGAGGAAAATGATTTAATTTACAATGAAGACAATTACTATTATTTTAATGAGGAATATGATGATACATATGAAAATGATAGTGAAGGAAAAGTAGATGCATCTCCTTATCTGAAACCTATCTCTTTTCTTCCCTCTTCTAAAGAAAATAATTTTAATAAATGGGAAAGGTACTTTTCACCCCATTCTCCTATGCACAATGTATCAAATGAACAAATTAGTCGTGCATTTCCAAGTGAACCTCTCATTGGTGATAATTTGCTTGCATTTAAACCTAGTCTCTCTCTCTCTCTCTCTTTTGTTACTTATATATTCAAATTACAAAAATATAAATACAATAGAAGAAAATTTTCAATGTATAGTCCAAATGATCCATCTCATGTTCTTAACTCTACTTTGTCATCTCAAACAATGACAAAAGAATGTCTAAATGATAAATCTCTTACTCTTACTCCTCACATTGGAAATGAAAACAATGCATGCACTCCATTCAAGTATAACATAGATGCACATAGCATTCCAATTTTACATGACAATTTATTGCATATTAGAAAATAATTAACATCTTCTCTTACCCGTCTCAATAGTGATTTGAAGTGATAATGAGTATGATAGTGAACATGCAAATGAGTTTTAAAATGAGAGTGAATATGAAAGTGATACTTATACTTCTCCTCTTTCAAATGAACAAAATTATAATTGTGATAATGCATGGAATAATGATAACTATTATGCATATAGTGAAGAAAAAAATGCATCTCATGTTTCTAACTCTTCTCTCACTCCTCTCAAACATAATGCATTACAAAATGTTGCTTCTACTTCTATACATGATTCTATTTCAAATGATGGACATGTTAATGATAACATCACATATTTTATTCAATTAGAATGTGATTCACTAAATACTAAAGATAACAATGAATCTCCTAAGCCACCCTATACTACAGTATCACCTATTACTCACTCTTCACCCAAAGATAATGGTAGCCCACATCCCTCTACTAAGGTCTAAGTTACCATTACTCCAAAATTTCAAGTCATCACACCCCCTCTCTATGATCCAATTGCTAAATGTAGCATTCCCATGGCTAAAATAAATGATCTAATTCAATATTTAAATTAACCACTTCAAGATACTAATATACCATCCCAAGAGATTATTTATTTGATGCATGTAGTTGGTGAATTGCAACACCAAGTACATCTCCTTTGGAAAATAAGGCTTATAAGTCTTAGATAAATTCCAATGACTTACATGGTAACCCTCTTTTGAAGACATTTGTCAAAGCTTCATTACCTAAGAATTTATAGATACCATCATTACCTCAATTTGATGGAACTATAGATCCATTTGTACACCTTAAATCCTTTTAAAAGGATTTTCCATCTCATGTGAGTCCTTTGATCCTACATAAGTTGTTTCAATAGACATTAGTGGGTAATGCATAGAATTGGTTATTTCATCTACTCCCTATTGGTTACTTACATACATGTGATTATTTAGAGGATGAATTTCTCAACTATTACATAAAAATATAGGCCCTCATGTTACATATGAGAAACTTGCCGCGTTGCATCAGAATCCTTCAAAACTAGTTAGTGATTATATCTTATGATTTAAGACTTCCATGTTACGCTTAATCTACAAACCAATAGGTTTAGAGCTTCAACATATATTTACTAAGGGGCTTCACCAACCTCTCCTAGAGCATATATTATATCAAATAGAGTCCTCTTTTAGGAACTTATGTTATACATTTTTAGCCTTGGAGAAGAAATTAGAATTGATTAAGTTAGATTCAGTTAATCAGATTACTCTAGATTTCATATCATTACCTCCATCTATATCTCCTATCATTCAACATCTACTTGTCCAAAACAAGATAGGATACCACAACTAGAAAAGTAACTAGTTAAGATTATAGAGATAGTTTCTAGAGCACCACCTATAGTATGCACTATATAGAATAGCATTAGGGAACCACTATAGTTTGATTCAAAGCAGGATAGCCCATATGTCATATTATCATCACTACTAGATAGGAGGTTAATCACATTGCCTTATACTCATTGTCTAGGTCCACATTTCCTACACTAGCAGCCACATTAGCCCTTTTATAACTATCATCATATCTATGGACACAAAGATAATGATTGTTATGGACTAAGGGATTGTATTAATATATGTGTTAATAATGGCATCATAGCATTCACACTGTAGGCACCAATATCTCCTCAATCATGGAACCATAGGCCTCATTCCTCCATGATTGAATCATCCAAGGACGTTCCTTCACATGAATCATCAGTTACTCATTATGAGAGTAATGCAGTTTCTAGGATAGAGCCTCATAGGAGATCTCCTACCCACCTACTTAGAGGGTTTATAAACTGGTACAATAAGAGAAACCTACATATAGTAGTGTAGTTTGAGGAGTACATAGTGTAGTTCCATATACATATCCAACATAATCACAAGCATCGCAATATAGTTTTTAGGGTCCTATCTCATGTAGTAACCCACTATGGTTAAGATTAGATAAACCCACATTTTAGAGTACTACTCTAGATAGATACACTATAGCTAAGTTTTCAAGTACCTATTTCATGTAACAATGCAAAATGATTAAGATTAGATGAGCCACCATCATAGGTTACAGTTCCATCTTGATTTATTACTCAATCATACACATTATAGTAGAGGCCATAGGGTGTTATTTCATGTAACAATCCACTATGATTATGGATAGATGAGCCTCTTTCATAGCACATAGTTTCAGTTGTGCTTCCATTGAGATTACATCTTATAGAGTCTCCACATATAGATATAGTTAGTGTACCACATATAATATCAAATATAGGTCATGTTCCTATACAACATAAGCAATATAGGCACTTATTCAATTGGCCATCAAGGTTCAAACAGTGATATAACAGCTAGGGGCTAATATGCATAGAGTAATATCTTACATCCCCTTTTACTAACAACTAACATTCCTAGTTTCAAATAACCATCCCTATCCAAACCACATTATGAAAATCCAAATCTTACCAATATCTTATTTTACCAATCTTAAACCCATTCATTTATCAAATCAAGTTACCAATTACAAAGT
Organism: Torreya grandis; assembly: GCA_037957365.1. NCBI lineage: Eukaryota > Viridiplantae > Streptophyta > Pinopsida > Cupressales > Taxaceae > Torreya > Torreya grandis. Next base: position 1,567,601 of record JARHVA010001344.1, on the reverse strand, counting down.
AACAAAGTTTTACTCACATGTAATTCAAAATCAAGCATTAACATCACACTTATCAAACAACAATCAAATCACATCTTAAATACCATTTTACCAAACATATGTAACCTCAACATCAATTCTAAATCAACTAATTTTATTTAACCATTTGCAATAAATATACCAATATGCTCCAAATTACATAACATAATACATATGAGTCTAAACCAAACCACTATCCATATATATATATAACAAGTTTTAAAAACATATACACTGGTATCAAGTACAATCAACATGATTTAACATCAATCCCTCACTCTCAGTCTCACTCTCTCCACCAATTCTAGTCCCATAGTCTACCCTAGCACTTGATGGCCCTGCACCTCCTTGATCTATCACATGCCTCTTCTAATGACTCTTTCACTCCAGTAGTTGATCATGATCCTCACGCAAGTTCACATATTGCCTCTAAATATATGTATACGCATCCATGATCCTCATGTTAATAGAACCAAAATTAGGTGAGGGAATCCTATGGCTATCCAACTTAGCTTTTATCTCATCTCTCTCCCTTGTTTCCCTAATATATGCAACTATCACTATAATAGCCCTATCAAATAGATGAGCATGAATACCGATCATGACTATTGCTCTCTCTATCAAATCCTCCTCCACCACATCATCAAGTACATGCCATGTGAGCTCTCAGAGTGTCAACTCAATTATTATCTCCTAGTAATCATCATCTCTACCTCCTACCTTAGCTTGTGCTCTATCTCAAGCACCTCTCACTTCACCTGCACACAAAATATGACACTATGTTAGCTATATACTTTGAAATAAAACTAAATCACAAACTTGTACACAATTCAAATGTAATAAATTCTTACCTCTCATCATTTGGATTGGCTCAAGATCCTCATACTCTAGATCATCCCCTACCTCAATAGGGTACAATAAAGACCATCGATGCCTAACCCACCATGTAGTATATGCATCTATGCATCCAATATCATCCACATCTAAAATATCTATGGTCACATCCCTTGCATCTAAAGGTAATGGTGTAAACTTAGCCTCAGTAGGCCTCACACAAGCTCCTACCCTTGTAGATGCTCATGCACTCCTCACCCATGCCCACACTATTGGGGGCACATCTTGTGGTACCCCAAACTATCTAGTCATACACTCATACTAAAAGCACTCATATACTCTAAATTAGAAGTCATGTATCCAATAGTTGACCCTCATATATTGTAATTACACTCTATCCTCTACCCACCTAAGAAATCCTCTATATGGCCTCTATATGATATAATCAGCCACTAATATATCTAGCATCTACCTATAATTATCCATCCTAGGGGATTGAATGGCCAATGTGCTCATCCATCACTCTCTGAGTGGTTATGGAGGTGCCTAATTTTCCCTCAATAATCCAACTAGCCACATAACTACTATGTGCTCATAGGCCCAATAATACAATAAGGTCACTGCACTAGCCCCGCCATTGAATGACTCATATGCAAACCTGTAGAGATCCCTATATAGGTGGGCAACCATAGTCCTCCCCCATGAGAATATAGTTCCATATACCTCCATACTATGCATGATCATATGCATCATGTATGTAATAGATACTCCACTCTCATCTATAGTAATAAAAGATGCCAAAAAAATAGCTAACCACTTCTACAAGCACAGAACACTAGACTACACAATAACTGATAGTAGCACATCACTATCACTACCTCTTTGATTTATACCTGAAGGCATGCTAATAAAGTATAAAGATGTATGATCAATTTCATCATCACCCATGTCATCCTACATCATCACTCACCACCCACTAACTATTAAATGCAATATGTGATACACATCCTCCAAAGTCATAGTCATCTCCCTTGTAGGAAGCTAGAAAGTACATGTATTTGCATTCCACCTTTCACATAAGGTAGTCATTAGATATCAACCCCACTATGTTTTACCTAGGTCACACATGTGACCCAACCCCACCCTATCCATGATAGCCCTCTCATTAGTAGATAATGGTAACAACCTCAATGTCTCCATCACCCAACCCCTATGAAACTATCTCATCCATACCTTACCCTTCAAAAACACTAGAAATAACACATATATCATTCAACAATGCCAAATCAAAATCTAAGATAAAACAATAGTGAACACCAAAGAAACAACATAAAAAAATTATGCCTCTAGGACAATAGTGTTGGATATAGGATAGCAGTGCTAGAGAGGAGCATTGCAAACTAGACATGAGCACTGAAACTTGGATAAGAGAACTAGATATAGGATAGGAGCACCAGAATTAGAAAAAAAATTGTAGACTAATTTTAAGAGATCAAAATTACTAAAATAAACCAAAAAATTGATAAGAATCAAATGTTTGAGCTACTTACCAGGGTACATCACCACTAGCCTAAACCTAGGCTACCAACTACTTGAAATGGGTCATGGTAGGTGTTCATCTCTTAAGCATTTATTTCACTCTAGAGTTTAAAATTTCAACTTAGTCAATGCACAAATGAATAATGAATCAATCCAATTCCCTATATTAGCCAACTTCTTCAATCAAAATAAAATACCATTTTTCCCATAGCTCAAACCCCATAACTCCATTTTTCAAACCATTTTCTTCCATAGGATCATAATAATGATACCTTTGACATCACTTAGGATTTTCTCTCTTACTACCTCATCTAATTAATATAACATGGGCATCTCTATATTTATCTTATGCTCAGACACACACTTTGGTTATCACCAATCAAAACTTGTTCCACTTTTAACAACTTAATCTAATCAATCAAACAACCTCTTAATCCATTCACAATATACCAACCTTGTTTATATTATTACACTATTAGTAATCACTTTTGGCTCGACATCTTATATCACAATTTTTGTCCCTCTCCCCAAAAGGGGGGTGTCATTCATACTATTCCTATTTTTACACTTACCTAGGATACCCACCGACTCTCATAAGTGGACACACCATGGTTCTTACACATCCAGCAATCAAGATTATTAGATTTAGCTCATATTTATTGGGATATACATTGATTTATATTGTATGGGTCACTTAGCATTACTCAGGACATTTAGAGGGATATACCTTTAATTTAAAAATACATAGACTATTCAGCTATAATGGTTTAGATTATATGCATTCATGGTGAATTTGATATAGATACAAACTTAGATACTAGATTTGGGGGTAGGTACATACTACACATCTCACACATATAGCTTCATACAGTATGACATAGTTTATAGAATTAAATAGTAGATTATATGCATAGTGTAGATCACAATGTTTTGGGTCTCCAATTTTGTATATGAGGCATGGCAAGATATGTCATATTACATGTGGCATATATTACCAAATTATATAGATGCATCACTCACACACTAGATTTGGGGGCATGCCACAGATGTTCATATTCTTCATCACTCAAGATTATATAAATGAAATGGCAAGACATGCCATTCTCTTCTTGTACATTGACTAGAGTTTTAGATTATACCTAGTTGTACCTTGGTTATCACTAGGTTGGACCGTACGGTCATTTTTAGTGATTAGTCTATTATATTACTCAAATCTAGAATACATGAGTTTATGTGAGATAGAGGATAGATATTAGTTTTGGGCCTTCAAGAATTTCTCAATTCTGATTCAGATATTCAAAGTGGGGGCATGATATATTTTTCTCTTCATAGCATACAAATTTTATACACATTCTAAATTACATGAGTTTATGTGAGATAGAGGATAGACATTGGTTTTGGGCCTCTAATCATTCCTCATCTTTAGTTAGATTCAACATAGGGGACAACAATTTCCCTCCTTCTCCATGATACATAGGATCCACATTCAGATTCAATACATGGGGCATCCACTCCATGGATTCCTTCTCTCCCCAAGCACTATTTGTCTCTCCATCCCTTTCCCTAGCCAAGAATTGAGTTGGATCCTTGCAACACATTCACCTCTACCCAGGTAGATTTAGGTACACATTTTCTTCTTTATTTTACTCTAGTATTTAATTTTCATTGCATCACTAGTATAAAATGGGGCAAATGTATACACCCTAAATTGGTCAATAAACCACACATATCATGTCTTTTCATGATCATTTTCATAGGAGACTCTGACTGGAGAATATGAGCATTGTTCATACTAGCCATGTCTTTATTTTGCTTATCTTGGTCTTTTTCTTGATTTTATCACCTCTCTATCATCTCAGTCAACTAATCTATACTCCCAGAGACCCCTAGACATGGCCTATGTCAATCCCAACCTATTTTTCTAAGTCCTAGATAATAAAATTTTGTAGGACTATAATGCCTAGCGTTCTTGTCTTACTTAGTGTTATTATCCAATAGTCATTTTTTCTTGCTTAACAAGTCCCTAACCCTTCTTATCCCCTTATTTAAGTTTTGTTTACCTTTTTTATGTTGGATAATGTGAATAAATCTCTTAAATTTAAAATAAAGAGTCTGTTATATAAATGACTTCACAAGGTATTTTATATCTATCACCTACTACTTTGGCACAATAAATAATTAAAATCAATCAATAGTATAGCTCAAAATTTTGCATCACACATAGATTTGCATGCTTGATCAAGAAAGGGCCTAGGTGAAGTTCATTCTTACATCTAGCACGTGTGTTGATTATGCATGTTCCCTAAGGGAGAACTACATTTGATCTAAGACCCTAGCTTGAGGGTTAATGTAGGCAATGATCAAGATAATAAGGGTTCTAGATCATGCGATTATCCTTCCCCTAACCTAATTTTTTCCCCTTTTTATTTTTATGTGTTTTTTATTTCATGTGTAGGTATACCTAGGTTTTTTTAAGAAAATAGGCTACATTTTGGCACATATAGGTGATCATAGAGAAATAAAAATACTTTAAGGACCCAAAAACTAGACTATACCAAAATCCAGAACCAAAATTTGGTTTGGACAATAGCGCTATAACTAGACTACAACACCAAACATCAAAGTGTCCTATTTTTTGTAATCATGTCCTTTCATTTAATTAAATATATATTTAGGGTTTTAATACCTTTCCAATCCTACTAGCAATTTTTAGCCTTTGAAACAATCATCTCAACCTATTTTTCTAGATAAGTCATTTCTCTTCCCAATGCAATTAATTTTATCAAATTGATATAAATCTTCATTTGACTACATGTTATTATATTTCACCCCTTAATCCATACCCTTTATTATTTAGGAACTAAACCCTAGTTTCCCAAAAGAATAAAATAGTTATTCCATGTTTTAATTTTATTTTTATTCTAGGCACTCTATTACATAACAATAATATTAAATTACTTTTATAAATTTTACATGATATATGAATTTTTATTTTAAAAATGTTATTTAATAAATAATTAATTAATTAAACATATTTTAGAAATTCATTTAGTATTTAAATTAGGCCAACCTTAGGCCAACCATATTGTTACTCACTCTGACACATTTGATTTGTTCACTTCTCTAAATTTAGCACATAGGGACATTTTACGAATGAGATATACATAAAATGATTTTGGTATAAAAGTCAATTAATCCATAGAGAATAAATATGATTTAATACCATGATGACATTGGGTGCTCAATTTATATCAATAAATTTTACCCATCTGATTTATTTCAAGCACTTATGTTCCCTTTTATGAATATCATTTTCTAAGATACCTATGAGAAAAATGAACCATTTTGTAACCAATGTCGTACTGAAAAAACTTACCATGCTTGATGGGATAAATTTTTCAATAAATTTTTTTAGCACTAACTTTATGATATTGATGTTAATTTTATAATTTTGTCCTATTATCTCTAGTTCAAACTTACAAACACTAGTTCTTGAATGCTTGAATTTTATTGTAATTCTACCTTGAAGTTGAATATTTATGCCAACTCCACCTTGACATGTAAAATTAATTTTCCAATAAATAATTCTAGCATCAAATTAAACATGTTCCTAATTAGATTAAATGAGTGCTAGATGAAACAAGTGTCAAATTAGATCAAAAAATGTTGGATGAAACAAACATTGAATCCCAATAAATTTAAAAATTAATGAATTATAAATTTTACTTGAATGCCAAGTATAATGAGAACCATAATCAATGAGTGTTAAATGTTACAAATATCTCTTATGATCCCTATTTGCATCTCCTAAAAAATCAATGATGTCATATCATAAAATTATTAAAACTTATTTCTTAGTCCACAAACACTAGCTCTTGAATTTTCACCATGCACAATTTCTTCTTGTGGTTTTATTATAGTAAGTCATTCTAGATGGATTTTGCAAGCCTTTCCCATTGGGTCATGGTCAACATCTACATTATACCAATCTATTGATTGTCCATGTTTTTTATTTACCTCAAATAACATATTAGGAGCATAATTATGGATGTTATCACAAAGAGTTAAAAATGGTGATAAAATTTATTTGATTTTAGAATTGTATACCCTATTTGAATGCATGATAATTATAGATTCATTTAGGACCAATGTGTCATCCACCATATGGACTCTTTTTAAATAACGTGTAGTTCACATTTTACATGTCCAAATCTAGCCAATTGTCATCCAATTTTCCTATCTTAATTATATGATAAATGAACACATGTTGTTAAGTCGAATCAATTACTTTGATAATTATATATACCTATGTGTCGGTTTATCCATTTGAGGAATCACTTAAACTATTTCTTATCAACCTTGAAATCTGAAAGGCACACTATAATTTTTGTGCAATATTTTTTTAAAAAATATTTCTAGTTCTTTAAACAAAAATTGAAACATACTCCAAATATGAGATATGTAACCAAAATCATGTACATTACTTAACATCACCTACACATAAATTTTAATTTAAAGATAAAAAAATTAAAAACATGTCTCATAGTCTAGGTTAGACTTCGAAAAGGTATTTATAGGTATTTTCATAGGTTTTGAATGATATGTCAAAACTTTGTATTTGATGCGACCTTTTAAATTAATATACTTTTTGGATCATGGTGGCTTTAGTAACATGAGTGTGAGAAGAGGGACTCTTAACTTGAATATTTTAAAACTTGGCACAAGCATTTTATAATGTGAGATTTGCATACATTTCAAGGCAATAAACTAGATTAGGTGTATTTTAAGGCACTAAGTGAAAAATGTGGACACATCAATGTTTGGCAAAAATTTATGAGTGAAGAGAGTTTAGATACAAAGGTTTTTAATAATTTTTTTGTGTTTAAAAATATAATTTATAGATTTGTATTCATTGCTATTGGTATTGTACAAATTCACAGAACTTTCTTCGATGATATCATTACTTATATAAATGTCACAATACTGAATTAAAATTAGAGGAGCATTTAGTATTCAGGTGTTTAATCCATTATGAGATCCACAAAAGATGCCACTTTTGTTCTATCATTCAACATTCTTTAAATTTTAATTGTAGAGGCACTAATAGACCCACTATCTTACTTAACAATCATAAATTATCATTAAAAATATCTCAATACCTTATCTCTTATATCTTATGTTTTATTTCCTTTTTCACTTACATATTAATATATTATAAATTTCATTTTTTTTAATCTTTTATCAACCTTTCTCAAGATTTATTATGGTGTTCAGTATGGTGATGATGATGGTAAAAAATGTAATGTAATGGTTTAGTTACCTCTAGGGCTTAACATTTCATCATGCTTTCTTGAAGGAATATTTTCCCTACATAGGCATTTTTACTTATTGACACAACATCACCTCAAAGTCTTCCCACACCTCTAGGGATCCCAGTAATTCTCCTTCAAGAGTTCTCTCTCTCAATTACGGTCACAACAATCAACTCAAACACAGAGTTGTTGTTCACCTCCACCAGTCAGTAACAACACTACCAGTACACAAGTACTCAAAGTACTCCAAGTAGATCTCCCATGAACTTGTAACAACCAACAACTCAAATGATCTTACTTACCATGTAGATCTAACATGATCTTGCACAACTTGTAGATCAACCTGGTCTTGCACACCTACAAACCTAGATCTTACAATTGAAAGGATCTCTTCCTTGTCCTTAATTATAATACAACCCCATGAGTCTATTATATAGATCCTATGCAAACAATAATTATACATCTAATTACAATAATTAGACACGTAGCTCAAGACTAAAATTAGTCTTTACATGCAAACAACCCATTCAACAAACTAACTATTCATCAACAACCAGTTCTAAAATGCACAGGCGATCGACGTCGGTCCCTATCTGTCTAGAGGTGACTGATGTTGGTTGATCCCTGACTGATGTCAGTTGCTCTTGTAACTGGATATGACTGACGTCAGTTGCGCTATCAACGTCGGTTGCTGTAACACTAAGCAACCTCCTCCATTTGCATATGTGAAGCTTTTAGCTCCACAACCTAATAATCTCCCACTTGGAGATAAACAGCTGCACTTGTACCTATACCTATACATCATCTAATTTTTTTCTTGGCTTGTATCCCTCTTCAAGTTCAATCTTGAAGACCAACCACCACACATCTTGTGGTGCAATGCCTGTCATCCAAGTCCCCTACCACATCTGATTCTACATACACATGTAGAGAAGTGCTTGACCCTGCATCGCATGTATACCTGTTGCTAGTCCCTCTCAGATACCTAAGAATCCACTGAACAACTTTCCAATGCTTCTTTCTCAAATTAACCCCAAACTCACTGACAACACCCACTACTCGGGCAAACTTAGGTCTAGTACACATGTACTTAACCTCATTATGTGATTGGGGACACTATTCTGTGAACTATCCATCCATAGGTGTGCTAACCGGTTCTACATCTTATATCTTGAAACATGCCACTACCTTATTCACATAATCATCTAGAGACAAAATCAACCTGTGACCTTCCATGTCTCTAGACACACTCATACCAAAGAATTTTGTTGCTCCCAAATTCTTCATGACATACCACTAAACTAACTTTACCTTTAGTTCAGCAACTCCCTGCATGTATGAACTTGCAACAAGCATACACACAACATACAGTAACAGGATAATGTAGTGACCATTATCCAACCTGGTAAAGGAAACACAATGGTTAAACCTCCATTGTCCTGCAACTTGCTCAAGACCATATACCCTGGCCTTCCATCTCACATGTCCATTCTCTCTCTTATTTGACTTGGGAATCCATTCGTCTTTCAGTGCTTTCTCTCCAACTGGAAACTCTACCAAATCTCCTATTTGGTTCTCATCTAAGGAATCAAATTCCTCATTCATGCCATGCTCCCACTGTTTCCTAGATTCTACCTACTCTGTTTCTTTAAAACTTCCTAGTTCTTGACCATCAGTGAGCAACAAGTAGTCTAAAGAAGGGGAATAATGAATTTGAGGCTTACTTACACTTTCAATCCTCCTCATGGGCATTTAAGACTCTTTGATAGCTTTTTGTCTACCTAAAATCTATTTTGATAGTGACCGACCTCAGTTACCCCCAGTCTACATCCAACTAACGTCATTTCCCTGTGACTGACCTAACTACTAACGTCAGTTCCCTGATCGACGTCAGTGTCCATCTACCTAACACCACCAACTCTAGTTTGCACATGACTGATGTCAATACCTACCTGTTTGATGTTAGTTACACCTGATCGACGTCGGTAACTGTGTTTACTTGTGAGTGATGACCTTTTTCCCTCGAGCTTACTTTGAATCAAACCCTTGTTCAAACTACCCTGCTCAAAAATTTTCAGCCCCTATGACTGATTTTTGTTTGTCATCTTCTCCTAGAAAACCAAGGCTTTCCTATTCTTGTCAAAAACATCAGATTTCCTCTTTATGCAATAGACCCGATCCTTTCTTGTAGCATGTGTTTCAAGAAACCTCACTTTCTTCTGTTGCTTATAGAAATCTTGATCTATGCTTTTCAGATCTGAACTCTTACCCTTTGACTCAAGAACATGCATCCCCTTCTTATTCATGTGACCAAGCCTATGAAGCCACATCTTTAAATCTATAGTTGAAGTAGATAAACCAAAAGGAGAATCAGTAATACAATTAGATAGATAAAGAGTACCTACTTTCTTACCTCTTACTAAAACAAGTGCACCCTTGGAAACTTTCCAAGAGTCTATTGTGAGAGTTACTGTGCATCCATCATCACCCAACTTTCCAATAGAAATCAAGTTCCACTTCAGGATTGGGACATGCATGACCCACCCATGTGTTGCTTGTCTACAATTTCAGCTGCACTTTCCCTTTGCCAACCATCTAACAACACTTACCATCCCCTAAATAAATCTCTCCAAAGTCTCCTTGGACATATTCATGGAAAAATTCTATATTTGGAGTTGCATGGAAAGAGGCACCAAAATCTAAAACCCAAGATTCCACTTTATCCAAGGAACATACAAGAGCATCCTGTGCAACAACATCTGCAACATCTGCTTCTTCATTTCCTTCATGTTGATCTTCAACCAACCTGCAATCTTTCTTTCTGTGCCCTGCCTTTCCACAATTCCAATAGATTACTCTTCCATACTTGGATTTGGATCTCCTGCCTATCTTTGACCTTGATTTCCCTTACTCGATCTTCTCTCTTTTCCTTCCCCTGCTTTCAACACTTAAAGCATTTCCTGATGATTCACCTGTGCTTTTCCTACAAATTTCTTCATTAAAGATTACAATAACAACATCATCCACTTTTAAGATATTTGAAGTAGACGCAGTATTACTAACTGCCATTACCAAACTATCCCAACTTTCAGGTAATGAGCATAAGATTAAGAGAGCCTTAATTTCATCATCAAAAATAATATTGACTGAAACTAACTGGTTTACCAAACCATGGAAATCACTAAGATGACTATGTACAGATCCACCTTCCAACATTTTCAAATTAAATAATTGATTCATAAGAAATTCGATGCTGAGGGTTTTTCATATAAATTTGCCAAAGATTCAATTAACTCTACTATTGTCTTAGCCTGTGATAAGTTGGAAATCATAGACAATGCCAGGCTCAACCTTATAGATCCCAGAGCCTTTCGATCAAGAACCTTCCATTTTTCATCTTTCATATCTGTGGGCTTGCATGCAACCCCACCCAACGGTAAGTATAGATCTTTCTGATACAGATAATCTTCTATCTGCATCCTCCATAATTGATAATTCTTGCCATTAAACTTCTCTATTCTAAGCTTACTTTCTTCTGCCATTGCTATACTCCCACTCAATTAGAAACCCCTGAGAGTGACCTGTAATCAACAAACACTTAACACACTCTAAAACCAAGGTGTTAGTAAACCTTCTCCGAACCAGGCTCTGTGAACCTGCAACCCTAGTTTTGATACCACTTTATCAAGATTAGAAGCATAATTGATTACCTTGTATAAGCAACTAAACACAAAATTTAACCAAAAGTAACAAGTAACTAGAAATAAAAAATAACACAAAATTTGAGAGACAATACAATCTTGTATTCAACTCATCCAGAAAGAAAATACAATAAAGAAGATGCCACACTCTTCTCACACCTCAAAGGCTTCCCACACCTCTAGGGCTCCCAGTAATTCTCCTTCAAGATTTCTCTCTCTCAATTACGGTCACAACAATCAACTCAAACACAGAGTTGTTGTTCACCTCCACCAGTTAGTAACAACACTACTAGTACACAAGTACTCAAAGTACTCCAAGTAGATCTCTCATGAACTTGCAACAACCTGCAACTCAAATGATCTTACTTACCATGTAGATCTAACATGATCTTGCACAATTTATAGATCAACCTGGTCTTGCACACCAGCAAACCTAGATCTTACAATCGAAAGGATCTCTTCCTTGTCTTTAATTACAATACAGCCCCATGAGTCTATTATATAGATCCCATGCAAATAATAATTAGACATCTAATTACAATAATTAGACACGCAGCTCAAGACTAAAATTAGTCTTTACATGCAAACAACCCATTCAACAAACTAACTGTTCATCAACAACCAGTTCTAGAAAGCACAGGTGATCGACGTTGGTCCCTGTCTGTCTAGAGGTGACTGACATCGGCCGATCCCTGACCGATGTCAGTTGCTCTTGTAACTGGATATGACTGACGTTGGTTGCGCTGCCGACATCAGTTGCTGTAACATTGAGCAACCTCTTCCATTTGCATCTGTGAAGCTTTTAGCTCCACAACCTAACAAAAAATGTAATGTAATGGTTTAATTACCTCTAGGGTTTAACATTTCATCATGCTTTCTTGAAGGAATATTTTCCCTACATAGGCATTTTTACTTATTGACACAACATTGCCATGAAATTTCACCAATTTATCCAATATCATATAATTTGTACAATTTAATCTCCCCATTATCTACAATGCTTATGTGGATGCATGCTTAAAAAAACCACCTATCTACAAACATGCTCAGTTTCACCTTGCTGAGTTTGACATTCCCTACACCAAAATTATCTTTATTTGCATTTCTATTTGTCTTGTCACATAATTTTTTACCATATAAAAACATTAAAAAAGGGTTCTTTCTTAACAATTCAAAAATGAAACCATGGATTTTCTTCCACAGTGTAGGTCTAATACTTCTTTTTTCATTTTTTGAGTGACATTTTATAGTTATCCTAAGCATCAAATATGAACATACTAAAACATTCCCAAAACTAGTGCATATATTTACATGATAATGATCATAGCTACCATTCATAATTTAGCTAGCATTGTTTGTTTGTTCTAATTCTTATGTAAAATAGTACCAACTCAGACATCCTTCTTCTAATGGATGTGTGATTCCTCATTTTTACATAATTATTTGAAGAACAATGATTCTTATTTATCATTTTGCATTGCTAAACATATGAATCCTCTATGTAATCATAGGAATCCAAGAACAAAGGTTAGTAATATGTTAGTTTAAGTAACAAAACTCAAAATGAACACACTTAGACTAATACTTACAAGCCTAGAGCTTAGGGGTGAGATTAATGAACAAAATAAAAACTGAATCACAACTAAAATGTAAAAGACATACAATATCTTACCGTCTTTGAGAGCTCCATATGCATTGTTGGGTGGCTTGCTTAGTTTGTGCTTCAAAGAGTCTTTGGTAATGGAGTTTGTATAACACCCTCTCTCCTTAGCACCATGGCTTGTTTTATGACTTGGCTCCATATTTTATCATTATATCCTTATTTATATGAATCTCATGTAACAAAACCTGCATTATAACTTTACAATTTCTGAGCTTCTTAATTTAATGGGCAATGGCTTATATTTATAGCAAATGGAACTAACCCCAACCCAAGATGAGTCAAGGTGGAGTTAAGGCTTGGAATGGGTTCAAACCTAACCTAAATGAGTCAAAATAACCTTATTAGAGTTAAAAGGTGTTAATTACTCATGATTTGTAATGAATAGGCATGGGTCTCCAAAAAGAGATATTTTGAGATATTTTCCAAAGGCTTGACACTTGCAAAAAGTAATCATGAAAGGATAGGATAGTTCATATTTTTTAATTTTCTTATTTATTTATTCATTAATTACACAGGGATAATTTAACTAGGCTTTTAATTTGGTTTAACATATTAATTAATTTTGATTAACCATTTAGCTCTTTCAATATTTGATATTTGTTCATGTGCCTCACTTAATAGGTCCATAGGCCAAATTGACTGTTGTGATGTCACAAGATGATTAGGAATGAATCTATGAGAGGCTATGATTGAATGCATTAGGATACCCTAATTAGGGATGCCTCAACATGATTTGAGCCTTGAGAAATGATTCAAAAGAAAATTTGAGACATTTAGTGATTCCTAGGCTTAATTTGTAAAGGTTGGTAGGAATCGATCTGAAGTCTGATGAGAAGTCAATGGTGGCTCATTTTAGGTGTCTATATTTTTCCTCTATTTGGAAAGGTGTTTCAAGATATAGACATAGTAATGTCTTCTCAAAGAATGAAAAGTTCATGTATGCCTCCAACTTCAATGACAATGGATGAACTATAGGTACCCTGTCAAGGAAGCAATCAATAAAAGGGATCAATGATCAGTCCCTCAAAAGTAGAAAACTAATGGACCAAAAAGATAAAAATGGGGTGGAAGAGAGTTATTTGTCCATATGTGGTTATAATCAATGGCATATGGAGCTACCCCAATTGGGTAGAAAAATCAGATGATTTACCCACATGCGATTATAATCATCGACATAGGTGAAACCAAAAAGGTAATGATTTTCCCAAAAGTGGTTATAATCATTTAAAAAGGATTAGGGTAACAAGATAATTATTTTCCCAAAGGTGGTTATAATCATTAAAAAGTAAAATAATGATTTTTCCACAAGTAGTTATAATCATTGGTAGGATAAAAACATTCCCCAATTGGGTGGATAAAGATAATGGTTCACCCAAAGGTAGTTATAAGCATTATCACAATGAAAACGTGTCCTAGTTGGTAAAAATAAAGATAATGATTTGACCAAAGGCATTTATAATCATTAACCTTTAAATAATTGGAAACATTATGATTTGTCTAAAGGTGGTTAGAATCATTGGTAATGTAAGTGGGATGGTATATAATGATTTACCTAGAGGTGGTTAGAATCATTAGTATCCTGATAATGGAAAACATGACATGGAATATGTGGTAAATTGGTACAAAGGACAAAGATGAATTTGGGCAACCTTTGAGTAGGGAGATGCTCATCCAAATTAGTAAGGAGTAAAATGCTTTCATTGTTTAATTACTCTATGTAGGAGATGATTTGGATTAAATAAAAAATTATTTGCTTCCAAGGAGATATCATTGCCTCATTGTCTTGTAGACCCCTAGAACTGATTTTTGATATCATTGCCTCATTGTCTTGTAGACCCCTAGAACTGATTTTTGTTGTAGTATGTGATGGTAGGCATAATGATAGAACACCATAACAACTTGGTCAAAATATGCTTATGGATTGACACACGATCCATTACTCAATTGAACACAATGCACCAATGATAAAAACCATGATGACAATGTAGACATATGAATATGGATGGATTCAAGAAAATGCACAAAGAATCACCCAATGAACGTACATAGACTGGATCAAGGCACAACAAGGAAGCAAATAAATATGCAAAAAAATAAACAAATAAAAAACAACAAAAATAACATAAAACATAAACAATGGTTAATCATAATGTTAGTATAAACAATATGACACAAACAAGATGATGAAGATTGCCCCTAGACGATAAAGGACAACTGAACAAATAAAAAAGATGGGGGAATATAATAGAAGGAAAGCGGTGGCCAAGATGAATCCAAATTCACTAAGTGGATACTTCCTACATAGTTCCATGGATGTAATATCCAACAAAACTTTAGGCCAAATGTAGTTCTCCCAAGAAATGAGATAGAATAAAAATGATGAGAAGAAAAACATAATGGATGTTTATAGAAGAATATGGGAATGATCTTCCAAAATGGAAAGTGTGTGGAATGCAAGACAAATAATGATGGGGAGAGTAAATTATAAGTGGTTTCTTATAAATTAGTTAGGGTTCCTAGAATCCTTAAGGCAAATAAGTAGTCAAAGTTTAAGATTTTCTAAATCAATTCTACAAATGTTTTTAGAATTTTTGGATTATCTCAACTCAATCAAGGATTGTGAGATATTAAATGGTCCAAGATAAAAAAATTATGAGAGTATTCAAACTTAAACTACTTTAAAAATAAAGAGAGTGTGTCTTAGGTTACTCATAAAATGGAAAGAGTGTTCAAACTTAGATTGCTCACAAAATAACGAGAGCATGGCTTAGGTTTCTTGAAAAATGGTGAGAGAATTCAAACTTAGATTACTCATAAAATGGTGAGAGTGTGTCTTAGTTTACTCAAAAAATGGTGATATCATGGAAAAGGGTGAATTAACTAACCTTAACGTGAATCAAACACTACCTACATAGTCCTAGGATAGGACCTCAAGTCGTTGTAGTTTCATCTTTCAATGGAGAAATCTGAATAAGTAGCAACCAATTCAAAAAAAATAGGCAAAGTAGGTAAATGGCATAGTATGGAATAGGCATGGTAAGTTGTTTTTTAAAGGAATGATAAAAAATTTTGTTCCTAATTTTCCCATAGGTGGTTATAATTAGGAAACAATGGCATAGGTCAATGATACTAATTTTCCCATAGGTAGTTATAATTAGTAGCATGATAGTGAGACACTAGTTTGCCCAAAGGAGATTATAATCAATCCCATGTGGTATAGTTTAAAACAATAAATGAAGGATGAAAATACCAAGCCACTATCATATTGCTCCAAAATACAACCTTTGTTTGGAATGTTGAAATATCTTCTAAAACATGATCTGAGTTTTTGTGCTAAAAGTGACAGTGAAACCAATGGAATCGAACCAAGATCAACAGGTCAGGTAGGGAGGATAAAATTAACTCAGTTAAAAGGAAAGGTATAATATAATGGGAGATTTTATGGTGATAATGGTATGGTATAAGGAATAATGTTGATATTATGGGAAACTAAAATGGGCCTCATATACAATGCACTAGGTCTATCAATCCAAGTAATGCTTGAGGTGTATAATGTTTATTTTCTCATCAAGTTCATCCCTATATGGTGTAGTGAGCCTATATGCTCCAACACCATAGTTTGTAACAATGATGAAAGGGCCTATCTAGTTAGGTTTGAACTTGCCTTTATGTTTCTTCTCAACCATGGTATTCTATTATTTTTCTTTAAGGACAAGATAACCAAGCTCAAATTATCTATGTTTAACATGCTGATTGTAGTGGCCATAGAATTGGTTTTGATATGCTTGAAGGTTATTGACTATGGTCATGCATTTCTCATAAATTAACTCTAGCTCTTGTAGGTGAGATACTCAATATTCTTCATCATCCAGGCCATGCTTTAAAGATATGTGAAAAGAAGGTAACTCGACCTCAATGAGAAGAATGACCTTAGTGTCATAAACAAGTGAATATGGAGTGGATCTTGTTAGAGTATGGTGATTGGTATGGTATGACTAGAGGGAATAGAATAGTTGGAGGTGCCAATCATAGCTAGCATCATTAACAATATTTTTAAGGATGTTGATAATGGTTTTGTTATATGCTTCAGCTTGACCGTCACCTTGAGGGTAATATACCATGGGAAAATGTTGAGTAATTTTATACTCGACACATAGAGATATGACATATTTATTTTTGAATGATCCTCCATTATTAGATACAATTTTGGAGGGGATACCATAATTATAAATGAGATGGTTGAATATGAATTTGGAAATTTGATTTCTAGTCATGTAAAAGAGGGATATAGCATCAAATCACTTAGTGAAGTATTTGATGGTGATAAGGATATGTTTATGGCCATCGAATGTGGTGGGGTTTATCTTCCTAATGATATTGAGGCCCCATATATCAAATATCCATGGTATAAACAGGTTTTAAAGTAGTGGTTGGGGCATGAATTAGATTAGCATGCATTTGATATTTATCACACCTTTTCACATAAGTAGTTACATTTGCATTCATCATTGGCCAATAGTTCCTAATACATAAGATCTTTTTGGATAGGAAACACACTTGTGTGGGATATATATAATCCTTTATGAACTTCCCATATTACTAATGTATATTCTATTGAATTTAAATAATGAATCAGAGTTCCATCAAAATTGTGGGAGTAAAGGGTTGATCAAAATAAGGTATAATGTACAACATGGTGGATAAAGGCCTTAGATTATTTTTGATATAGGTCTAATAGCATTATTTGGTCATAAAGATAGGTGTAAAGGTATAAATACCATATAGAGATAAGACCAATAATATCATAGATCATTGTGACAGTTGGAGGTTCATGAGCTAGTGCTAGTAGATTTTTAATGAAAAACTAATATTCCTTAGCCATGTCTATATGTTGAATCAAAGATCCAATGGTGGCCATGGAATTTTTTGTTATATTACTATCCCTTGGTATATTTTTAAATTGTATATTGGTAATTTGTAGCTTAAGAGTGTCAACCAAGGCCTTGTATAGTACCAACTTGTCATCCTTGGTCTAAAAATGGTCTTTAACCTAATTGATGATTAGATGAGAATCACCATAAACCTTTAAATGTTATACGTTCCATTGTACTTCCTATAAAATCCCTAAAATGAGTTCTTAATATTTATCCATGTTGTTGGTACAAGGAAAGATGATCTAAAATGATTTAGGGATTAAATCCCCCTATGGTGTAATGAATAAAAGGCCTACCCCCAATCCATGTGCTATGAAAGATCCATCAAAATATAGATTTCAATGCTTCTCTTTAAGAGGTGTTTCAATGATGATCATAATGGATTCATCCAGGAATTGGAATGTTAGTGGCTCTATATCTGCAAGTGGCACTTTAACAAGCTAATCTACAATAACTTTTCCCTTGATGGCTTCTTAGTTGACGTATTCTATCTCAAACTCAATAAGGAGGATGATCCATTTGGCTATGCAGCCTTGTAAAGCTGTTTTAGATAGTAGATAATTGAGTGGATCTACTTTTAAAATGACCATGGTCTTTTTGTTTAACAGGTAATGTCATAGTTTCTGAGCTATGAAGACCATAGCTAAATAAGATTTTTTAATGGGCATATAATTATGCTCACACTTGACCAATGTATTGCTTAAATAGTATATATCATATTCCTTTTCATTATTATCATGTTGAGCTAGAAGTGTCCCTAGGGCTTTATCTATAGTTATCAAGTATAGTAAGAATGTCTTTCTTGGTATAGGAGGCAATAACACATGTGGATTGGAAAGATAGTCCTTCAATTGTTGGAAATATTTTGGGCATTCATCATTCCAATGAAATGTAACACCCTTCTTCAATAAATGTGTAAAAATATGGCACGTGGAAACCAACTAAGATATAAAGCATCTGATATACTAGATCTTTCCTTGCAAACTATGGAGCTACTTCAAATTAGTTGGTGGTGGTATCTGAGTTATGGCTTACACTTTGGCTAGATCGACTTCAATGCCTCGACAAGACATAATGAATCCAAGTAATTATCTTGAAGTAACTCCAAAAACACACTTTTTAGCATTGACTTGGACCTTGTATTTATGTAGTCTCTCAAATATCCATCATAGTTATGCTAGATGTTTGGCTGTGTTATTTAATTTAGCTAAAATTTCATTGATAAAGTCTTGAATAATGTCATGCATCATATCATGAAATATGATGGTCATGGCTCTTTGGTACATGGATCTAGTATTTTTGAGACCAAATGTCATAACTTGATTACATAATGTTCCCCATGATGTGGTGAATTGCATTTTATGTTGGTCTTCTAATATAATTTGGATCTGGTTATACCATAAAATTCTATCCATCTGTGAAAGCATTTCATAACTTGCTATGGAGTCCGCTATTATGTCAATGTTCAGTAGAGGAAAGTCATCCTTGGGATAGGCCTTGTTTATGTCTCTAAAATTAGTGCAAATTCTAATTCCTTCTAGCTTCTTGTTGATTGGTAAAACATTCTATATCCACTTTAAGTAGTCAATTCATTGAAGACATCTTGCTTATAAAATATTTTATAACTCTTTCTTCACTAATACAAAAATGCAAGGATACATTTTGCACAATTTTTGTTTTAGAAGTTTAGCATCAGAATGTACCACAAGGTGGTGCACAACCAAGGTGGGGTCCAAACCTATCATGTTAGAGTAGGCTCATGAAAATATATAAATAAATTCCCTCAAAAGGGCTATAAAACTTAACATTCCTCCTCGATGAGGGACATGCCTAATTTTATCCATTTTGAATTGTCTAGAGTCTCAATGTTAGCTTCTATAGTCTCTTCCATAACAAGTGTTGAACCATCTTATAAAATGTTTGGACAATATTTAAATTATCCTATGAAGATAGAGTCCTCTATTAGGAATGACTCTTCAAGTGATCTGAGGCATGAGGAATCAAAATCCCATAATGGTAGGGATGGCCATGTGACAAATACTATTGGGAACTCTTGGATGATTCAATCAAAATCATATTATTCTTCAAAACTAAACTCAGACCCATAGGCAAGTTCATCATTGGTGGTCTCTTGATCTATGTTTGAGGAAGGTTAAACACCCCCATCTAATGGCACCTAAAAAAGGTTTTCACCACTAGGTTGACCTTTCTCTTTGATTTTTATCTAGTCTACAAGCATCTCAAAAAGGTTTTCATTCTAGGGCCTTAATTCTTTTTTTAATTATTTGTGGCTAAGGGTGTTCACCCATTCTCCAAAATAGGCTATAAGATCCAACTTGATTAATAACCCTTGATTGTGGTCTCCCAATGGAACATTATCCCCTAGGCCTAGAAAATTACAAAAGGCCTCATCATTTTGAAACTAATCAACTAACACTGTTGATTCTTATTAGTCCCAATCTATAAGTTGAAGATAATATAAAGGAAGTAGCTTATGGAAAATAATAGATCTAAGGGTATAAATGGAATTAGTATCAAAAAAATTGGTATTGGTTAGGTCATCAAAAGGGTTATGATAAGACTTTACTTCACTATCAGCATCATCATCATTAGTTGTTGGCATTAAAATGTGAATAAGGTACATTGGGTCACCCCTAGGTGATTTAAATCTAAGACCATATGCTCCTTTGTATCGAGTGGCAAAAATTGACTCAAGTAGACCCTGTTGATTTAGCCTAAGGCCTCCTCCTTCATACACATGCTTCTCCATGATTTTGTTTGAAATGGGATACTTGAAATTTATGTAATAGTCAACCAAGTTGTCATTATACAACCAAGATTCATCATCTTTGAGTGGGTCCTATTCTTGGCTAGTGGTTAGTTTAAAAATGATAGGTGATAGACTATGAAGTTTGCCTTTGCCCTTTATTTTCCATTCTTTGCAAGGTGGTTTGGCTTTAGTTATTCCATAAGACTTGGGGTTCTATGCAAGATTAACAATATGTAATGTATCATGGGTTAAATATTCTCCTAAGCCATTAGCCAAGATGGTATAATGAAATGACATTTCAGGAGGTGGCATGTGGGAAAGTGAATCAAGGGTATCTGGGTCAATGTAATTGGCCTTTTATGAATCAATAATTATTTTTTCCCCGTGTCATTATTAAGAGCTAGATTCAAGCCAAAATAATAGTTATAGATTTGATACTCAGCCTCCAAATGCTTATAATGTTCGTATGGCTACAAATCTCCAAGGATAGTAACCTCCATACCTGAATGGGAGACCCTTATACATTGATTAAATGTTTAAGGGATTGCATGAATTTCATGTATCCAAGGTCTACCCAAAAGCATATTATATGATAAATTGAGATATAACATATGGTATAACATATCGTGGTTCAAAGGCCCAATGATAATTAACAAGCTAATGGTGCCTTGTGATTCCTTTTCTTCATTATCATAGGCCTTGATGGTGATTGTTTATAGTTGGAGATCAGTTATAGTGTACCCAAAAATCTTGATGATATTTAGAGACATAATATTTAGACCTGATCCATTATCTATGAGGACACGTTTCACTTTGTGCCACGTTATGATAACTTTGATTTATAATGGATTTTTATGCAAAAGGCCAAGGTATGACACATCACTTTGGTTGAAGGTTAATTGTTGGCCTAGGGCTAAATGTCCAACCAAAGCTTGAAATTTGTATATGTCATTAGGAACTTGGGGTTGGTCAGGGAACTCTATCAAGACATACTTGTAGATGGTAGATGTATGAAACAAACCCAAAATGGAGATTTATGTGGGTGTCTTCTACAATCATTTCATAATATCAAACATCTTTTCTTGCATATTGGTAAATGGCTTATCCTTATCTAGAATGTTGGGTTGGATGGGTGAAGTGGTAGATAGTTGTGGGCCTGGAATGGTAATCTTTGACCTCCAAGTTGTGATTACACAATCAGGATTAGATGTAAGACCATTGTTACTAGTAAATGATGGAGGTAGGGGACCAAATAGGATAAGTCTTAGTTTTTGGTACACTTGTGTATGTTCATGGGGCAAGGATGACTTATTAGTATATGGTCCAAAGTAGTAATCCATATTTGTTGGTATACCTATATATGGTCCTAGGTCAAAGAAGGATTATTGGCATTAGATGGTTGGTTTGAATTGATTAGCAATGGTCTTGTTTGATTGGTATTTAGTCTTAAATTGATGGAAATGGTAGAAATGTGACCTCCCATAGTATGGCCTACAACTTTGTTGTAGTCATGTGAAACTACATGGTAGGTCTGTTGGTTGTTGGCATCATTTCATCCTTGATTTTGTTCATTTGACTGATGTTTTTGGTTATGTTGTTAGTTTTGTTGGTTCTATCTTGGTTGTTTATAATATTATTTCTATTATGCTAGCCTTTTTTGTTAATGTTATTGGTTGTTATGTTACAGAAAGGGGTTTTGATAAATATCAAGATTTTAATTGGATGTGGAACCTCCATTATCTAATGTTATCTCTTTGTTTTCTGACACATTCTCAATCAAATGTTTAATTTACACATAACTACACAAATTATGTCCATTAACCTGATGATACTCATATAATTCATTTATTTGGTAACAATTTGGATAAGGATTTCCCTTAAGATAGTGTTTTAGAATAGGCCAGCTAATCAGATTAGCGACACTAAGCTTGTAAAACACAAATTTAATGGGTTTTCTAAGGTCACTAAAGATGCGATGATAGGCATAGTTCTCCTTAGAGGAGGGTTTTTCAAAGGAAATTATTGTTGTATTTATGGTGTTGATCTAGGTTACTACACTTGTTGAAGAGGTTATTGGTTAGGAGTAATTTGCATATGCAATATACGCTGAGTAGATGGTGTTTGTACTATTTAGACATGTTATGAATTGGTTACTCCATTTCCAACAACATTCATATTGTGATTGAATGGCTTGGACTTTTCATAATTGTTGGCCTTCACTGGTTGTGATGCTTACACTTCGACTTGACTCTGATTTTGGTTTTGGCCATTTTATTAGTTTTTAGTTTGGTTCTAATTTGATGAGATAAGCTTGATGATCCCTTTGTTAATAAGGGGTCTTTCGATCAACAAACCTTTTTCAATGATGTACTTAAAAGTATATACACATTATAGCTTCATATGATAAGATATCTTGATGTGAAAATTTTTGGTAAACATAGCGGTTAATTGTTTGTTTGGTAAACTATGGGTGAATCGGCTTGCAAGTGATCTCCATCATTATAGATAACTTTAAAATCTTTCACTGGCATTATGTTTGGATTGCATCAAATCTACCAATGAAATCTTGTGCTCAATATTATAGGAGAAGTGTTGCACAAAATTATCTAAAATATCATCAAAATCAAAAATTAAATTCTTAGGCAATTTCAAAAACCACTCCAACACTTGTCCTTTTAGACTCCTTGGGAATAATAGTAAAAGGTATATGTCACTATAGGGCACTGCTTGATAAGAGCCAAATAATTTGGTCAAGTGGGTCTTGGGGTCTCCTTTTCCCTTATATTTGCCAAATTTTAGTGGTTTATACCCTAGAAGAAATGGTATTTGTAAATACTCCATGTTGAATGGGTAAGAACACACATCATCCAGCTTGAGATTTTTAGTATATTTCCCAGCTTGGATGGTGGAAATGGCATCCTTCCTTTGTTATATTTCTTGAGATAGGAAACTAAAGGGAATAATTGGTCTAAGGTGGAGGCATAGTTTTTTGTGTAAGGTTGGTTTGGTTTGAGAATTGACTAGGAATATGCATTTACAAATTAGGATGTGATTGTTGGAATTACACACGTTGTTATGAAATATTCTAGTTATGATTTGATATATGGGCCTAGTTTTGAGGAAATTGTGGATGATATGGAAGGATATGGTTGGAGGTGATGTATTGTGCTTGTTGGGGTTAATTAAGGACTTATTTCTGACTAGTCAAACCTTATTGATTAAGGGGAACTTGTGAACTAAGGCCCTATCTTTGATTTTGTGACACATTAGGGAACAAAAGGCAATTATTTCTTAACTAGTAATTTTGGAACATTATAACTTCTTGGTTGCATGAATCCTTGTTGAGAAGTAGATGCATGTTGAAGGTTCAACATTTATACTTGTACATTATTAAATAGACATCATTTGTAATTGTTATGGTATGTTGGTCTATGATTGAAGAGGTGTGTTCGTCACTATCTGACAAGGTGAAACATTAGTTTCCCCTTGTTGAGGTGGTAGAATATTTTTCATCTACTATGTTGGTATGTTGGATTGTGCATGTTGTTGTGGAATATTAGTCATCACCTATTGTGGCAGGTTAATATTCATCACATTTTTTTGAGGTATGACACTGGTTGTTGCTTGACTACATAATCATTGAGGTGGCATTCTTGAATAAATAGCTGGTTGAGGATTATAGGTAATTTTTTATGTATGGGAGATAGAATTTCCTACCCCCTGTGTTTATGAACCACTCACAGTGTTAACTAAAGGCACATTTTTTTGTGCACTAGTTGTTTGTGTGTTTACACTACTTTGGTCTAGATTAGATGTCACTTACACATTATCCATTATGTTTGTCTCAATATTATAAATAGTAGTAGAAGACACTTCTTTGATAGTTAGGATAATGAACATGATTTTTATAGAAGTGCTTCACATGAATGGGTCTACACCCTAATTTTATTGACCTATCAATTTAATTAGGACTCTTATTGAAGGAGCTAGCTTAATAAGAGGAGCATTTGACATGGTCATGTTGTTAAAATTATGCACTAAGTTCAAATAGGTTTGGTATGTTTTTTGCATCTATATGAAGTGATCCTCCATGATGCCTTTTCTTGTGATAAGCATATGAAGGTCCTAATATGGCATTAGAACTTTATCCTAAGGATTGCTAGAAGAAGCCTATTCAATGTTTTGATTATGAGGCATGTTTTAAGGAACTCTTACTAAACTTAGAAAATTTTCATTGGGGAAGTCTGTTATAAACTTAACCCCTACCTCTACAGATCTGATTAAGACTTCATCCTTATTTTCAATCAAGGGATGATCAAATAAATATGGTTCATAGGTTGATGGAATTATAACGTAGTATGATTATTGTTAAACTTGTTCTACAACCAAAGATAAGCTAGCTAGGTATTGTCATTTGTTCTTGATCCTACTCTGAGTATAAAGGTGTGTTGATCAAATAGTGGGCCAATGGGTCTTGGCTTTACTCCCTCATTTGAGTGTTGTAAGGTGGATAAGGATCTATCTCAAAAATGGCATCATCTCCATAGGGGTATTAAATAAAATATTATTGTGCGACCACATTACTATGCCTTGGATTTTACATGATGCCACTATGAGTATAGTGAGACATGTTTGAATCAATGGTGAATGCTTCATGACAAAAAAAGGGTGAGAGTTCTACAAACTATAAAAAATAATGTCTAAAAAGACAAAAGGTTCAAACTCAATCTATCTTGGTCAAAATATGGATTTGTATCTCCAAAAAGGTCTTTGAAAAAACTTGGTATAAAACAACCTAATGTCAAATGTCTAATGTTAAATATCTCACACAAAAAGGTCAAGTGGATAAACTAAAATTAGAATGCCAAAATCTAGGTTCAAAGTATTATAAATAGGTATAATTTAGGAAAATAAAGGTTGCTAGGTATTTTGGCCAAATTTAGCATCAAAATCTAGGCTCAAACAAAGGCATGTGCTATGACTTTTGGCAAAATGAGCACAAAATCTAAACTTAAAAAATAAGGTGAGATATTTTAATCTAATAGATTTGAAACAGTTTGGCATAAACTAGGCATTCAAATTTAGACATAAAATTGGTCAATTGGTATAAGGCATAAAAAAAAAGGCGTTTTGAGATGGACTATTTTCTACCAAATAAAGGCACAAATAATAGTTTTAAAATTTGGGTAAAGAATTAACCTAAGTTACACAACCCAAAATAGAAAGATCTATGTCTAGGCCCAAATTAGATAAGGCATAAACAAAAATCAATCAATGTTTGGATTTGAACTTATCAATGTTAATTAAAAATAAACTCAAGAAAACAAGGCTTCTTTGATCACTAAGCTAGACAAAGGTGAATGACATAATGGTACTAGACAAAGACCCAAAAAGGCACATGTGGACTAGTTTTAAATTTAGAAATTTGGACACAAGACAAGTCTAAGAAACAATTTTATCAGCATAATAGTGTTATCACTCTTTAAAGGTATGGTTTATGGTTTGTTTCAAGACTCCAAGACAAAAAAATTGAAATGATTTGGTCAACGTAATGTTACCCATTTCAATCAAGTGACACACAATGTTTTTGACAAAAAATTCAAGGCAAAGTTATGGTGCCAAGTAGATAGTGTAACACCTCCTCAAATAATGGAGTGATGTGGACACAAAACTAATTTTGATGTGTCAAAAACAAACAAAGGATTTTAGACTCAAAAACCAAATGAGTAAAGTAAAATGACCAAATACAACTAAGTATAATGTCTTATATCTTATAATTGATAAGGTTGCATCATATCATTGAATTATGTCTATATACATGCTCTTGGGAGGATTTTAAGTGTCAATCCAAAAATAAAAGTGCATGAAGTAGTAGGGTTTTTACACCCCCCTTATCTCAAGATATTGTTTGGTGACATTGAACTTCGAGCTACTCGCCCTGCATCAACAATATGTTCGTGACAAGTGGGGTAGTTCTAAAACTTAAATTTTTTACCATATAAATGGTCCCAAGTGTGATTAACACTATATATGACTCAAATAAATTTATTTCATACCAATTAACTTACTATTCAAGGGTCTATTATTTTTCATAGTGATTCCATCCATTACTACTTAGTGGAATCCCCTAGTTAACCAAACCTAACTTAGGTTTTTATTATGATTAGAGAGGTTAGCCACTCAACCCCCTAGTAATTTTAGTATATGTGACCTGATTTATATACCCCACCATGGAGTGGGTTGAAACAATGTTGGGAGATGAAACCCCAGGTCAAATATTCCCTAAATAACTCATGAGGAGGTTATGAACTCCTGCTCACAAGCCAAGTTGCATAAAATAAATGACTAAGTGAAAAGACTTTAGAGGTTGTGTTTAGATCACCCAAACAATACGAGTTTTTTGGAGAGCCTTAAAAACATCTTTTTGACACCTTGGATAAAGGCATAAATTGAAAATAAGAAGTGCTTTTGGTCACCCAAGTTCCCTAAAGGGGATGGGGGAGAGCATACATAGATCCTTCATTTGCAAAAAACACACAGTATAAAATGATCTACCATAAAACAACACACTTCAAGCAATTTGAAATCTAAGTGAATGTTTATTTTATGCACCAAATTGAGATGTTTTTGAATTTTTTGGCCTCTTGGCCTCAGTTTCAAACTTTGAATATTTTCACAAAACAATCTAGGTATAAACCATCTAAATTCATTGAAAGCACTAAATGGAAAAAATTTAAGAGTTAAGCATGTATAAATTTGGCATTTTTCCACACATGGCCTATAATTTTTATAAGGTTTCCTTCTACTTTGAAACATGATTTAAAATTTAAAAGATAATACTTGAAATGGCAGCTCTCAAATTTCTCTATTTTTTTTACATAGAGACAAACATCGATCAATAGTGATCGATGCCAGTTATAAGGCAACCAATGCTAGTTGTAAAGAACTGATACCAATCAATAAATACCAATTTTGGTTACTTTTGAACCCTTACACAAAAAATAATTTTTCAATAAACACTTGCTAACCCCAAGTTAGTATAAAATCTTTAAAAAACGTGCAATAACATGATTATACAGAGAGCATGTAAGCTCTAAGATCACAAATGAAAACTTAAAATTTTCAAGAAAGCTTAAAAAACAAATTTATCAGTCATATTCTGCCTTGCATAGGGAACATATGATGATTAGATAGAACCAATGTCAGTTAGGCAAAATTGATGTTGGTTATGCATAATTAATGTTGGTCTTTGTGTAAATTTGGGTAACACTTAAAAATAGACTATGGAAAAACAAAGTAAAAATTCCAATTTTTAAGATGATCAAGCATTCATTTAAAAAACTAAGAGATGCACTTTGGTCTCCTTGGTATGTGAGATGCTTTAGGTCCCACTGGGTGTGTCATTTTTTATCATAGGAATCCAAGAAGGGAGGTTAGTAATATGTTAGTTTAAGCAACAAAACTCAAAATAAACACACTAACACTTACAAGCCTAGATATTAGGGGTGAGCTTAATAAATAAAATACAAATGGAATCACAACTAAAATTTAAAATACATATAATCTCTTACCTTCCTTGAGAGCTCCATATGCATTGTTGGGTGGATTGTTCAATTTGTACTTCAAAGAGTCTTTGGAAATAGAGTTTGTATAGCTCTCTCTTTCCTTGGAACCATGTCTTATGTTATGGCTTCACTCAATATTTTAACATTATAACCTTATTTATATGAATCTCATGTAAAAAAAATTGTATTATAACTCTATAATTTTCAAGCTTATTAATTCAATGGGCGATGGCTTGTATTTATAGCAAATGGAACTGTGTAATGAAATTACTTAGATGTTTGCATAGAATGATTTTATATCACACAAAATAATAAAATCTGAGAGATCACATAACAATAATTGACAATAGAGTAGAATACTATATAATATAGCAAAGCCACTTCAAGTGGGAAACCTCCACAACAATGCACTAAGAGTAGAATACTTAAATGATACTTAAAGTCTAACCACTACCTCCTATATATAGTCTACTTATCCATGGTCATTCCATAGGCCAACCTAACTAATAACATAGATAAATTTAATAATAATAATATAAAAGATGTAAATAAGCCACAATTCAGCCACACATATCCCAAGACATGTTAAAGGTTAAGGGTGTAACATGCCCCTCCCCTTCAAAATAATGTTTTCCTCAAAGTTGAGTCAAATCTAGATGTTGATTCACAAAAGACGCATCCTCCCAAGTATCATATTCATAGGGAAGATTCTTCCATTTGATTAGGTACTCCTTAATCACTCGAGATCACAACTACTTAGTGTACATTTGAAGGATCACCTTAGGATCAAGAATAACTCTTCCTTCCTCATCCAATTTTGGTAACTCAATTTGGGTAGAAACTTTATGTCTAATGACTTTATTCAGGCATGATACATGAAATAATAGATGTATGTGAGTGGAGGAAGGAAACTCTGACTTATAGGCCACACTACCAATTTTATACAAGATTTGATAAGGCCCATAATACTTATGGAATAACTTATTATCCTTTTTATGTTTCTTCAAAGACATATGCTTATATGTTTTTTAAGAAAATGAAGACCCAATCACCAATGTCAAAGTTCCTCTCACTTTTGTGTTGATTTTCCTATTGTTTCATGCAATTTTGGGCCATGGCTAAATTTTCATGAAAACTAGCAAGGACCTCCTATTGATGGTGAATATGTTCTTCAATTGCACGAACCTTAGGATGGACCTTCAAGGTTGAAGTGATAGATGGAGGGTGGTATATATATAGTGCCAAAAAAGGAGATATTTGAGAAGAACTATGAATAGAAGTATTAGACCACCATTCAGCAAGTTTCAACCAATGAACCCATTTATCTTGTTTATCAAAAACAAAACAACAGAGATATCCTTTTAGATATTTTTTCGCTACCTTAGTTTTTCCATCTAATTTAGGATGATAGGATGAAATATGGGCCAACTAGGTGCCCAAACATGCAAATAACTTGGTCCAAAAATTACTAGTGAAGATGGAATCTCTATCACTGACAATGATCTTAGGGTTACCATGAAATTTTGACTTGTATTGCAAAAAGTAGAAGCTACTATACTAGAAAAAAATGGTTTTGATAAAGAATATGAATAAGCATACTTACTAAGATGATCTACCACAACCATGATAAAATTTTGACCTTTAAATCTCAGTAACCTTGTAATGAAATCCATAGACATCTCTTCCCAATGTTGGCTAGGGATGGATAAAGGCTACAAAAGACCAGAGTTTTTGATGGTTTTTCCTTTATTTTGTTGACAAATCATACATTTAGCCACATATTTTTGGACATCCCCCTTGAGTCCTTCCCAAAAAAATCCTACTTGATTCTATGATAGGTTTTCAAAAATCTTGAATGGCCCCCAATTAGAGTTGCATAAAGTTCCTGAAGGATTTTTTGTTTAAGAGGAGAACTCTTACATAGGTATAATATATCTTTATACCATAATGCATCACCCTTCCATGTTAATTTTTCAAATCCACCCAAACCTTACTGAATATTCAGAATCAAATCATGGGTAGCACTATCCTTGTCCTATTCTAATCATGTTTCCTCTAACCAATCTTCCTACAGAATGGTCATAGCATATAAGAATGCCTCAACTAATTCATCCTTCCTAGATAGTGCATCTACCACTACATTATCCTTGCCTTTCTTGTAAACTATTTCAAAATCATATCCTAACATTTTAGTTACCTATTTTTGTTATTCTTTAGATGATAACCTTTATTCCAAAAAATATTTGAGATTGTCATGATCAGTCTTTACCTAAAAGTGATGATCCATCAAATAAGGCCTCCATTGTTTAACTACATGAAAAATGGCCATCATTTCCTTCTCATAAATGGGCTTGTATTTATTTTTACCCTTTAGTTGATGGATTTCAAATGCAATTGGTCTACCTTATTTCATGAGTATAGCACCCATATCATACCCAGATGCATCACATTCAACAACAAAAGTCTTGAAAAAATTAGGAGTAGCCAACACTGGAGTGGTGCACATCACCAATTTCAATTGTTCAAATTCCTTAGTAGCTATATCAATCCAATGAAAAGAGTCTTTCTTCAAAAAAGATGTGATTGGGGCTGAAATGCTACCATAATTTTTGACAAACCTGTGATAGTAACCAGTTAGCCCCAAAAATCCCCTTAGTTACCTGAGTGTCTTAGGAATCAACCAGTCCACCATTGCTTGGATTTTTTTACAATCCACTTTTACTCCTATATGTGAAACTAGATGACCAAAATAATCAACCTCATAAGCTCCAAAAGTACATTTGGAAGGTTTGGAATACAACTAATGTTGTTCCAAATTTTAGAGTACCTGGTTCACATGGTGCAAATGGTCTTCCAAAATTTTATGGTAAATAAGGATATCATTAAAAAATACCAAAAAAAATTCCTTAAATATGGCTTTAAAATAGTATTCAACAAACTTTGAAAGGTAGATGGTGCATTTGTTAGCCGAAAAGGCATAACCAAAAACTCATAATGACCCTCATGAGTCCTAAAAGTAGTTTTGGGTATGTCTTCATCATAAATCCAAATGTGATGATACCCAAAATGCAAATCTAACTAGGTAAAATAAAGAGCACCATTTAATTCATCTAGAAAATCATCAATGACAAGAATAGGAAACTTATTTTGATAGTGTACTTATTGAGTTCCCTATGGTTAGGGCACATCCTCCAAGTGTTATCTTTCTTTTACACCATGACAACTGGTGAAGAATATTCAATTTGGCTATGGAGAATGACTCCTACATCCAACATCTCATGTACCATCTTTTCAATTTCACTTTTTGGGGCATATGGATACATGTATAGCTTGGTGATGGGTGGTATACTACCAGGAATAAGTTTGATAGCATGATCATGCATGTAACTAGGTGGAAGTCCTTTTGACATGTTACCAAAAACAGCTAAATGGGTATCAATCACTTGTTAAAGATTAGGAAGTGTAAATGGATGAGTTGGATGAACTTCTATGGAAAACAAGCGAGTTACAAATCCTTTAGCACCCTTTCAAAGAATCTTTGTCATTTGATGGGATCTATAAATTTATGGATATTTATCCCTTAATCCCCTTAGCTCAAATGGCCTTGCCTTAGAATGAAAATGCATGAATAATTCCTAGAAATTCATCTCAATAGTGCCCAAAGTGGTGAGCCATAGTATTCCCAAAATAATGTTAGCTCCCTCCATGGGAATAGAAAATATAAAAGAATCTAATAAGTAGTCTCCCATGTCCATCTTAATACTATGGAATTTTTATGAGTAGCTAATAGTACCCCTATCTGCAATCATGACCTAAAATTTTGGATCAAGATAAATGAAATAGTTCAAGAAAGTAACCAACTTATTATTGATGAAGTTGTGTGTGCTCCCAGAATCAATCAGAATAGTGACCTTCTATTTCTTTAATAAATTCACCACCTTAAGAGTTTGTGAAGTACTAATACCTAAAAGGGCATGACAAGAAATAGTAGACTGAGAGTCTTCAAATTCCTCCTCAAGACCTTCTTCATCCTCTCCAAGTGCCTCCTCATCATCATCATCCTCATTGGCACATTTGATGTAAAATATCTTATTTTTAGCATAATGATGATCTTTGCTCCATTTATTGTCATAACCATAGCAAAACCCTTTGGCTCACTTCTCAACTTTTCAAGGTGTCAGTCTGGTGGATTAAGGATATGATGGTGCTAGAAAGGTGTGATCATGACTAATAGTGAAGGTTTTCTATTTGACCATCTATTTTTCCTCTATCATGCGTACCCATGGGATAACTTTTGATACAAACATTAGGTTAAACATATAAACCTTCAATTGGATGTTATCTTTGAGACCACCCAAAAATAGTTTAGTCAAATTTTACTCAATGATGTCTTCCACCTATAAAGATAGATTCTGAAACTAATGAATATAATCCTTCATAGTTCTCATTTATCGTAGTTTGGCTAATTAGCTGAATTAGTTCTCAAAGACATTATTTTGATAATGAGACCACAACTCATCAGTGAAAATAGACCATGTAACAGGATCACCATTCTTTTTGTTTTAAGCACACAACCAATGATACCAAATGAAATACTCAAGTTATAGATACAAAGACACCACTATCACCTTCTAAGAACTAGGATTTTGATGCACATCAAATAAATTTTCAATTTGGGTAATCCAAGTGAGAGGATCCTTACCATCAAAATTATACATGTCCACTTTGGGCAACATCAGTTTCACAATAAAATTGGAGTTGTTAGTGTTGAGAAGAGGAATTGAATGATGAAATGGAGGGTTATTTAATTTTAACTGAGATGAAAGAATAGCCAATGAAGAAATGATCTGATTCAATTGATTGTGAACCCCATTAATCTCTCTATGCATCCCTAAAACATCAATTTGAACTACAACAAAGTCATCATGCCACACCAAGCCCTCTATGTCATCTTGAAGTTGAGAAATTAATGGATCTAAAGTTCTAGATTTCATGTCATTAGTAGGAGTGGTAGGAGTTTCTTTCCCCCCTTTTCATCCACTTGTAGAAAGATCGACCATATACAAACCCTAAGAGGGTTTTTTCCCTAAAAAAAGTGTACTAGGAGATGTTATCATTGTAAACACCTCATTAAGATGAATCTAATAACTAAATTTGCACACTAAGGTAAAACATTTTGGCACAAAAAGTATACTAGTGGAATATACTGTTATGATCATCTCATTGAGATGAATACAATGACTACAATTATGAAAAGCAAAAAAGAAAATAGACTTTTTTTTTCAAAAAAGTGTTTCAAATAATACTACGTTGATACAAAAAAATATTTTTTTATAGATTACAAGTTGTGTTTTTTCATTCCTTCCCTTCACAAAAGTCATGCCTTGCTAGATCCAAAAGAACAACATCGTAGGAAAATTGCCCAATCAAAGCTCTGATACCATTTATAATGAAATTACTTAGATGTTCACACAAAATGATTTTATATCACATAGAATAATAAAATATGTGAGGTCACATGGAAATAATTAATAACAGAGCAAAATACTGGATAATATAGTAAAGCCACTTTGAGGGGGAAACCTCCATAATAATTCACTAAGAGTAGAATACTTAACATGATCCTCAAAGACTAACCACTACCTCCTATATATAGTCTACTTAGCCATGGTTATTCCATAGGTTGACCTAACTTAGAACATAGATAAATGTAATAAGAATATAAAAGAGGTATGTAAGCCATAAATCAGCCACACATATCCCAAGACATGCCAAAGGTTAAGGGCGTAGCAAATTAACCCCAACCCAAAGTGAGTCAAGGTGGACCTAAGACTTGGAATGGGTTCAAACATAACTTAAGTGAGTCAACATAACCCTAATAGAGTTAAAATGTGCCAATTAATAATTATTTTTAATGAATAGGTATGGGTATCCAAAAATAGATATTTTCCAAAGGCTTAACAACTCAGAAAAGACAATCATGAAAAGCTAGGATATTTCATATTTTTGAATTTCCTTTTTTATTTATTCATTAATTGCACATTTATAATTCAACTAGGATTTTAATTTGGTTTATCTTATTAATTAATTTTAATTATCCATTTAGATCTTTTAATATTTTATATTTGTTCATATGTCCCACTTAATAGGTCCATAGGCCAAATTGATCGTTGTGATGTCGTAAGATGATTAGAGATGAAGCTATGAGAGGTTATGATTACATATGGTAGGATACCCAAATTAGGGATGCCTCAACATGATTTTGAGCCTTGAAAAATGATTCAAAATCAAATTTGAGACATTCAATGATTCCTAGGCTTAATGTGCAAAAGTTGGTAGGAATTAGTCAGAAGCTAGTGGTGGCTAGTTTTAAGTGTCTACAATTTAAAACACATTATGACTCATCAGTCATGCATTACTTAGAGATAAATCAATTCACCACCTTATTATTATATTATTAGGCATGGAGTATTATCTCAAACATATTTTCATCTAATTTACTCAATGATTGTGCAAATATCACTTTTGAAATATCTTACCATTGAAGAGAGACAGAAGTAGCTAAGAGATAAATATTGTATGCGACCAAATTTATTTGTTGATGAAGTGTCAATAATATCCCAACATTATCCATTTCCTTGCTCAAAATGTGTAAGAACTAGAAGCATGTAAATTACCAAAACCAAATCTTGCTTAATTAACTTTAAATATTTAAGAAATATTTATTCATATTTTATCCAAAACAAAATTTTCAGCAAATAATACAACCACAAGAGACCAACACAAGGAAAAATAAAACACTAGAAATAGTGGCATCATCATTATTGAAAACACACATGCACACAAATTGAAAAATAAAAAGAAAGAAAACATAAAATAGAGGATTCCATAGATATTTACAAGGATATGAGGACAATAATAGGACTATACAAACCAATTAATGGGTTTGTAGAAGTATGATCCCAAAAGATAATATTTCATATGAGTGGAAAATATGAGGATTTTGACACAACTCAAGTTAAGATAAAATGTTGACCACATTTTGAATTTTGAATTTAACTTTTATGGGAAAGCTTTTTCTAGAAAAAGAATGATAAATAACATTTCCATGACATGAAGGTGAATGGATAAAAATTGAGCAAACTGACTTCTATTTGGAATGGGGAATGTGATTGAAATTGAGTGTTATAATAAAACTACTAGAACCGGAATAAAAATAGAAAGTTTCAAAAATAGGACCATTTCTAACCTTTTACTATAGAGTTTATTCTTCTTCACCTTCTTCAAAAAAAATTAATGTCTCATATTTAGATTGCATTTATATTTAGAGAGGGATCTCTTTTATTTTATCTCCATACTCTTCAACTAGCCAAGGACGTATTCTTAAAATTTGGAAATTAACTTCAAATCGGTCCTTTATTTTTCTTTCCACTATGTTATTCCTTGAGTCTTCTATATGTGCATAGTACTTGCCTCTAATCATTACTAATTCCTCCATTTTGGTGTGTTCCTCATCAATATCCAAAGTGAATATTTCCATTTCTATTAGTGATCATATGTAAGAAGAGACAATCCTTGAAGATCATATTTAATCCCTTTAGCAAAGTGAACTAAATTTTTAGGGAAGAAGAAAAGATAGGAAATAATTAATTTTATTTTCTTCCTCACAAGAGATGATGTTGAAATATTATTAAAATTCTATAATCGAATAAGTGAAGCATTCCATTGTATTTTTTGTTTAGGTATCATAGATACTAAAATATTGTATCAAGTAATTGAAATGATAAGCTTGACACACATTTACCATGTATGACTTGATATAAGAAACAAGGTCTTAATTTATCATTATCTCACACTAACATGTTATCTTATGAGTTGACTCTTCCTGTAGACACCAAAATCGTGTCCACTCCTTGGTCATCCTCCCCCCTTAATCCCCTTGGTCCACTTAACCACTCCTAACCTATGTCTTATTAATTTAAAATAGTTATCTTATTTTAAATTAGTAATTCTCTCCCCTTGCCATCTCACCCTTGACACCTCACCACCCTAGGATGCCCTTCCTTGGATTCTCTCCACTACCCCTTACCAAGTCTTAAATGATTTAAGACCCCATTTCCCTTATCCCACTCATTTCCCATGCCTATTAATCCACCTTCGACCGTTTCTTCCCCCGACTCGCTGACCCGGCAGTTGGGAAAATGGATAAAAGGCTATTTTTAGCCTTTTTCCTGCCTTCCAGCTGCCGATGTCGGTCAACTATCGACCAACGTCAGTGGTATTTCCAGCATCGATTTCCTTCATAACTACATTCTTGACCTGAATGCAGGATCTATTTTTCTGAATCTTTCAATCTGACCTTTCGACCTTCAGCAATCTGATCTTTCACTCCTCAATCCATCAATCTTCTAATCATCAGACCTCTCACTCTCTCTCTCTCAAGTACACACATCAAGCTACAACAACAGTAGGTACTCTGCATCAGCCACTCCAACAACAACAGGACTTCCACACCAGCAACATCAGCAACAAGTACAACCAGTCTGCAACACTTTTTCCTCAGTAAACCACAGGTAAGTATTTCCTCTGTGTTTTCATTATGTTTTTAGTTATTGCTTCTAGGTAATATCACTAGCCCAGACCCAACCTATTCTCTGGGAGCCTTCTCTCATCCTTATTTTCCCCATTTCCTCTATCCATTCCATTTGGTCCCTTTTCAGACCACACACTTTGTCCATTGTCCTTACACAGACTCTCAGACCATTCAACCAGACCCAGAGCCCTTCTCAGACCCGTCCACAGACCATAAACTCGTCTAGACCTCATCCAAAGACTACTACCCCGATCAACATCAGCCACAGAGACCACTACCTCCACCGATGTTAGCAGACTAATCGACGTCAGAAGACTTGACCAACTGACGTCGGCAGCCTAACCGATGTCAGCGGCTGTGACCAGGCTGATAGCAACATTTAGGTAAGCATTTGCTTCTATTTCTATTTCAATTTTTAATCATTTCAGTCTTTTATCATTTTGCCTTTTATCAGACATTATTTTTATCAATCAGTGGGTTGACATCCCTCAAGGAAGCCTTTGTACTTTTGGGATCAAGCTTTTGCTTGGTAGCCCACCATCTCCTCATCTAACACCTTCTTTGTTTTAGTCTCTTTCTTCTACAAGTGTCATCCTCCACAACCAAAGAGGAGTCCCTACGTCATCTGAATTTGGTGCGCAAGACCTCATCCGAGTAACAACTAACCCCTAGACCATTTCTCTTAGTTTCTCATTTCCTTTTTGAATGTGAAAGCGAAAATCATATAGAAACTTTTTGGCACGCCTAGTGGGACCCTAAGGTCTTCCTTGGGTTATTTTCTTTCTCTTCATATAGGTGCATTAGGTTTCTCCTTTTCATCTCTTTCTTCTCTCTCTTCCAAAAGACACTATTAGCAAAAATTAAAAAGAATCATTCTTGTTCTTTCTTTTCTTGCATCTTAGACTAGTCAAGTCATACTCTTCAACCCTTTCTCAACTTGTTTTCATCTGAACTCATATTTCATTTTGGGCTTAAAATCATTTGCATTTCATTTCTTCTTGACTGCATATTTAGTCCATGCCTAGTAATTAAAAACTGCATCATGAATTAATCATAGATCACTTATGTTACACAACCAAATCACTTGCACAAATCAAACATCAAAACTTACCTAAGACAAGGCCTGACTGGGATTTCATCACCAAGTGGATACCTTACCCGTCCCAGCAATCCCACTTGGACTTCACCACCAAAGTGAAAGCCCACTCTGTTCTCTGGCAGAGGATAATCTCTAGGGAAAGTATATTTTGGCTAAGCGAGACCAGCTTATCACTGGACTCGTGAAGTGAGGGGAGCTTGCTCCTTAGCACCAAGCCATGTACAGAACCTAACATAGACTCTTGAGTGCCTAAACTGACCTGAAACCATCTTTAGACTACCTCTTATAGGACCCATTCTAATAGCCAACCTACCAAACACATCATTCTAAGGCATAAGCCAACAAGATTCTAAAAGTTGATTCTTAGGATTTAACGCTTAGGGTCTGCCTATCTTCATTTATTTTTCTGTTCCCATCTGATTTTTTGAGATAGTGAGGACGTTTTCTTCCTTTTTTTCAAAAACTTTCAAATTCTTTGAGTTTCTAGAAAATACAGTAACCGGCATCGGTTTTACCACCGACGTCGATAACTTTTCTTCACCGGCATCGGTCATCTGACCGACATCGGCAGTCTATTTCACCAACATCAATTTTTTAACTGACATCGGTCACTGTCCAAAACTTTTTTCCCAAAACAACAGCCTTAAAACCCAACCCTTTTTCTACCAAAACCACATTCTGAGTTTCTAAAACTAAAAAAACACAGTTTTTGGAACTCGCCCCTTTTTTGCCTTGAATAGTTTTGACACGCAGTCAAACCAAGGCTCTTCTTGACCAAGCAAGGCATCAACCGCTTCCGCCTTCACCATCCATAACCAGTCCCCTAATGGAGTTTCATTCAGAGGCCAAATGAACTCCTACTCGACCGACCCCAACTCAGTCTCCCATTGTCCCTAAAGGGGACCAAGACTTCAAAATATTCTTGGACCTCAATGTCAAAGCCCTCCAAAACTATCTCGCAAGAAACAAACGTGAGACCTTTCGGGTGAAGCGGTGATGGCATCAACACCATCTACTACCCAGCC
This sequence comes from Torreya grandis, assembly GCA_037957365.1. Taxonomy (NCBI): domain Eukaryota; kingdom Viridiplantae; phylum Streptophyta; class Pinopsida; order Cupressales; family Taxaceae; genus Torreya; species Torreya grandis. Next base: position 1,528,548 of record JARHVA010001344.1, on the reverse strand, counting down.
TTTTATGACTCAAACTATTGCCTCAACCATTAACTCAACCATGGCCAATATGTAAAGTTTGGCCTTCCCATCTATTTTCGGACCGACCTCCATCGGGGTTTCATTACCCCCTCAACCACATGCAATTCAACCAAGTTCTACATCAGACCAAAACTTGATTGTCTCGACTCCACACACTCTTGTGCCTACAAATGTAGGAGTGTTTACCTCCCCTTTTGCCAATGCCACCACGCAACCACCTTTGGTGGTATCTAGTCAACTTATGCCTTTTACCTTCATAACGCAACCACCCTTGGCCTCCACTTCTATCCCAACGACTAGTTATCAATACGTTGCGCCCCTACAAGCACAACCGACTACGTCATATGCCCCTTCTAGCACCTTTCAAGCACCCTACAACCTAGGGGGCACCCCATCTTCCAATTCATCAACCAATCTCATCAAGATGCTGATGGACAAAATGTCTAGTCTTGAAGCTTCTATTTTTGGTTCAAGCAATGTCCTTTCCTATGACCAAATTTGTAACGAACCCATCCATCCCTCCGTCCCAATCAGGTTGTATCCCAATCAGTGGGAGCTTCCTAAGTTTTCTTATTTCCAGAGTAAGGAAGACTCGTAACAGCATCTATGAGCATTCAGACATGCTTGTTATCTCATAGCCCATGATGATGTGTTACTTCTACGCATGTTCCCCATGTCGCTTTCTAGCCCTGCCCTTGACTGGTATAGCTCTCTTACCAAACATTCTATCTTTTCATTCACTCAACTCACCCAATTATTCCTTGACCATTTTTCTATCAATATCACCAAAAAAGTCTCAATTACAGACCTCTACTCTATCAAACAGTTTGATGACAAATCAATAGTCGATTTTGTCGCCTGTTGGAGAGGCTTGATTAACTAGCTCTCCTTCTCCTTGCCTCAACCTAAGCTCACCGAGCTCTTTCCTTGAGCATTTGCCAGGAACATATCTTCTACCTTATGGGTTCAAACATTCCGCACTTTTGATGAAGCTTTCACCATGGCTCGAAAGCTTGAACTCTATGCCATTGAAGAGGATAAGGTCAAACTGCATAATACCAACGCAAAATACGATGACCCTTCTTCTTCCAAACCTTCTTCTACCAATTCTAAATCCAAAGGAGTGGCCAACACTGTGGTCATTAGATCACCATCTTCAACAACCTCTGACCAATCTCAACCTTCTACATCTCAAAGCATCACCAAACAATTCCAACAACGGTACATCTAGCATTCATACACTCCGCTTGGAGAATCATACACTTCTATTTTGGAAAAACTCATCAATCAGGGGGTCCTCAATCTCCCTCCAATCTGACCACCTCAATTTGACTCCTCAAAAGCCCTCCCAACATGGTATAGGGAGGCTGACTTTTGTCACTATCACCATGCCCAAGGCCATGACATCAACAACTGTCGAACCTTCAAGAACATTGTCCAAGACATGATCGACAAGGGGGATCTTGTTTTGGATAACCTGAACACACCACCCAATCAACACAACATCAACATCTTTAAACAACCCTTTCCTCACCATCCTCCTAATCAAAATAATGTCTAGACCATGGTCGGTAGCTCCCAAAAGCATGATATATGCACGGTCAACACGGTCTCACCTCTTGTCCCTGACCAACCTCTTCCATAGGTAAAAGAATCCTCTTCTCTTGTTAGTCCTCCATCGACCTCTCTTATATTGGGGGATGCCTTGACCATACCTATGCCATTAGCCCCACCTCCAATGGAGGACCCTACCTTGCCTACTCCTCAACCACAAGTCAAAGGCATAATCATCCCTACCCTTTACCCTCTTGAAGAGCCACACTCTCCTACTTCTTCTCCACCAAGAGAAGAACCAGTCTCTTCACCCATTTCGACCAAGGAAGACCCAGTCACAGTTTCCTCTTGCCTTTTGCCTGAGATTGGTACATCTCACTCACCTCCATCCACATCTAAACCCAAACCCGTATCTAACCTCACCTCGCACAATGGTGGCCCTCAACCCAAACCAAAGAAGGCCACTAAACCACACTAGAGGACTCCTCCCCCACCTTCATCATTACCTTCAATTTTGGGCCTGCATCCATCCACTTTAATAGGAATGCTTCCTACTCCCATACTTCATAGAGGCAAGTTGCCTCCATTATCTCCTCAACCCATCAAACATATATTTCCTCCAAAATGACCAATGCCTCCTACGCCTCCAAAACTAAAGTCATCAACCCCTACTGTAACAAAACACATAGACCCATTAGTAAGTTCTTATGCCTTGTTGTTATAGCAATTGTTGCAGTCTTCTCGCATCAATCTCCTGCCTCTTAAACCATATCAATCTCTCAGATCAAAATTGCCATGGTTCGATGACACTTAGATTTTTGCGTATCATCACACACCAGGGCATGACACTAAGCATTGTTGTGCCCTCAAGGTTGTCATTCACCAATGCTTAGAGAAAGACACCCTTCTTCTTGACCATATTATCAATAAACCTTCAACACCGCCCCGCTCATCAACTCTCAAATCAAGACCATCTTGGTTCGACAACTCTAAATTTTGTCACTATCATCACACTCCGAGACATGACACTAAGCATTGTTGCGCTCTTAAAGATTTCAATCATCAACACCAAAAAAAGGATACCCTTCTCATCAAGGATCCTCTTAACCACCCCTTTGACAAATCATCAACACCGACCCATGCTTCTCAAACCTCATCACCTAAATCAAGATCTCCATGCCAGACTATGGTCCCTTTGCCACCTTTAACCCCCTTATTCGACATCAACACAGTCAATCTAACCACCAAGCCTTAACTGACCTTAACCAATCTATCAAACATTCCCCCTAGCCGCTGGGGGAATTCAATGTTCGTCCAAGCCTCGACCAACCTTTCAACCCATTCTCGACCAAATATCAATCACTCTTTTAATCTTAAACCTTGACTAGGCCTCAACCAAGCCTTGACCATGCCTCGACCAAAAAAGCATCAACCCAACCTCGACCAAACATTCAACCTATCTTTGACCAAACATCCAACCCGACTTCGACCAAACCTCAACCAAACCTTGACCAAACCAACCTTTGAATCATGACCTCAACCATAACCCCAACCAAACATCAACCAACCTTTTCATCAAAACATTCAACCTGACCTCAACCGACCTCGACCAAACATTCAACCGACCATTGACCAAATATCAATCAACCAAGCACCGACTAAGTATCGACCCAACCTCGACCAGCCATTGACCAAACATCAATCACTCATCGACCATGACCTTAACCAATTATCAACCAGACATCGACCAAAAATTGACCAAGTCTCGACCAAGCATCAATCAACATGTGACTAATCTCGAAGAGGCTAATGGGGCAAGTTTGCTCCTAATTGACTCGGACCTTACATCATCACACACGAGCATGGACCAAGGAATTATCAGAATCTGAGCCCTTTCATGCCTTGCATCTGTGACCATTCTACTGTTAGTCGAGTACTCATTCACTTGACGTTTAACTTGAGCTCGTCCCTTGAGCAACCCCGTCCTCTTAATCCTCATTCTTTTCAACCCTATTCCCCTAAACAAATCCTCTATAACCCTTTTATAATGTATGGATGCTTTGTCCTAATAAAAGGGAGGCCTTAAACTTCTATAGTCTTGTCCATGACTCAAAATTCTGTCAAAAATAAATCAAGATGTCAAAATAACCAAGGTTACAAAATTAACAAGCAAATTGCTCCCTCGAAGGATAGTTGTACTATCATTGATGTAGCTAATAGACTGCTCCCTCGAAGGACAGCTATTCAAAGCCCTCATATATATATATATATATATATATATATATATATATATATATATATATAAAGCAAAAATATAGACCACTCCCTTAAAGGATGGCTATGACTAAAATCTTATTATAAACAGCACTCTTTTAGAAGCTTCTCGCATTGATCAGCTTCACAAATGACCACAAAACAAATTGACATCTCTATGTAGACTTCCCACATTGATTAGTCTGCTCAAAAAAAAAACATTGGGTCATGGACTTGGCTTGTAGTCGTCTCAGGGTCTCCTATAAAAAGGGGCAAGGTTATCTCTACTCTAAAAAGGGTTACCCTATCCTCATATATCACATCACCTACTCAAGGGACTTCGAGCTCACTTTAATGTCAAAGTGATTCGATTACCTCTCTAACACAACCCATGGTCAATGACGTAATGCATGAATGGGGCTCTTGGTTCTAACAACCCCTATCTATGCTATCATTCTGGTCCGTGTTAATGAAAGAGCAATTTGCCTTTCACTTTTTTTCACACTTTGGTCACATTCAACCAAACCAATTCAAACCAAACCATTTTTAGACCGCCAACATGACATAGTCCATTTCACATAGTTTCTATGGACAATAATACACATAAAAACTATCGACCAGATGCAATTTATGTTAAGCATAAACCATTACTTGCTGAAGCATAAATAGACCTCAATTCATTTTTAGCATACATCCATCATGAATATGGAAAATTACTAGGGATGAAAGACCCCTCAACCAATGTTACATAATACACCATCACACAATATGGAAAAGGCTGTAGCATCATCTTATCCTCATCATTTCAACACATGACCAAAACCAATCATTGACCACATTGACTCTTTGTCTGAACTACATTGGTCTGAGGCCCTAAGACCGGGGCTATGTAGGCAGCACTCAGATGACATGATGTCTTCTGGGGTTAGCTCGAACACCCTCGTTTGTTCATCTCTCTGATGGACAAACCTTCTTTCCACCTTTAACCATGCCTTGACCTCGACCAAAATAATCCATAACTTTGACCCTTTTCCTCCCTTTTGGGAGAAATACATTGGCTTGAGGCCCTAACAACACGGGCTATGTAGGCAGCACTCAGTGGTCTAAGGTTAGCTCAGCCACATTCTTTCGTCTGTCCATTCATTCAACCAACTATCTATCTCAGCCTGCCTCGACCATCGACCTTGGAGATCACGACTATCTCCTTCGACTCTGACCACTTCCAAGACAAACTTTGCCTTGGTTGTTTTTTCATGTATGCTATCTTACGAATGGTTAGCAAAATTATGTGCAAACTATTTATGACCTTCACGAGTATAGGATCGCAAGCTGGTTGATCCCCACTACTTGTGACATTTTCGTGTTTCCAGGAGCACTTCTTGAGCTCAAGATACCTGGAACACGATGACCATTGGAGCTTCAGCTTAGATTGAATAACTTGATTAGCTACGACCAAATGCTAGGGCTCAGTTATTTTAATTTTGGCACTCGACCCTTGACCTGCGACAATTTGACCTGACCATCCTGTGAAGTGGTATACGTGTAATCATGACTATTGTAGCATTTTCACTCACACTTTCACCCTATCCATCCACTCTCTATCAAATCAGCACCCGATATCAGGTCCCTTCCCTTGACTCCCACTTTGAGGGGGAATACCTCATCCATAATCAGGACAATCAACCTCATGATTTTATCTTGCAATTCACTTGAACAACCAACAGGACAAAATCAACCTTATCCTACACCTGGGGCAACCAACTCATGTTTTTGTCTTGTAGTTTACCAAGAACAACCAATAAGACAAAAAGGGGCAAATGTAGACACCAAAATCGTGTCCACTCCTTGGTCATCCTCCTCCCTTAATCCCCTTGGTCCACTTAACCACTCCTAACCTATGTCTTATTAATTTAAAATAATTATCTTATTTTAAATTAGTAATTCTCTCCCCTTGCCATCTCACCCTTGACACCTCACCACCCTAGGATGCCCTTCCTTGGATTCTCTCCACTACCCCTTGCCAAGTCTTAAATGATTTAAGACCCCATTTCCCTTATCCCACTCATTTTCCACACCTATTAATCCACCTTCGACCATTTCTTTCCCCGACCCGCTGACTCGGTAGTTGGGAAAATGGATAAAAGGCTATTTTTAGCCTTTTTCCTGCCTTCCAACCACCGACGTCGGTCAACTATCGACTGACATCAGTGGTATTTTTGGCATTAGTTTCCTTCATAACTGCGTTCTTGACCCGAATGAAGGATCCGCTTTTCTGAATCTTTCAATCCGACCTTTCAACCTTTAGTAATCTGATCTTTCACTCCTCAATCCATCAATCCTTCCAATCATCAGACCTCTCACTCTCTCTCTCTCTCAGGTACACATAGAAAGCTATAACAACAACAGGTACTCTACATCAGCCACTCTAACAACAATAGGACTTCCACACTAGCAGCATCAGCAACAGGTATAACCAATCTGCAACAATTTTTCCTCAGCAAACCACAGGTAAGTATTTCCTTTGTGTTTTCATTATGTTTTCAGTTATTGCTTCTAGGTAATATCACCAGTTCAGACCCAACCTGTTCTCTGGGAGCCTTCTCTCATCCTTATTTTCCCCATTTCCTCTGTCCATTCCATCTGGTCCCTTTTCAGACCACACACTCTATCCATTGTCCTTGCACAGACTCTCAGACCATTCAACCAGACCTAGAGCCCTTTTCAGACCCGTCCACAGACCATAAACTTGTCCAGACCTCGTCCAAAGACTAATGCCCCGACCGATGCCGGCCACAGAGAACACTACCTCCATCGACGTCGACAGACTAATCGACGTCAGAAGACTTGACCAACTGACGCCGACAGCCTAACCGATGTCAGTGACTATGACTAGGCTAACAGTAGCATTCAGGTAAGCATTTGCTTCTATTTCTATTTCAATTTTTAATCATTTCTATCTTTTATCATTCTGCCTTTTATCAGACATTATTTTTATCAATCAGTGGGTTGACATCCCTCAAGGAAGTCTTTGTACTTCTGGGATCAAGCTTTTGCTTGGCAGCCCACCATCTCCTCATTTAACGCCTTCTTTGTTTTAGTCTCTTTCTTCTACAGGTGTCATCCTCCACAACCAAAGAAGAGTCCCTATGTCGTCTTAATTTGGTACGCAAGACCTCATCCGGGTAACAACTAACCCCTAGACCATTTCTCTTAGTTTCTCATTTCCTTTTTGAATGTGAAAGCAAAAATCATATGGAAACAATTCCAATCTGCTATTACACACTTATAGAAAACTCATTATTTGTGTCAAACCTACTAAATATCCTACACAAACATATCTAAACCTTTAGTTTAATCCACTTATACATAGGTTAGTTTTGTCAATTTTAATTAGTATTGCCAATCGATAATGACCTAATTTATTTGGAAATAACCCTCTTCCAAAAATGGTTACTTTTTAAAATTAATCCTTTCTTTAGGGTTGATCCATTTTTGTAGCATGTTAGTGGCATCAAAAATTACCCATGTGGATCATATATAAATAAATCATGACCTCATTTAAAGGGGAATAGACATTTATTTGATACACATCTATACACTATTGCACATTGATAAAATATTCCCCATTCTTCCTGAATTTGAATCTATCACTAAGAGTAGTCAAAATCCAAGTCTAAAGCATAATAAATACAATTCAAATCAATAATTTTCAAGTATCAAATATAAACCATTAGCCACATATATAGCTAAGGATCATAATTACAAAATCACATTAGGTGCGAGAACAACTTGTGGCTTGATTTCCATCCTCAGTGTATTGGATATGTACGCAGTGGTCAACCATCAAACATGGATGATTAAGGTCGGCTCAGCCCATTAGAATTACTTGATTTTTGTAAGTTTCTATCCCTCACAAGTGCACCTAGGGTTTCAAGGTAAAGGAGGTTAATTATTAAGGTTGGTCATGTCATCAAGGTTTGAGATTGCATATATAGATCATAAAGATACAATTAGAGGTGATTGTATTGTCATAGTCCCTTATTTATATGCATATTAGTATCAACCATAATAGGTTAGTATCGATTAGTAATAGTAACCTATGTCAATAGAACTAACCCTACATGGACATAGATACAGTGTCTGAATTAGATAAATCACATGTCTAATTTTTTCTTATATCTAATTCTAAAATATAGTCATAGTTAAACATTAACTCAAAAAAGTTAAGTACTCATCCTTTTGTTTTACTTACTATATTTAGCATATCCCACTTGTCAAATTAGTGCAACCAATATTTGCATTTCAAATTTAGATGTATTCTTGAATGCCATATCTTAGTATCTAAATTACATTTTAATTTTATATCTTATTAGGGTTGAAAAATAAAATTAGGTTAAAACATATTAGTGAATTCAAATATTTATCGAACTATAGTTTGAAGGTTTTATATTTTTTGTCCTAGGGTTTCAAATTTCAATTTTGATTTCCATACACAAAAAAATCTTTTCACCTTTCAAATGTTTCTTATTTTTTATCCTATGATTTCAGATCTAATTTCTAACTTCCATACACAAAAAAAATTATATTCAACCCTAGATATTTATTAGGATTTCATCCTTCTAGGTTATTAAAATTTAGCCCAAGGGTTTTATTTTCAAACTTGATTTTTAATTATTCCCTAATAATACACATTAATCATGGCCATAATGAACGAATAATTTATGTTAATATAAGGCAATAGGGTACTCTTTTCAAAAAAAATACATTGATATTTAATCTTATTTAGATCAATTATGCAAGAAAATGGGTCAAAAATATCAAATCTAAACACATTAATAAGGATAAAATTAATAATGAACAATCCCAAGCCTTCCTCAAATCCTATTTTTACAACATCTAACCCAAGATGCCTATTTTTACTAATAGATAATAAAGGGCATGGATAACCTTAATTATTCTCCCTACTATGGATTATACAATCCTACTATACATCCTTTTAATAGACTTATGATGAATATTCAGACTGATAATACTCATGACATAATAATAAATATCAATTATGAACCATGTATGATCAATAATTCATTAAATGTCTTAACATGAATCCACACCACATTGATGAAATGTTATATTTACCAAGATATGAACATAAAAATTTAGACCAAACTACCACATCAAGTGTTCAAACCATTACTATTGATACTATCATTGTGCCCATACCTCCAATGACCTATATGACATCCACACAAGGTTCAGGGGAAATACGAGGCCTCCAAAAAAGTGTACCTATTCCTAAAAATGAAAAATTTACCCCTCCCATGATGACTATTCTTGTTCCATCACCAACCTTACATACTATAGGTTCCCTTGAGCATACATTTACAGTTTTACACACTAAGGTGTTTTAGCTAGAGAAAGGTGCATCGAGAGCTAGTCATTCCATGGATTCACATCCATTTCTTCATAAACCCTTAATTATTAAGATGGAATGTTACCCTTTATTGATAGGCTTTTTTGCTTCTAAGATCCCATTATACAAAGTTAAATTTTATCCTAAGTAACACCTTAGATCATTCCATGTAGCATGCTTGGACTATGTATAGAATGAAATTTTTTTAACCAATATATTTCCTATAAGCCTCAAGGAATACACATTTAAATGGTTCTATGATCTCCTTCTCCAATACATAAAATAGTTTAACCTATTATAAGACCAACTTCTAGTACAATTTTCCATCAACATTGATAAGAAGTTATCTTATGCATAATTTTTAAAGCTCAATCAAGGTTCTAATGAACCCATCAGTAACTAAGTACTTTGGTACAAGACTATGCTAGACAATATGACTAATGTTATGAATAAAAATGAATTACAATATATATTCAAACAAACCTTGTTTGTACCACTCCATGAGTAAATTATATTCAAGAGATTCAAATATTTGATGAACTATGTCTTGCAAGTAAGGAACGGAGAATTCAAGTTAATAGCTTTGAACAAACTCAAGTAGTCATCCAGCATTATAACTATTTCAACAATAAAGTTCCAAATAAAACCAAATTACAAGGTGAAACTAGCTAATAATAAGAATGATGAAAATATTACAGTCAGTGCAGCATCACAACCTACAAACTAACTATAATTCAAAGCTCTACCAAAGAGGCAATTTTTGAGATTACAACCTCCACATGTACTAATAAATAATATACTTGAGTGAAACCTTATCACAATTATTCCCACAAAATATTTTAATCCAAATAAGAATACACCACATACCTATGACAATAATGCATATTATGATTATCATTAAATTATGGGACATTTAATGAACAAATGCTTCAAATTGAAAGATCTTATTAATAAAATATTATCCACTTGGGCATCCCTATAAAGGAATTTCACAACACAATGAAAATCAAAATTTAAATATATTTAATGATCCATTTCCTATACATGAGATGACAAAAAATAAATATACTTTAGGATTGCATTATGTATACAACATGCATCCTCCACCTTCTACATATGATCACCTAAAAGATGAAATTATTGGATCACTTGTCAATACTTCACCATAGTGACATTTGATTACATTTGATGATAATGATGTTTTTTTATTACGATTCATATTTTCGTGCACTCTTCGTAAGAGCCTATATCGATGAACAACCCATACATATAATCATGATAAATAATGGTTCAAGTGAGAACATTGGTATGATGATACTTATTTACTCCCTTGAGTAAACATGACAATATTTGTATGATATATATTGAGTATGTAATGGATCTTATGGATAGAAATATAATACCCTATGACTCATAGTATTATCTCTCTATCTATGCTCTACCATAATATCCATGTCATTCTTAATTATACATAGTAATTGTGTCTTTGATATGTTGTTAAGATCTCATTAAATGCAAAAAAATCATGCAATACCATCTACAGTGCACCAATATTTAAAGTACATACACTGCAATAAGATAATCATAATTATAGGTGTATGGTATGAGTACCCTCTATAGTAGTATCTCCTTGACCACCACCACCCCCATTGTCATTGGTTGTTAAACTTATTCAATATCATTATATAGAGATGATTATTACACCTATTGAATATTATTATACATAGATGGTTGATACACATATTAAATATCATTATACTAATATAGTTGGTACACCTCTTAAGGATAATTATACAAAGATTATTATATATCTATGTAGAATATTTATAAATACCTAGTTCAAATAAACATAGGTGTATTAGATAACCAACTATTTAATTTTGATCACATCAGTGAATTACTCAAGGCTTACAAAGGCCATCATCGCCTAAAAATTATACTTAGTTAGCATCATGGATAGTTCACCATGTTCCATAGTGAACATATGTAGTGATACATCTTTTTACTATAAAACAGACCCTAGATATTTGTAGGCCCTATAGAGCTACCCATCATACATGGAATTTTATGAACAATGATCATGATAGTTTTCATACAACATGTAACTTCTTATCAAATTTAGAAACACCCATAGTTGGTAACTTTCATCCACAATAGAGGATCATTATACTATTTGATTAAAAAAAACTTCTTATGATCATCACATTGATGTGATCATCAGTTATCTTTTCCAAACCTCAAATATTTGAAAATTACAAAAAATAAATAATCAAGAAAATACAAAAATAGTAAAATATTTAAAAAAAAAAATCAATACCTCAGCATGACAAGATTACTAGATTACACTATTTATGTTAGGAAACCACACACTCTACAATAACATAAAAATAACAAAATGAAATAATAAATATAATCAAAGAGTCAAAATACTCAACATGCATGAGACAAAAACAAGATTTATGTGGTAAAACCTTAGCAAGTTAAGGAAATATCCATGGTGAAAGATATTAGGTTTTATTAATTCAAGATGAACATATTACATGCAAACTCATTATTTAGATTACATGCAAACTCCATAAAGATAAATTTAATTAGCAAAGCACTGTTAAGATTCTTCCTCCTAAAAATAGAGTGAAAAAATGCCATTAGGACTAACTTTCCTTCTAAAAATAGAATCCAATGGAATTCATCTTCCTAGAAAAAGGGGTTTGACTCTTTGAATTTTTTCTTCTAGGGAACTACCCTCGAACCCCCACCAAGGGGGATCCATAGGATTTTATCACCCCCTTATGATAATAATCCTATGGATCCCCCCGCCCCCCCACCCCACCCTATCAAGGAGTGGGCTATAAACTTCATTGTAAAAGGATCCAAAATTTAACTTTATTATCACATATCTAATAATTTACATATATTTTATATATCACATGTTTGGTAGATAGAATATCATTTTCATACACACATCTATTTCATGATATATTATTGTGATGTAAAACATACACATTACACATGTACATACAGAGATTAGACTTTCCTTTACTGAGTGGTCCCATTGATATTGGGGGAATATTATTCCATAGGTTTCACTATTACAAATTATATCTTTCTATGACCTTTTCTACCATCTTGAACCACCTATATCATTTACATGTGTCTTGCTACATACACATATTTTAAACTATCATACATTGATATGTTATTATACTATGATGTGACATTGATACATATGAATGGTATAGTTTAGTATTTATTTTTTATATGCTCCATTGATGATGTTACTCTCTTAACTTATAGGTTACTTTATGCTTGTATATTTTATGTGACCCTTCAACCTTGATTGTGACATCTTTATGTCCTTTGAGTGTTTCCCTTGACCTTGTTTAATGTGACATATTTTGATGTCCCTTATTTAAGACATATTTGCATCCCCTTGCATGTGGCACGTGTCCTTGTTTTTTGTGACATATTTATATTTATTGTATATGTGCCTTAGCCTCACATGTGACACTAACACTTGAGCTTGTTATGCTTGTTGAATTGATTAACGTTGAGTGGTGTCATGATCTATATCATGCACTTTTATTGTGTACTCTTATTTAGTGATTCTAATACTACATGTTTCATTGATACATCTATGTAGACTTGATAATTATATTCCCTACATTATATATGCTTCATACATACCTTGATTGATATATACATTATTATGATGATATATTATCCGCATGTTCACATGATTTTATATGATGCTATATTTATACATGACATGATACAATTAACTCTTATTTTTTAGATTAGTGACTTAAAAGATACACCCCTCATCTCAAAGTGGGGGCATTATACTGGTTTTCTCATAGATACATAAGCCTCTGTGAACATAAAATCATATCACATATATATTTCAAAGATTCATAATGATTCAATAATTAAATGGTTTACTTACATAAAAATATTAGTACATTAATACATATCATAGGGTTGTATGTCATGTATATGCATTCACTTTATAGATATTTGAGCACATATTCATATACATTTAGATGCATAAACATAGCCATATGCACACAATTTACAGAAATAATAATTACAAGTTTCCACATACACATACATTTGAGATATAAGTTCTCATATTCGTCATTTATAAAAGATTCAATATTTTGTACATGACACTAGTGACAAAATCAGAACACTAGTATTGATAGTAATGTCCATACAACGATGCAAGTATTTAGGTGGACATAAACCAACTATCCAAAATCTGATGAAGGGATCCAGATCTTTAGATAATCCACTTTTGCACTTGCACTACTCAAAATTACATGTGCATCATTATATAAGTTAAGTGCAATTTCTCCTTTGTATTGATATTATCAAAATATTGAAGGTTGTACTTTCCAAACTTGGCATATGTTTGGATTTAGTATATCTCATCATAATATTAGTATAATCTAAATTCATTTAATTGGACTACTTTTAGATTAGTTCTCTCCTTAATTGATTAGGCTAATCTCATTCATATTAATCCTTATTTCCAAAAAGGGTTAAACAACCTTTTATAGGATATTGTTATCATACAAGGTTGATGGTATGATTGTTTTTTTTTTTTTTTAATTTAATTATCAAAACCTTGTTTTTATTAATAGTAGTGGTAAGTTTATAATTCTTACAAAATTGTTTGAGAATTTAAAAATATTTTTGAAGATTAGCATTTGAGTTTTTCCAAGAATAACTATGTCGTTTGCATATAAGAAAAGGATGAAAACAAGCACATCCTTGTTAATTCCAATGCAATGCTCCTCCTTTATTTTTTTTTCAAATTTATTGATATAGATGTCAAAAAGGGTGGGAGAGAGGGGATGCCCTTATTTAACTCCAATATTATTGCAGTTGACATCCATTAACTATTCATTGTAACATTTCATTTTGGCACTAACATTTTCATAGAACCTAATCATAATATTAAAGAGTTTAAGAAGGGTATCAGTGTCTTCTAATCTTTTTCTCTATTTAACTTTTAAAATAGTGTTTAATTTTTTTTAATAATTAACAAAATAATATTTGAAATCTTCTTTTTTTAATTATACAATCTTTAATCATAATTTTGATAATAACAACATGATCACTAATAACATGTGAAACCAACTTATCTTAAACTTTCGTTTATAATCATCTAATAATAAAATAATAATTAAAATCTTCTTTCTTATCTCTACAATCTTTAATCATAATAACATATAAAGTCAACTTACCTTAAACCTTTTTATAATCATTCAATAACTACAAAATAAAAAAGACTAAACACAACGGTTCTATAATGGAATAAGAAAATAACTAAAAACATTGCTTATAATTACTAACTAATCACAACGGTTCTGTTCTATAATGAAGTAATGAAATAACTAAAAAGTTTATGAGGAGGAAGAATCAAAATATCAAATTACACCCTTTTATAAGCTGTCCATCTCCATATATTATTTGGGGGGGGAGAGCGGGGGGATCTCCACTCAATCTGGTAAGCAACAATGCGCCTAACTATTCAATGCCAGAAATTATTTATTTAATGTTGCCTGCCATACGATTCATTCATTTAAAAGCACCACCCACTCCGACTAAACTTCATTTTTTTTTAGAATCTATAAAGATAGCGAAAAAGGAATCTGAACATCGTGAATCCTAAACTTAATAATAAAGTTAATGGGTGGGTTGGACGTGGTCCAAACGTATTCCCCTTTGATATTAAGACACTTCTATATCATATTTGTGTTTTTGTTGTTATCATTTATATAGATTTTATTATTTGTTGAGTATAAAAAATTTATTATAATATTGTATATATGTTTTTAATTTTAGATTATTAATTGTTGGAGGAAAGATTAGATTTATGATGAAACATTAAATTTAAATTTATTTAAATAAAGAAAAAATAATCGTCAAAGTTGGTTTTAATGTGAGAGTAACTCTAGATAAATTTAAATTAATGTGTCTACCTCTCTTTCCAACAATGTAAATGTATTACATTTGAAATAATAATAAAATATTTTGATAAATAATATGTTATAGTAACTATTTTCATTTTCCAATAGGTTTGCATACCCAAAAAATAAATTTAAAAAAAATGTAAATTGAGAAGGGAGACGCATGTTCTCTAAATCACAAATGTGGATTTGTTTAATGAAAACAAGTAGTAAATAAATTTTAATAAGATTTGAAGTAATTATCTAAGTTTAAATTTATTTTATAGAAAAGTGGAGTTTACATCAAAATGTAATAGAGTTTATCAATACAATATCTAATTAAATTTAATTAGATGTAAAATAGTAAAATTGAAGTCAATTGTTAATTTGACTTTAGTGTTATATTTGAAAAGAGAAAGGTTTGGAGGAGACTTTGATTTTTGTGTAAATTAAGAAATAGTTGTCACAATGTAACAATAAGATTAGATTTTTTAGAGTAAGTTAGTAATAACTCAAAAAAATTATAGCAACCTTAACACCTTATTAAACTGTGTACGAATTTGATGACTATGTTCATCAATTTTGGAGCTTTAAAAACCTTGATCCACATTTCTAAAATTTCACACATCTCTTAGAAATTGTTCTCGTTCATTAAGACTATAATATGAAAGTAAAACTTACAAAATATAAGAAGTTTTGTTTTGGACCCTATAATTAAGATCAACAGGGTTTTTAAATACTAATTACTTATCACATCCCTACTATCAAAAATAACATGCCAAGTATAATGCAATTTATTTAGGTAGTTTAATATGAGGCAATATCTAATCTACTATAACTTTCAACTTTATAATGAATATTTAATTTCTCTTTAAATGTAATAATAAATAGTAGATGCTTTTCATAATTTCCTAAATTCTTGAATATCTATTCTAAATACTTGAATTGATTGGTTTTGCTCATTCACTATGTTTTTATTCATGTCTAAATGTATTAATGTCTTTGTGTATATAGAGTTTGAATTAGGATTCTGTTGGCTCCCAAGCCAACAAACAATGAGTGGTAAAGGTCAAAAAATCAAAACCCATAACTCCAAGAGATTCAAAATTGGGTTAAAAAGAGCAAACATATAGTGTACATTTATGAGAAAAATAAGAGAAGCATAGAAAAATAAAGAGGGAGGAGAGACAAGGAGCTAGGAAAGACAAAATGAAGGAGAACATGAGGGTAAATAGCTATAAATACAAAGAATATGTACCAATAAGAATCTAAACTAGACCAATGATTGAAAAATATACATGAACCCTAGAATAATGCAATTTTACAATTAATGAATGTTCCTAAACTATTTTAAGTGTTTGAAAAAATTTAAAATTATCATAATAATAAGGTTATTTTAAGTTTTTTTCTTAATATTATTATGAATATTTTTCTTTTATGTCCTTGTCAAGATAAAATATTATACGAGCTTCTGAAAAAATATTTTTCCTATTCTAATCAATAAAAATCTTTGACAAAATATACTACTTTAACAATTTTAAAATTTAATATTCAAATATTATTAAATATTCTTTTCTCTATTATTGTAAAATATTAATAATTAAAAATTTATTTTAAAGGTGAAAAATATAACAATATATATTTGCAATTTTCAATTAAAACAGTGGTCATACACCGGGACTAATAATCAATACATCATAAACCTGCAATTTTAAATGATC
This sequence comes from Torreya grandis, assembly GCA_037957365.1. Lineage (NCBI taxonomy): Eukaryota > Viridiplantae > Streptophyta > Pinopsida > Cupressales > Taxaceae > Torreya > Torreya grandis. Next base: position 1,511,635 of record JARHVA010001344.1, on the reverse strand, counting down.
AAACCCACGGCATTCATGGCGGTCTTTGTGCCCTAATAATCGTTATAAAAAAAAAAGAGTCATGTGGTACACAATTTTGCCGCCGCGCTTACATTGAATTTTGAACCCTGTGTTCATACCATTACAAACAGTAATAATAAGGGATCTTTCCTTTTCCCTTTTTGTATATATATTTCTTCCTCCCCGACACACTTCCAACTTTTGTGCTCACAAAAAATGCACAGCTCTAAATGGCAGGGTTCCGTGGAAATCCCGGTGGCGGCATCGGTGGAGCACCTGTGGGAGATCGCCAGCGACTTCTGTGGATTGAGGAGGTGGTATCCTGCGCTGCAAGTCTGCGAAAGGGTGGAAGGAACGCCTTTGCACGGCCCCGGCTGCATGCGCTTCTGTTCAATCGCATCTTCATCGGCACCGTCTCCTGACGAAATTTTGAGGGCCAAGGAAAAACTCATATCCTTTGACTCCACTAACCATTCTTACACTTATGTTATTATAGAGACCAACATGGAGGGCTTTCTCGGCTACCAGGCCACTTTTCAAGTCCTACCCGGAGAGGAAGCGGGCAAGTGTGTGGTCAAATGGCGTTTTGAGGTTGAACCAGTTTCCGGCCGTTCGGAAAAGGAGTTTGTTGGCAATTGGACCTCTGTGTTGGCTGGCGCGGTAAAGAAATTGGAAGACTTCGCGGCTTTTTCATCTTCATATTCATCTTCATCGTAACTCTGTCAAATCTTTATGGGATATTTCTTTCTCCGTGCTTGTTTTCCCGTAAGATTTTAGTGCAATTGATGGTTAATAAAACTGTAGCTAATCTACTGCAAGCTTTGCCTCAAACAAAGAGGCAGTTTCTATTGGTTGATTGTTTCGATCCAAGCGAGCTTTCTAGTCATTGAGGGAGGTGCTGCATAAAATGTGACTAGAGGTCGCTTCTGAAAAATAACTCTGAAACATTCTTTCATTGTCCGTCCTCCGTGCTGGTTTCTTTGTGTGTATTGTTGAATTGATTTTTGTTATGGAAAGGGTTTTACCCTACCCACCTTAGGGAGAGAGGCTACTTTTCACTTCAGTATTAGTTTTTATGGTTTAGTATTAGTTTTTATGGTTAAGGATTAAGAATAATGTAAACTAACATATATTGCAGATAAATTTATGTAAAAGATGTTGATATTGAGGTGTCTATTCTATTTATGTTATAAATCCAATATTATATAGGGGTTTCGAGAATAATATGTCTTATGTCATTTACATAGATTTATATAAAATATTTATGATAGTTTAATATGAGTAATGTTATCTACCACTATTAAGTGGCCCAAGCCACCACTTTCATTCGGTCAAGCCAACAATTTTCGTTAGGTCAAGCCACCATACATCCTTTGTAATGTGTTTAAATTTTATAAGAAAGTGTATTTGTTTCTCTTGTCTAAGGATTAAATTTGATGGTTGACTTTACTTGTCATGAAATATTTTAATGATGGTTCTTTATTCAACATTACCTTATAAATGCTAATATAATTCATTGTAGTAGAAGGTAATATTAGAGACAATACATTTATTTATTATAATATTTTATAGTTTTTTTAATTGTCTCCTTAATATTTCACCTTGCATTTAATTTGGTCTCCTAAAAATATTGATTGTATTAAACTTAAATAGAAATAACCAATTATAACATACAGACTGAAAAACAAATTTCTTAACTCAACTTGTTTCTACATGGAGAAAATGAGAATGAAATTTAGTATTATAGATAATCATAATGATATAACCTTATAAGTTTACAACCCTAACTTTTTAGAGAAGCTAAAATTAATGTGTGATAGTGGAAGGTGGGCTGAAATTAAAAAAAAATGTGTTTGTAGTCATTTAAATTAACATATAATGTTAAAACAATGAATTTATGACCATTCCTTAGGCACACTTAATATATATGCTCAATTCCATAGTTATAAACTGTTGCTCCTATATTTCTACACAGATGGCCCTTTTAGACACCCCATTTGGGCCACAACTATGTTCCAACCAAACTTCAGTTTGATTTCTACCAAATAATACAAATGAAGCCTAAGAATCACTAAATATCTCAAATTCCTCCACACATCATACATTAGTACTCAAAATCGTGTTGAGGCATCCCTATTTGGGATATTATCCTATACATAATAGTAACCTCTTACGGATTCATCTTCAACCAACTTGCAATCTATGAAATTGATAGTTTAGTCTTTGGACTCATTAAGCAGGGCATTTGAACAATTCTTAAAGTGCAAAAATGCTAAGCATAATGAATTAACTAAGCAAATCAAATTAACTGCATAGGTGAAATTTTCATGTGCAATTACTGGAAATAAATTTTGTAAAAAATAAATTTCAATAAAAATGAGGTTATGATGATGTCATCATCCTCAAAGTCAAGGAATTGAAAATATCTCCCCTAAAGCCTTAAATTCAAAAATGGAGAGCTATGCTTAGTAAATGGGATCTCTATCCCAAATATAAATTGTTTGTCCCCTCCTTAACTCAACTAGGGTTAAACTTAATTCAATTAGGATTAATCTAAACTTAATCATAGTTAAATCTAACCTAACTACACTTGGATTAGAGTTAGTTTGAAAGGATATAAATACAAGTCTTCACCCATTATTCAAGAAGCTTCTTTTATGTAAAGTTATTATGCTAAAATACCTTCAAGAAGCTTCGTTTGTGTAAAGTTATTTTTCTAAAATACTTTCAAGAAGCTCTTGAAATATAGTGTTATAATGCACAAATATTTATAGAATGCTACATCAAATCCAACACAAGCCCAACATTACTAAGGTGATAAGGAAAGATGATGTAAGGAGCACCATTGCCAAAGATTCTTTGATCACACAATTGAGTACATCTATCCATGGTCAACATGCAGTTCTTACTCTCATGGAAGGTAATTTTATTTGATAGTTTTATTTTATTTGATAGTTTTTTGTATTGTTCTCTCATTCTTTGAGTGTCTAGGCTAGAGGTGTTAATTTTATTAGTGTATTTTTTATTTGTTTTTGATCATACTAACATGATAATAATCCCCCTATTAGATTCCTATTAATCACAACCCTCTATCCTCTTCTTCGATCTCTATTCCTCCGATAGAATCGTTCTTTTAAGATAATCATACTAGTTAGTCATGTTTAAATCCACTGGTTTCATCCTCCCTCCAATTAAAAACTAATTTCCTAAATTCAAATTCATCTAACAAGGAATCCCACATGTTTAGAAAGTCCCATTTGAAAAAATCTAAAAAATACCATTATATAAGCACATTTTTTATTCATTTTGTTCACTAGCTAGCAATAGACTATCGAGGTAATTTAATAATCTCAATTTATTGTGTGAATATAATAGTGATTTGTTAATAAAAATAATGTAATGAAAATAATAAGATTTATTTTTCATAATATTATATTGTGTAAATTAATAATGTGTTTTATTATTTTTGAGAAACTAGGGTTTAGTTTCTAAACAATAAAGGGTTTGGATTAAGAGGGAAAATGCAATCAAGTACAGTAAAACACAAATTTATATTAATTTGATTAAATCAATTTCATGAGTAAGAGAAAATAACTTATTTAGAAAAATAGGCTCAAACAGATGATTCTGAGGCTAAAAACTGTCATACAGGACTGAGAAGATGTCAAAAATCTAAATCTAGCTTTCATTCGATAAAAGGATAAGAGCATCAAAAATGGGACACTTTGGTGTCTAACATTGTAGTCCACTTTCATCGCTATTATCCAAATCAAATTCTGGTTATGTATTTTGATGCGGTCCAATTTTTGGGTCTTATAGGTGTCCTTGTTTCCTCTCGATTGCCTATGCATGCCATTGTATAACATGTTTTCTTCCAAAACCCTAGGTCTGCCTACACACATAAAAAAAAAACACATCAAAAGTAAATAGGGGAAAAATTAGGCTAGGATAAGTATGATCGCATGATCTAGAACCCCTATTGTCCTGATCACTGCCTACATTAACCCTCAAGTTAGGGTCTCAGATCAAATATAGTTCTCCCTTAAGAACATGCATAATCAACGTGCATCATAAATACAAGAATGAACTTTCACCTAGGCCCTTCCTTGATCAAGCATGCAAATCTATGTGTGATGTAGAATGTTGAGCTATACTATTGATTGATTTTGATTATTTACATTGTCAAAGTAGTAAGTGCTAAATATAAAATGTCTTGTGTAGTCCTTTATATAAGAGACTTTATTTTGAATGAGAGCTTTATTCTCATTAACCAACATTGAAAAGATAAACAAAACTTAAGGGAGGGGCTAAGAAGGGTTTAGGAACTCTTGAGCAAAGAGAAATGACTATTGGGACTCAAAATGCAAAAGGATAGGAGCACCAAAAATGGTACACCCTAGGGTTTGATGCTATAGTCCAATTTTGGCACTCTTATCTTACAAGCTCGGGACCTAGGAACAAGATTGGTGTGAGAAAAACTACCTAGTTGAGGTGGAATCACTAGTTAAAAGGTTTTGGATGCTTTGGAATAAGCAAAAAGGTGACCCAAGCAAGAAGCAAGACCAATATAAGTAAAATAAAAGACATGGTTAATGTGAATAAGGCTTATATTCTCTAGTTGGAGTCTCCTATGAAAAGACATGATATGTGTGGTTGCTTGACCAATTTAGGGTGTATACATTTTCCCCTTTTTATTTTAGTGATGTAATGAAATGAAATATTAGAGTAAAATAAAGAAGAAAATACATACCTGAACCTACCTACATGGAGATGAATGTGTTGTAAGGATCCAACTTACTTCCTGGCTAGGGAAGTGGATGGAGAGCCAAATAGTGCCTAGAAAAAGAAGGAATCCCTGAAGTGGATTCCTCATGTACTGAATCTGAATGTAAATTCCATATATCATGGAGAAAGAGGGCAATGTTTCCCCCCTATGTTGACTCTAACTGAAAATGAGGAATGATCAGAGGCCCAAAACTAATGTTTGTCCTCTGCCCCACATAAACTCATGTAATTTGGAATGTGTGTATAAACATTTGTATGCTATGAAGAGAAAAAAATTTCATGCCCCCACTCTAAATATTTGAACTATAACTAAGAAATGCTTAGAGGCCCAAAACCAATGTTTATCCTCTATCTCACACAAACTCATGTAGTCTTGATTTGGGTAATATAATGGACCAACCACTACAGATGGTTGTGAAATCCAACCTAGTGACAACCTAGGTATAACTAGGTGTAATCTAAAACTCTAATCAATGTGCAAGAAGATAATAACATGTCTTGCCATTCCATATGTATAATACTGAATGATAGAGAACATGAACATCTATGTTATGCCCATAGATATGGTATGTGAGTGATGCATCTATACAATTTGATAATTTATATAACCATATGTGACATGACATATCTTTTCATGCCTCATGTATAAAACTAGAGATTAAAACACTATGATCTATACTATGCCTATAATCTACTATATGATTCTGTAACTATGTCATGTTGTATGAAGCTGTATGTGTGAGATGTGTAGTATGTACATGCCCCTAAATCTAGTTTCTATGTCTGTATCTGTACCAAAATCACTGTGAATCCATATAATCTAAAACATTATATCTATATAGTTTGTGTATCTATAAACTAAAGGTATATCCCTTTGAATGTCCTGAGTAATGCTGAGTGACCCACATAATCTGAGTCATTGTATATCTCAACCAATCTAAGATGAATCTGATAATCTAAATGTTGGATGTATAAAAACTATGGTGTATCCACTTATGGGAGTGAATGGGTATGTTGGGTAAGTGTCAAAATAGGAATAGTATGAATGATGACCCCCTTTTGGGGAGAGGGATGAAATATATGATAGAGGAGGTCGAGCCAAAAGTGATGACTAGTGGCGTAATAATAAAAACTAGGTTGTTATGTTGTGAATATATTTAAAGGTTGTTAGATTGAGTATATTGAGTTGTTAAAAGTGGAACACATTTTGCTTGGTGATGACCAAGGTGTGTGTCTACGTATAAGAGAAATATAGATATGTTTAAGCCATAGTAGGAAGATGAGGTAGTAAAAGAGTGAATCTTAAGTGATGTCAAAGGTATCATTATCATGATTTCATGGAAAGAAATGGTTTGAAAAATTGAGTGACGGTGTTCATGTTATGGGCAAAATGGTATTCTATTTTGAATGAGAAAGTTAGTTAATATAGGAAATTGGATTGAGTCTTGATTCATTTGCGCATTGACCAGATTGAGATTTTGAGCTCTGGAGTGAGAAAAATGTTGAGGAGATGAGCACCTACTGTTAGTAATTTGGATTTTCAAAGCCAAGTTACTACCCCTACTATTTTAAACTTTCCTAGAATGGTTTAATTCCCTTTTCATCTAGTTAATCTATGGTCTAAATCCATGGATAAGGTGATATGTGAATAGTAAAATATCAAATGTAGCGATGGTGAGTAGTGGTCTAGAAGCATGAACAAAAGAGCACCTACAACAAAGATAAATAGTTTATTCTAAGTAGTGGAATCTTATAGCCATGATTTAAACAAACAGTTCATTCAAAGGAGGATACATACAATAGTTTGAAAAGGTTCTTTTCCTTAAAAAAATGACTCCTTCAGCCATAAAAATGATGATGAACACCTACACTAGTTTTGGGAAGTTTATCTTCTCTTTTAAACATCATGTACAACCAACAACCAAGACATACAAGCATGTAAGTTCATTTTGTACAAGCAAGTTTTTGTCTTCTTGAGAATTATTTAAGGTTGTAAGATGGTAGATTATTTTTTTAGACTTTTTATCTGAAAGAAAGAGCTATCAAAGGACTGTGTAAAAGTCCCAAAAAATGACTAAGTGGTAGTTGTGCAAATTTTATTTCCTTCAAAGTTTTTATTCGAAGGAAATCAAGAGACAAGAATTTGTACAAGGGTATCGGACAATAAGTCTGAAAGAATTCAGGCATAGTTTTTCTGAAAGGCCATTTCATAGCCGAAGGGATATTATCAAAGTTTATTTCCTTTAGACTTTTTTTTGAAGGAAAAGGAAAGGCATAGTTGAAAAGACTCGAAGGGCACCTACCCTTCGAGAAGGTCTAATTCAAAAGTCTCAAAGGGTATGTACCCTTCAAGTTGGTTCACTTTATGTTTCTAAGGATGCAGATAATTCATCTGAAGGATAATTTTAGAAATCCCAAAGGGCACTTCAAAGAGAAAGATGCTGGTATTTTTCCTGAAGGGTATGTGCCCAATCGGGAAGGTACTTTATAGAAAGCCTAAAGTGCTTGACAATTCTTCTAAAAGTGACAAGTAAAAAGGGCAGTTTTAATCTAAAAGGTCACTCACAAAAAAGTTGAAAGACAAGTGCCTTTCAAAAAAAGATAGGTGCCTTTCAAAAAAAGACAGGTGCCTTTGAAAAAAAGATAGTTTCAAACAAGGAAAAATGGTGAGTTAGAAATTTTGAAGGTCATGTACCCTTCAAAAGGGTCTTCTCCAGTTTTCTTGAAGGGCACCTAGCCTTTGGAAAGTCTTACTTCAAGAAAGGAAGTCACATTTGCAACAAACCTGAAGGGCACCTGCCCTTCAAAAATGTTCATCCCATGATTTCTAAGGGACTTTTACAAAAATCCTGAAGGTTATGTACCCTTCAGGAAAATTACTCTACAATAAAGTTTGGAAGAATAAAAGAATGAATTGGCAAAATAAGGACTTGGATAATTCCAAAGGAATTCCTTCGAATAATTTATCTGAAGGAATTCCCTTCAGAAAAAGGAAAGGAGAGTATGCATAGAGAAGTTTCAGACATTTTGTTCGAGAAACAAAAGTCTAAAAGAAATGAGACATGATGAATTTATGAAGGTACGTAGGGAAGTCTTAGACCAAATGAAAGTCTGTAGAAAATCCGAAGGAGAAAAGGAGATAAACATAATGTCTGAAAAAAGTATTTTAGAAAATGAATCCATAATAAAATTGTTGAGTAAATCTCAAGACAAATAAATATGATATAAAGCATAAGACAGGGAAAAGATCCAAAAAAATTGACTATGAAAATTACCTTGAAGAAAATAATCTTGAAGAATTTCTAAGGGATTTGACTATGTATAAAAACCCAATGGGAAAAGTAAGATATCCAAAAGAATAGACCAAGGGGAAAATTGCCAAAGAAATACACAAGAAAATCTGAGAGAATGAACAAGGAAAGGTACATACTTTTATCTGGATAATCAAGGAGCAAACATAGTTGGATAAAGTCATAAATAGAGAAGTTCAAGATAATAAAGCTTGACAAGCAAGCAAGACAAAGAAAATACATACACAGGAAATAAAAGACATGATGAGAAAAGGTCAAAAATAGATCCAATCTAAGTAGGTAAGATCCTTGACCATGTAAACGTGTTATTTTTGGACTAGTCAAAACTACTATTGACTGTTTGAATATGCCACATGCTTCTCTCATGCATCTAAATGTTTCAAATGTTCCATCAGTTCAAGTGGAGTTCATCTACTAGCTCTTGACATGGCCTTACATATAAAGTGGGGTGATCTCTTCCTCCAACTCATCCTACAAACAAGTCAAATAGAGTTCTTTTTTAGAATTGGTGTTACATTCCATGCAAAAGAGAAGTTGACTGGTCAACCTGAGTTCCTTTGCCCACTTCCACGCCATCTTGGTCATGCATGTTTGGAGTTTTCTTGGAGAGTTTTTTTGTTTATTTTAAGAATCATTTTCCAAACTTGGCTCCATCATCTATACCCTATGCCAAAGTTTGGAGAAGCATGCAAATTTTTGTAAAGGAAAATAATTTTATTAAATATTCTAAGCATTGTAAAAGAGATGAGGTCTTGAGTTAACCAACCAAGACTGACCTTTTCCATTTTTGGACTACACTTAGACTATTTTTCAAAGCTTATTAGTTGGCTAAATCATGCCATAGAGAGGGAGCCCTGAAGTTTGAAGAAGAAATTGTAAGCTAGACCAGTGATCAATAAGGAGTTTAATTTTTTGAATCTGATTTTTGACAACAACATAGTATGTATTTGATTGTGCATCATCATATAAGAGAGGTTATTTTTCCTTTTTGTAGGTCCCTTCCTCACCTATCTCTCTCTATCTCACCCTTTTGCATGTCATTTGAAGATGTTTTCAACCCTTCATCTGAAACACTTTTGCTTAGGGATAGAATATAAATTATATTTTGGTTATATGCATGCATTGATTTTAGTAACTTTAGAGGATCTAAACAATTCAGGTGTATCAAACCCCTTTAGTTAGATTTTCTTTCATAGTTTTCCCTTAATCTTTTCACCCCAAAAATAATAGTTTTAGATTTAATTGCAAAATCATAAGGGAACAAACCCTCTTTAGAGGTTCTTCTCAATATAGAGGCACCCACCCTCTGAGAAGTTCCCATTATATCAGCTGGAGAGAAGTTGTTCTTTGCACATCTTCAAGCAAGGTGCACTTTAGAGTGATAATAGTTTCTGGCATGCCTGGTGGGACAAATTTATTCACAATTTTGAATTTATATATGTATATCTGAGTATTTTATTCATTTCCAAATTTTATATTTAGATTTGTATGTTTTTTCATGCCACCAAAAGTTGTCAAAAGATCAGTTGTAAAAGGGAAAAAGGTAAATTTTTCTAAGTTATCTTATCAGCCAAAGAAAAGGAGAACTTCTCAGTCAAATCCAAATCCTACACCCTCTGTTATCCCTTCTATTTCAAAAAATCCTAATGTTAAAGCCAATATTATTCAGCCAAATATTTTTATAAATGTTATTCCTTAGATGGTTGTTCCCAAAAGATAGGCTTTTGTTTCATTCAATGGTGGTAGTCCTCTAAATATCACTATATGGGATGATATTCCATTTTCAGCTCTAAAGGCTCTTCCTTATTATATAGAAGAAAATTCAATAACTCCTATAGAACATATTATAGATATTGATAATATTTGTTCAATTTATCATGTGACACAAGAGAATGTAGTAATGAGGTTGTTAGCAACTTCTTTTAAAGGAAAAGCACTTCAATGGTACAGAAGTTTAACTCCTGCATCAATCAACAATTGGGATGAATTTGGAGATCTTATGTGTAAATATTTTGAAGATAAAAGTGATCATCTTTCACTTGTGGAATAGCTTATGACAATTAAGAGATTCAATCATGAGTTTATGGTGGATTTCAATCACAAATTCCAAAAGACTTGGGATAGAATTCTAGTAGGGATCAAGCTTACCCCCAATTATGCTTTTTTGTATTATTTGAAGGCTCTTAATTTAGATGTGGCTATAATGATTTGATCTATGGAGGTAATACTTTACCTCAAGCTTTTTAAGTAGCAATTAAGGCTAAAAATTGTCTTATACAAGCAGGCAAGTTATCTCTAAGGCTTCCAATGCCCCTATTTCCAGAGGTTCATCCTCCTAGTCTAACTATTGCTCCAATTTTAGAGTCATCAAAGTTCCATCAAATAGAAGGTGAGAAAATTGATAGATTGGGAAAGATAGAGAGTCTTATTAAATCTCAAACCATCAAGTTGGTTACAATTGAGAGACAATAAGATCCACCATATAGGCCTTATCAGAATACTAACCAACATTATCAGCCCAATAAGACACCCTATAAATCCTATCATCAAGGTCAAGGGTAGAATTATCAATCAAGACAATATAATCCTAATGCTCTAAGAAATTAAAGAGCAATGGTGCCAATTCAAAGTAATTATGCTCAAGAAGGATAATGGAACAATCAATGGGATTAGTCCAACAACATGGCAATGGTTCTGACTGGTGAGAGTTCTCATCAATATTTTATGAAACAAAGTTCAGTTCAACCTTCTTTTGAAAATCAGGTACCTTCTCAGAATAAGGAAGTTTATCTTCCCTATGGAGACATCCCTTCATTCACTAAAGCAAAAGTGCCAAATCAAAAAGGAGAAGGTAGTGGTAAAACTCCTATTACTACTACATTTGTCAATTTCTAGGAAGGTGAGAATTCTTTTGAACATTTGGCTATAAATTGGAATCAATATTTATCTAGTGTTGATAATCCAATTGCAACTTATAATAGATCCAAGAAAAGAGAAATTGTAGAAGGTTCAGGACATGAAAGGTCATCTTCATCTTCTCAGCCACACCAAAAGACAACTACACATGAGCTGCCTCAAAAAATTTCAAACCAAGAAGTTTAAGATCCAAAAGATAAGAATGTAAGAGAGACTTAAATTCCTTAATTTACACAAAATTTGGGAGTTTCTCCTAAATCATAGTAAAAAACAACCACTTCTTCACTTAGTATCATGGATCAAATCAAGAAGACTTTAGTATCAATTTTGATGTGGGACACTCTACTAATCATATGACAAAAGGAATATCTGAGAAGACACAAAAAAAAATATTAAGTATTATCCTAACTAATTCTAATTTAGATGTTGAGTCTCAAAAATTAACTAAACCTCCTCCATTTTACTTTTTTGTGATCAATGGAGATTGTCTAGTTCATAATTGTATGATTGATAATGGGGATAATACTTCTGTTATGCCAAAATCAATAGCTGATAAGTTAGGTTTGTAGTATGAAACCCTTGAGAAAGGTGTCTTAAAATTTTATCAAGACTTTGGGAGTGTTGAAAGATCTGAAAATTATACTTTTTGCTCGCCCAAATTTCACCATCTTACATGATGTTGTTGATCTACCTCCATATTTTGTATTGTGCCTATCAAGAGATTTTAATACCAAAATAGGAGGTTACCTTTCTTCAGATTGGTAATACATGGTTTTTATAACTAGGTATGAGACCAAAGTAACTATTAGATCAGATCCTATTTCCAGATTTCACCTTGAGCCATATATGCCAAATATGACAAATGTGAATTGCAGTATTACAGAAGAAGATGATAACAACATTGATCAAGAGCCTTCTAAGCCTCTTGAAGGCATTCTATATCTTCTTCTTGATGAATGGGTTGCTGATAATCATGTAAATGACCCCTAAAAAGGTATTGAAGATGTTGGCTTTGGAGTTTATTGCATGCACAAACGTGACTTATTGCCTAGTCTCACTAGCTCATTGTGGGATCAAGGAGTTTGTAATCTATTTTTTGATGGATCCAGAAAAAAGAATGGTAGTGGCACTGGAGTTATGGTGGTGTTACCACAAGATCAAAGATATTATCCTTTTTTTAGATTTTATATTAGTTTCAATTCCAATACTGCAGAATATGAAGCTCTTATTTATGGTCTTCAATGGGCTAGAAAGAGGGGTATTAAGATCTTGCAGGTAAAAGGTGATAGTGAATTAGTCATACAACAAGTAAGAGGTTTAATTAAAAAAAATAATCCTATTTTTAATGCATAAAAACATATATTTTGGGATCTCATTGAAGATTTCCTTGCATTTGACATTCGCTCTATTCCTAGAGGAGCAAATTAGCAAGCTGAGAGACTTACTGCAATAGGTGCACAATATGATATTCCAGATTAGATTAAGGACAATAAAAATTAGACTCAAATAAAATTGGTATGCAGACCTTAAACTCCAAATAATTAGGTAAGTTGCCAAGTTTTTGATTTTGATAAACAAATAACATATTTTCAACAAAATGAGGCAGAATTTTGCCAAAGAAATCATGATAAATTGCAGGTTCAATATGAAAATCAGATTGTGAAATTAAAATAAAACAAGATGATTAAAGTTTTGGTGACTTTAGAGAACATATTCAATGAATATGATCAGCTAAAGAGAGACAAGGTGAGTATTTCTTCCAAGAAATATCTTTATGAGCCAATAACCATAGCTGAAAGCAAGCAACTTAAGTTGGGTAAAGTAAATTTAGATTCTGAGAGAGTAGCTTTAATTTCATTATGTCAAGAGTATATGGATGTTGTTTCTTGGGATTACCATGATTTGAAAGGTTTTGATCCCAGACTAGCACAATATACTATTGAATTGGAAAAGGATGAAAAACTGATAAGACAAAGGCAAAGGCCAATCAACCCCAACGTTGAGATTCTCATGAGAAAAGAACTTACAAAGATGATTGAATTAGGTATTATTTTTATTATTAAGCATTAAAAATGGGTTACAAATCTTGTTCCTGTAAGGAAAAAGAATGGAAAGATAAGGCTTTGTGTAGATTCTAGAGATTTAAATAAGGTATAATTGAAAGATCATTATCCATTTTCTTCTATGGATCAAATTCTGTAGAGAGTTTCAGGTTCATAGAGATTTTATTTATCAGATGGGTATTAAAGATACAATTAGATACTAGTGAAGGAGTAAGATAAATATAAAACCCCTTTCACCACCAAGTGGGGTACCTTTGCTTATAGGAAAATGCCTTTTGGACTCTCTAATGCTGGAGCTACCTTCCAAAGGGCAATGGATGTTGTTTTCCATGGTCTTTTGAGTGAAATGGTTTTGGTATATATAGATGACATTATAGTATTTTAAAAGAATCATAACGATCATCTAACTCATTTAAATATTGTTTTTGATAGATTTACAGAATTTAGAGTTTCTTTGAATCCAAAGAAATGTATTTTTTTAGTGCATGAAGGGAGACTTCTTGGGCATGTGATCATTGATATATCTTTGCCTAAACACAAGAAAGGATTTCAAATCTTCTTGGGTAAGATTAATTTTATTAGAAGATTCATTCCTAGTTTTGCAGAACTAGTAAAGCCACTTACTCAAATGCTTAAGAAACACCAAGAGTTCACTTGGAGTAAGGAAAGTAAAAGAAATTTTGAAGCCATCAAGAAAGCAATCATCCAATCTCCTACTTTTCTCAACTCAGATTTTATTAAGGATTTCTTCTTGTATGCTTTCTCTACTTCCAACACTATTTCAGCCATGCTTATGTAACAGAATAATGAAGGTTTGGAACAACCCGTTTCTTTCTTTAGTCAAAATTTAGAAGATTATGAAGAGAGATATTATTTTTTAGAAAGGCATGGTCTTTCTATAATAATAGGTCTAAAAAAATTCAGACATTTGATTTCAAATAACAAAATTATACTAATAGTTGCTCATCCAAGTGTGAAGGACTTCATTCTCAATAGAGACTTGAGCGAAAAGAGAGCTAGATAGGTCACTGAATGCATAAAATATGACATTGAAATCAAATTTAAAAATATGGTTCAAGGTAAAATATTATGTGAACATCTTTCAAAAGATGTAAAAGAAGAGAAAGAAGCAATTTTAGCAATTCAAGACACTCAACATCAAGCTGAAGGTACACCTCCTACAAGCTGGACATAGAATATTGCTAGGTTTCTTCAAATTGAAAAATGTCCAAGGGGTTTGAATGCATCACACTTCATGATAAAATCAGTGCCATATTCCTAATTGATGGATTTATTTTCAAAAAAGATATTGGAGGTATGCTTTTAAGGTGTGTAGAAACTAGTCAATTTGACAAAAAAATTGAGCAATTTCATGATAGTCCTCCTAGAGGTCATTTTGCTGTACAACTGAAAAAATTATTAGATTTGGTTATTTTTTGCCTAATTTATATAGAGATGCACATGTGTGGGTTAGGAAATGTTCAAAATATGCAATGTTTGTAGGAAAATAGAGACTAGCAGCTATGCCATTGAAGCTAATTCAGGTTGAGTAGCCATTCATGCAATGGGGTTTAGACTTCATTGGCATTAATCATCCCTCATATAGTGCTATTTGTAAGTGGGTTTTGATAGCTACAAATTATTTCACCAGGTAGGTGAAAGCATTACCTTTGAGAGAGGCAAATGAGAATTTCGTGCTTGAGTTTTATGAGAGCCTAGTCACTTATTTTAGAGCTCTATCTACTATTATATCAGATAATGCTTTAACATTCAGTAGTATAAAGATATGTGAATGGGATATTGAACATGGCATTTACTTGTATTATTCATCTAATTACTATCCAAAGGGTAATGGGCTAGTTGAATCTACTAATAAGAATTTGATTCAGATCATCAAAAGAATAATGGAGGATAATCAGAGATATTGGCATGCTAAGTTGAAAACTACTTTATGGGCTGATAGGATCACCCCTAAGAAGGATATTGGTCATCAACCTTATCTCCTAGTTTATGGAAGAGAATCAAGGCTACCTATTTCCTTGGAGCTTCCATCTTTGGAGATTGCACACCAGCTAGAGCTTTTGGAAAATGATGCCATAGAGGTAATAATGAATGAATTGAGAGAATTAGAAGAAACTAGAGATAATGCTATGCATATCATATGGACTAATCAATAAAAAATAAATAAGACATTTGACAAGAGAGCTTCATCAAAAATATTCTAGCAAGGAGATATAGTTTTCAAATGGGATGAGGAACGTGCAAAGCCAGGTAGGCACTCCAAATTTGATAGCCTTTAGAGTGGACCTTATATTATTACTGATTTTAAGAAAAACAACACTTTTCAATTATCCAGATTAAGTGGAGAAGAGATTTCCATTCCTATGAATGGGATGTTCTTAAATAATGCTATTAGGAGAGTCACTCCTTTGTACATAGTCATAGTTCCATTCCTCTAAGTGATTTTTAGCACATGTTATTAGCTTTTGTTATTTTTCATTTTAGTTTTGTTATTGTCCTTTCCTCTAAGCGCACATGTGCACATGTTGTTATTCAGTAAGTTCTCCTAATTGTATTGATTTCTAGCTTTCAAAATTTTAATCATGTCCAAGCTTGTTATAATCAAATTTTCTGAGTTCTTTGTCTAGTAAGCTAGTCAAACCCTGTGAGTCACCAAAATTGTTAGTAATTTATCTTGTCAAATCCATATTACTACCCCTACTATTTTAAACTTTCCCAGAATGGTCTAATTCCCTTTTTAGTTGGTTAATATATGGTATAAAGGCATGGATAAGGTGATATGTGCACAGTAAAATATCAAATGAAGCTATGGTAAGTAGTGGTCTAGAATCATGAATAAAAGAGCACTTATAATAAATAAAAATAGTTCATTCCAAATAGTGGACTCTTATAACCATGATTTGATCATACAATTCATTCAAAGGAGGATACATACAATAGTTTGAAAGGGTTCTTCTCCTTCAAAAAATGACTCCTTCAACCATGCAAATGATGATGAACACCTATAACAAGGTTTGAGAAGTTTATCTTCTCTTTTAAACATCACATACAACCAACAGCCAAGACATACAAGCATGTAAGTTCATTTTTTACAAGCAAGATTTTTGTCTTCTTGTAGAATTCTTTCAAGTTGTAAGATGGTAGAGTATTTTTTTAGACTTTTTGTCTGAAAGAAAGAGCTATCAAAGGACTATGTAAAAGTCCAAAAAAATGACTGAGTGGTAGTTGTGCAAGTTTATTTCCTTTGGAATTTTTATTTGAAGGAAATCAAGAGACATGAATCTACAAAAGGGTGTCAGATAATAAGTCTGAAAGAATTCGGGCACAGTTTTTTTGAAAGGCCATTTCACAATCGAAGGGATATTATCAAAGTCTATTTACTTTGGAATTTTTGTTTGAAGGAAAAGGAAGGGCACAGTTCAAAAGACCCGAAGGACACCTGCCCTTCAGGAAGGTCCAATTCAAAAGTCTTGAAGGGTATGTACCCTTTAGGTTGGTTCACTTTATGTTTCTAAGGACACAAATAATTCATCTGAAGGACAATTTTAGAAACCCTGAAGGGCACTTCAAAGAGAAAGATGCTAGAAGTTTTCCCAAAGGGTATGTGCCCTTCAGGAAGGTCCTTCATAGAAAGCCTGAAGGCCTTAACAATTCTTTCAAAAGTGACAAGTAGAAAGGATAGTTTCAAACTAAAACGTCACTCACAAAAAATCTGAAAGATAGGTGCCTTTCAGGAAAAGATAGGTGCCTTTCAGAAAAAGATAGGTGCCTTCAGAAAAAAGATAGTTTCAAATAAGGAAAAATGGTGAGTTAGAAATTACGAAGGTCATGTACCCTTCGTAAGGGTCTTCTACAGTTTTCCCAAAGGGCACCTACCCTTTGGAAATGTTCTTCTCATGATTTCTAAGGGACTTTTACAAAAATCCGAAAGGGTATGTACCCTTTGGAAAAATTACTCTATAATAAAGTCCAAAAGAACAAAAGAATGAATTGGCAAAATAAGGACTTGGACAAAAGTCTGAAGGAATTCCCTTTGAAAAAAGGAAAGGTGAGTATGCATAGAGAAGTTTTGGATATTTTATTTGAGAAACAAAAGTTCAAAAGAAATGAGATATGATGAATTTTTGAAGGTAGGTAGGGAAGTCTTAGACCAAATGAAAGTCTGTAAAAAAGCCAAAGGAGAAAAGGAGATAAACATAATGTCTGAAATAATTCTTTCAAATAAATTATATAAAAGAATTCTTTTAGAAGATGAATCCATGGGGAAATTGTTGAGTAAATATCGAGACAAATAAGTCTGATATAAAGCATAAGATAGGAAAAAGATCCAAAATTTTTGATTGTGCAAATAAACCTAAAGGAAATAATCCTAAAGAATTTCGAAGGGATTTGATTGTGTAGAAAAAACCAAGGGGCCAAGTAGGATATCTGAAAGAATAAACCAAGGTAAAATTTCCAAAGAAATAGACAAGAAAATCTGAGGGAATGAACAAGGAAAGGCACAGACTTTTGTCTAGATAAGCAAGGAACAAACACAGTTGGATAAAGTCATAAATAGAGAAGTCTTAGATAATAAAGCTTAGTAAGCAAGCAAGACAAAGAAAATACATGCTCATGAAATGAAAGACATGATGAGAAAAGGTCAAAAATAGATCTAATCTGAGTAGGCAAGATCCTTGACCATGTAAACATGCTATTTTTGGACTGGTCAAAATTAATGTTGACTATTTGACCATACCACATGCTTCTCTCATGCATCAAAATGTTTCAAACATTTCAAATGTTCTAGCAGTCTGAGTGGAGTTCATCTACTAGCTCTTGACATTGCCTTACATACAAATGGGGTGATCTCTTCCTCCAACTCAGCCTTCAAACAAGTCAAATAGAGTTATTTTTTAGAATTGGCATTACATTCCATGAAAAAGGGAAGTTGACTGGTCAACCCTGAGTTCTTTCACCCACTTTCATGCCATCTTGGTCATGCATGTTTAGATTTTTCTTTGAGATATTTTTGTTTATTTTAATAATCATTTTCCAAACTTGTCTCCATCATCTATACCCTACACCAAAGTTTGGAGAACCATGCATATTTTTGTAAAGGAAAATATTTCTATTGAATATTCAAAGCATTGTAAAAGAGGTGAGGTCTTAAGTTAACCAACGAAGACTGGCCTTTTCCCTTTTTGGACTGCACTTAGATTGTTTTAGACTATTTTTCAAATCTTATTTATTGGGTGAATCAAGCCATTAAGAGGGAGCCCTAAAGTTTGAAAAAGAAATTGTAAGCTGGACCAATGATCAATAAGGAGTTTATTTTTCTGAATATGATTTTTGACAGTAACATAGTGTGCATTTGATTTTGCATTAGCATATAAGAGATATTTTTTCTCCTTTTTGCAGGTCCCTTCCTCACCTATCTCTCTCTATCTCACCCTTTTGCAGGTCATTTGAAGAGGTTTTCAACCCTTCATCTGAAACACTTTTGCTTAGGGACAAAATATAAATTGTATTTTATTATGTGTGCATTAATTTTAGTAACTTCAGAGGATCTAAATAATTTAGGTGTATCAGCCCCCTTTAGTTAGATTTTCTTTCAAAATTTTCCCTTACTCTTTTCACCCCAAAAATCATAGTTTCATATTTAATTACAAAATCATAAGGGAAATAACCCTCTCTAGAGGTTCTCAACATAGAGGCACCCACCCTCTGAGAAGTTCCCATTGTATCAGCTGGAGAGAAGTTATGCTTTGCACATATTCAAGCAGGGTGCGCTCCAGAGTGATAACACCTACCATGACCTGATTCAATTAGTTGGCAGCCCAGGTTCAGGATAATGGTGATGTGACCTTGGTAAGAAACCTAAATGCATGGTTTTAATCTATTTTTAGGCCTATTTTGGTGTTTTTGAGCTCTTTAAAGTGGTCAAATAATTTTGTTTCTATTTTTAGTATTCATGTCTAGGGTTTAACACTCTTATCTAGGGTTCATCACTCCTGTCCAGGTTTCAATGCCCATGTCTAGCACTATTGTCCTTTTTGTAGCACTGTTGTCTAATAGGTAGGATTTTTTGAGATGCTACTTGCTATTTTTTTCTTAGATTTTGACTTGTTATTGTTGACTGATGCATATATTATTTCTGGTGATACAGGGTGAAGTGCGAGTGAGAGAGTTTTATAGGGGATAGGTGATGGAAACATTAAGTTTGTTACCATTATCTACTAATGAGAGAGCTATCATGGATAGGGTAGGGTTGGGTCATGTGTGTGACCTAGGCATAGTGCATTGGGACTAATATCTGATGATTACCTTATGCAAGAGGTGGAATGTGGATACATGCACTTTTTGGATTCCTATAGGGGAGATTACCATGGCTCTAGAGGATGTGTATCATATACTACATTTATTGATTAGTGGGTGATGTATGACAGTGCAAGATGACATGGGTGCTGATGTGATTGATCTTGCATCCTTGTACTTTGTTGGTATGCCTTCATGTATACATTATAGAGGTAGTGATAGTGATGTGCTACTATTAGTTATTGTGCAGTCTAGTGTTTTGAACTTACAGAAGTGGTTAGTTATTTTATTGGCATCTTCTATTATTAATGATGGGAGTGGAGTAACTATTGCATATAAGATACATAGGATTGTGCATAGTGTGGAGGTATATTTCACTATGTTCTCATGGGGGAGGACTATGCTAGCCCACATATATAGGGATATTTATAAGTTTACATAGGAGTTATTTAGTGGTGGGGTGAGTGCAGTGACCTTATTGCATTTTTGGTCTTATGAGTATATAGTAGTTGTGTGACCTTTTGGATTACCTAGGGCAAAGTGGGCACCTCCATAGCCATTCAGGGAGTGATGAACATGCATAGTGTATATTTTATCCCATGGGATGTACCACTATAGGTAGGTTTTAGATGGATCAGTGGTTGGTGATATCATATGGATGCCTTACAAAGGATTTCTTGGATGGGTAGAGGATGGAATATATATAAGATATATTAGAGTTAGTTGTTGGATACATGATCATTGGGCTAGAGTGTATGAGCATTTTTAGTATGAGTGCATTACTAGAAAGTTTTAGGTACCATAAGATGTGCCCCTAATAACATGGGTGTCAGTGACGAGTGCTCAAGCATCTACAAGGGTGGGAGCATTGTGAGGCCTACTAAGGCTAAGATTGCACCATTACCTTTGGATGTGAGGGATTTGGCTATAGATATTCTTGATGTGAATAATATTAAATTTACAGACACATATGTCGCATGGCAGGCTAAGCATCAGTGGGCTCCATTATACCCTATTAATGGAGGGGATGCTCTAGAGTATGAGGATCTTGAGTCAATCCAGATGATGGGAGGTAAGCAATGATTACATTTGAATTATGTATAAATTTGTGTTTTTTAGTTTGATTTCAAGGTATATAACTAATGTAGTGTCATATTTTGTGTGCAGGTGAAGGAGGAGGTGCTCAAGGTGGAGCACATGATGGGGTAGGAGGTGGAGATGGTGAGTACTGAGAGATAGTAATCAATTCAACACTTTGAGAATTCACGTGACATGTAATTGACAATGCGATAGAGGAGGGGTTGATAGAGAGAGTGATGGTCATATATGGTATTCATGCCCATCTATTTGCCAAAGCTATTATAGTGATAACTGCATATGTTATGGCATCAAGGAAGAGAGATGAGCTAGATAGGCATATGATGCCCCCACCAGATTTTGGATCTATTAGCATGAGGATCATGGATGAGTATACATATCTTTAGAGGTGATATGCAGACTTGTGCAAGGAGCATGGTTAGATATTAGAGCTAGAGAATTGTCACAATAGGCATATGGTAGCTCAAGGAGGTGTGGGGTCATCGAGTATTAGGGTAGATTATGGGACTAGCACTGTTGGAGAGAGTGAGACTAAGAGTGAGGGCTTGATGGCCATTCATGACTAATTGTTTTTGATACTAGTGTATATATATTTAAAACTTTGTTATATATATGGATACTTTTGATTTTTTTTGCATGCATATTGTGTTATGGAATTTAGAGTATATTGGTATATTTGCTGAAAATGGTTGATTAGAAATAGTTGATTTAACATTGATGTTAAGATTGCATATCTTTGGTAGAATGGTACTTATGATGTGATTTGATTATTGTTGATTGGTTCAAATGTGATGTTAGTTTTAATTTTGAATCATATTGAATAAACAATTTGTTATTGTGTAATTGGTAAATTGATTTGATAAAGTGAATTGGTTTAGGATTGGTAGAATAGGATGTTATTAAGGTCAAGAACTGGATAATTTGATTTGGTTAGGGATGGTTATTTGGAACTAGGAATGTTAGTTGTTAGTAGAAGGGGATGTAAGATATCACTCCATGTAAATTATCCCCATGGATATTGTATCCTATTTGAACCCTGATGGCCAACTAAACAAGTGGCCATATTGCTCATGTTATACAAGAACATGCCATGTCTCTGATGCTATTTATAGTGCACTAACTGTAGCTGTACATGGAGACTCTATAAGATGCAACCTCAATGGATGTGCAACTAAAATGGTGTGCTATGAAAGAGGCTCATTTATCCACAATCATAGTGGATTGATACATGAAATAACACCCTGTGGACTCTGTTATGATGTGTATGTCTGAGCAATAGATCAAGATGGAATTGTAACCTATGATGGGGGCTCACCTAATCTCAATCATAGTAGATTGCTACATGAAATAGGTCCCCAAAAACTTAGTTTTAATGATTATTTATCTGAAGCCATACTCTATAATGTGGGTTCATCTAATCTTAATCATAGTAGGTTGTTACATAAGATAGGACCCTGAAAACTCTATTATAGTGCCTATGACTATGATGGATATGTATATAGAACTACACTATGTACTCTTTGGACTACACTACTATATGTAGGCTTCTCTCACTGTACTAGTCTCCAAATCCTCTAAGTAGGTGGGATAAGATATCTCTTATGAGTCTCTATCCTAGAAACCACATTACTCTCACGATGAGTAATCGATGATTCCTATGAAGGAATGTCTTGGGATGACTCAGTCATGGAGGAATGAGGTCTGGGGATCCATGATGAAGGAGATCTCAGTGTCTCTAATGTGAATGCTATGATGTCATTGTCAACACATCTATTAATGCAATCCCTGAGTCCATAACAATCATTATCTTTGTGTCCATGAATATGATGATAGTTATAAAAGGGTCGATGTGTCTATTTATGTAAGAGATGTGGATCTCATCTATGAGTAGAAGGCAATGTGATTAACCTCCTATCTATTATTTTTGATAGTATGACATATGGGCTATCCCATTTTACTGTAGTGGTG
Source organism: Torreya grandis (assembly GCA_037957365.1). Taxonomy (NCBI): domain Eukaryota; kingdom Viridiplantae; phylum Streptophyta; class Pinopsida; order Cupressales; family Taxaceae; genus Torreya; species Torreya grandis. Next base: position 1,489,176 of record JARHVA010001344.1, on the reverse strand, counting down.
CCTTACTGTTGTTCTTTGTAGTGTACATAGTAGGTGGTGATCTAGAACTAGCTCTCTGTTCTTAACTAGTTACTTTCTTAGTTGTGGTCTCCTATCTTGTTTAGGACATGGTGGATGTTGTGTGCTAGGAGCTATAGATAGAGATAATATTGTGAAATTTAGAATAAGCTGATCAACTGAATTTGCCTCAATTAATCCCATTTTTTTCTCCAAGGATAAATCCATATAACAAAGTACCTAAAAGAGGACTTTGTATAATATAATATATGCTCTATTAGGGGTTGGCAAAATCCATTAATAAAGATATGTTGAATCTCTAAATCTATTGGTTTATAGATTAATCATAACCTGTGAGTCTTGAATCGTAAGATATAATTGCTAACTGGATCTAAAGAATTTTAATGTAATGTGGTAAGTTTCTCATATGTAACACGAGGGCCCATGTTTTCTATGTAATAATTGAGAAATGCCTCATCTAGTTCATCATATATAAGCAATGAACCAATAGGGAGGAGATGAAAGAAAAAAATTTGTGCATTACCCACTAATGTCTGCTAGAACAACTTAAGTAGAATTAGAGGACTTGTATGAGATGGAAAAACCTTCTGAAAGACCTGAAGGTGTACGAATGGATTTCTAGTTCCATAAAATTGAGGCAATGATGGTATTTATAAATTCTTAGGCAATGAAGCTTTGACAAATATCTTTGGAAGAAGGTTACAATACAAGTCATTGTCATCCATCTAAGACTTATAAGCCTTATTTTACAAAGTAAGGAGGTGTACTTGGTGTTTTAATTCACCAACTACATGCATTTAATAAATAATCTCCTTGGATGGTATATTAGTATCTTGAATTGGTTTATTTAAACGTTGAATTTGATCATTTATTTTAGCCATGGGAATGCTACATTTAGAAATTGAATCATAGAGAGGGTGTGTACTCACTTGAACCTTTGGGGGAATGGTAATTTAGACCTTCATAGAGGGATGTGGGATACCAATCTCTTTGGGTGAAGAGTGAGAAATATGTGCTATTGTAGTAGGGGGTGGCTTGGGAGATTCATTAGTATCTTTAGTATTTAGTGAATCACATTCTAATTAAATAGAAGATGTGATGTTATCATTGACATGTGCATCATTTGAAATAGAATGATGCATAGAAGTAGAAGCAACACTTTGTAATGCATTAGGTTTGAGGAGTAAGAGAAGGGTTAGAAACATGAGATTCATTTTCTTCTTCACTATATGCATAATAGTCATCACTATTCCATGCATTATCACAATCATAGTTTTGTTCATAGTCACTCTCATTTTCATGTTCATTTGCATGCTCACTATCACACTCATTATCACTTCCATTATCACTAGGGAGAAAGGTAAGAGAAGATGTTAATTCTTTTCTAATATGTAATAAATTGTCATGTGAAATTGGAACATTATGTGTATCTATGTTATCCTTGGATGGAGTGCATGCATTATGTTCATTTGCAATATGAGGAGTAAGAGTAAGAGAGTTATCATTTAGACATTCTTTTTTCATTGTTTGAGATGGCAAAGTAGAGTTAAGAAGATGGAGCATTTGAACTATACATTAGAATTTTTATTCTATTGCATTTATATTGTTGTAATTTAAACATAGAAGAAGCAAAAGAGAGAGAGAGAGAGAGAGATTAGGTTCAAAGGAAGCAAATTATCACCAATGATAGATTCACTTGGAAATACATGACCAATTTGTACATTTGATGTACTGTGCATAGGAGAATGAGGTGAAAAGTAACTTTCCCATTTATCAAAATTATTTTCTTTAGAAGATGGAAGAAAAGAGATAGGTTTAAGAGAAGGTGCATCTACTTTTTCTTCACTATCACTTTCATGTGCATCATCATATTCATCATTACAATAATAATAATAATTATCTTCATTGTAAATGAAATTATTTTCCACATTTTTGGCTAATATGCAAATTTGTAAATTTGTCTATTCATTATCATAATTATGAGAAAAATGTAGAAATTTATCTATGAGATGAGAGGGAAGAAGTGCCTTAGTGGCCATTTTATTGCTTTCACCAAAGAGAATATGAAACATTACTATTAATAAAATAAATTCAAAAATAACTAATAATATAGATATTTTGAAAATAAATTTGAAACTCTAAACAATTTGCAAAAATTCCAAAAAATTTATATAAAAAATGTAAGGGAGGAAGGCTTGGGGTTTGAGGACCTAGTTTGGAAATCTAAGGTTTTGGGTTGGGGTTTTAGAATTTTTGAAAATTATTGCAATAATTTAAATTATGAAATAAATTTAAATAAAATAAATGCATAAAAATTTATACAAAAATCAGAATGTTGAAATTGAATTTTTACACAAAAATATGAAGAAAAAACCCTAAGGGTACCTAAGGTTTTAGATTTGTTCAAAGTAAGTCAGGTTCACCAAATGTTTTATTATTTTTAGAAAACTAGGGTTTAGTTCCTAAACAATAAAGGGTTTGGATTACTAATAAAAATGTAATCAAGTGTAGTCAAACACAAATTTATATTAAATTTGATTAAAGAAATTACATGGTAAAAGAAAATGACTTATCTAGAAAAATAGGCTGAAACAGATGATTTAGAGGTTATAAATTGTTGTTTAGGACTAGGAAGATGTCAAAAACCTAAATCTAAATTTTTTTTAGTGAAAGGATAGGAGTGTCAAAAATGAAACACTTTGGTGTTCAATGCTATATTCTATTTTTGATGCTATTGTCCAAATCAAATTCAGGTTTTGTATTTCACTGTGGTCTAATTTTTGGGTCTTATAGGTGTCCTTATTTCCTCTCAATCACCTATGTATGCCACTTTATAACCTATTTTCATCCAAAACCCTAGGTCTACCTACACACATGAAACAACAAACACATCAAAATCAAATGGAGAAAAAATTGGGTTAGGAAAAGTATGATCGTATGATCTAGAACCCCTATTATCCTAATCGCTGCCTACATTAACCCTCAATCTAGGGTCTTAAATCAAATATAGTTATCCCTTAGGGAATGTGCATAATCAATTCACATGATAGATACAAGAATGAACTTTTTCTTAGGCCCTTAATTGATCAAGCATGCAAATCTATGTGTGATGTAGAATGCTAAGCCATACTATTAACCAATTTTAATTATTTATTGTGCTAAAGTAGCAAGTGCTAGATATAAAATGCCTTGTGTAGTCCTTTATATAAGAGACTCTTTATTTTAAATTTGGGGGCTTTATTCACATTAGCCAACATTGAAAAGATAAATAAAATTGAAGGGAGGGGCTAAGAAGGGTTTAGGACCTCTTGAGTGAAGAAAAATAACTTTTGGGACTCAAAATGCAAAAGGATAGGAGCGTCAAAAATGGGACACCCTAAGGCTTGGTGCTATAGTCCAATTTTGGCACTCCTGTCCTATAGGCTTGAGACCTAGGGGAATAGGGTTGGTATGGGGAACACTACCTAACTGAAGTGGAATCACTAGTTAAAAGGTTTTGGATGATTAGGAATAAGCAAAAAGGTGACCCAAGCAAGAAGCAAAACCAAGATAAGCAAAATAAAAGACAAGGCTAATGCAAACAAGGCTCATATTCTCTAGTCAGAGTCTCTTGTGAAAAGGACTATGAAAAGACATAATATGTGTGGTTACTTGATCAATTTAGGGTATATACATAATGTGAGTCGCATCTCATAAAATATTGTGGGAGAGAAATTAGGAGATAGATATTGGAGAGAAAATAAAAGGATTATAATAGAATCCTATTTTATAGGAGAAATATTTCTTATATATATAATAGTTTTCAATGAATAAAGTGTGTTGATTTGACCGACTGTAATTTTATGTGATGTGCACATTATTGAGCCTTTGGCTCTGGAAATAATGAGTTAAACTTATTATCTAGTATCAAGCAGGTTCGTGGACCTCTCTATATTTCAGATCTTGTTCATCATAAGGTTTTGGAGTGTAGACCATGTCAATTCTTTTATCTTTCAAAATATCCTTATTTTTTATTTTGTCAATTAGTTTGTAATGCAAACCACTATAGTTTTTTGATTGGCAGTATATTAAAATAAAATACATATATTTGCAAATTTTAAGTGTTTTTTAAAGAAATAACATGTGAGTTTTAGATTAGAATGGCACAACTTTGAAGGAGTAGAGAAAATCAATCTTTGGAGGATTTAATATGCAATTTATGTGTTTCTGTGTGTAGACTGTACATTTGCAATTTTTGAAAAGAAAATTAATTTAGCATTCTCTTTTAGAGACTTGGCTTGGCTAAATCACCACCATGCAATTTATGATCTTAGCATTGTACAGTCTCGATTGGTCCTCCTATGTACCTATCATATTTTGTAGTGAATTTTGTGGGGAAAATTTTGATTTGTAATCCTAGATCTGTGTATGGAATTTCATCTCCATAATGCCATCCAAAAATCAACTATGAGCTCCTCCTACATCGATCAGGGTCAATGAATCTTCTTAGCTCGATATCATTTCAAACCTACTCACCTTGATCTATTGGGGTCTTGATCTAATATCAAATCTCCTTGGTGATGGTTGTGTCCCATCCTACAATAAGATTCTCCCCAGATTTCACATTTGTGTGCATCCCCTCATCTCCACCACCTTCATTCCCATGAAGGATAATGATAAAGATGGAAGAAGTTTTCCATTTTAGGTTTTAGGTTAAGCTTTGTATTTTTTGTTTTGCTTGTTTAAATTTATTCTAGTTTTGGTAAAATCTTTTAGTGATATTGTTTTTAATCCAAAATTCAATTGGATTTAGTAGTTTAAATTTTACTTAGAAATATGTTTAGTTTTTTAATTTGTATTTCATTTTGTTTTTTAGTTTAAAGGTGTAGTTTGGTAGTTTAAATGTTTTTTTTAACATATTATTTAATTTTATCATTTTAATTTGTATTGTTGTGTTTATTTGTTTAATTAGTTTTATATAAATTTTTGTATTCGCTTTGTTTTTTAGATCAATATCAGGGCTTAACAGGTCCCCTTCCTATAAAACATAAAAGCATTAGAAAATCATATGGTCTGGCTTGATAAAAAATTTATCAAGGCATAAAACCAGCAAAAAACAAACCAAACTTCTTAAAACAAAGTTTATATTTACATAAAATACTGATATATAGTATACTAACAACTTATAAAAAAAAATTAACTAACCATTGAAATCTGACCAACAAAACCACAAAAAAGAATCTATTATTTACCAAACCTACCTCTAGTCAATTACTATCAGTTCCACCTCCTCTCAAGCTCCATCAGCCACCACACCTTATCTATGAACCCTAGCATTCTTCTATGCCTAAGAGAAACTAAACCAGTTGAAATTATGAACAATCACCCGCATTCAAACTATCCAAATTCAATTCTTTCATAGATAGTGGGGTCTCAATTTCTAAAAAACTTTAGAAAATTCAACATTCTCTTGCGAATCCCCTGCATCTTCAACACTTTCCTATATTTAATCCACCATGGAGTGGTACCTAAAAAAGACCTCGAGTAACACCATGCGCTAACCATTTAATAGCCTTCAATCTACCTAGAGTCCTCCTATGAGCTCACCACACTTCCAATTGCATAATGGGAATTGAAAAATCTTACACGAAGGGCATAAACACACCCCTCGCATCCTCCTTCCCACCTCTCAACCGAGCAAACTTCTTCTACCTCATGAGCAAAGTTAATCAGGGAAACACATCTTTCTTCTAAAATGCAAAACATAGATAAAGGAAAAAAGCCAAGAACATCTTTTTTTGGAAAATGGGTAGTTCCAAAAATGGACCCAAAGGCAAAAAATCTAGAGCCAAAAGCAAATCCACCCTATGCTTGGGCCAAGCAAAAAATGCCACCATCTCTTTGATCTGCTCTCAGTAAGACACCACCAAACATGAATTGCTCATAAAAAGAGCCATCAGATCAAAATTCACTCTCACTCTCTTGCTCTCAGACAACAACTTCATGCTTAGAATAACCTCTAAAGCTTCCACCACTTCTAGAATAAGTACTCAAAAAATATTCATGATCCTCATTCTATAAAAATTACATGTGAAACCCCATTTCTCTTGTTTTTTCTCCTCCAAATCTCAAAGTCTAACCCAATGACTTCAAAAAATCCATCTCCATTCCGTAGTGGCAAACCTTCCCAATACCCAAAACCAAATTTATTGAATGTGGTGGCCATAGCAGAGATAATCTTTCATCCATTCAATTCACATGAAATGTAATAAAGGCCCCATCAAATCTACCTACTTACCATAATTACTCACATCATCGCTTCTGTCATCACCCTTCTCCAAACCAATAATAGCTCACCAAAAAAAAAATCCAACACATTTTTAAAATGCTTAACAAAAATTAAAAACTTATAGATCCACCAATTCTACCCCTAAACAATCTTGCCATCCACCCTTGGTGTTGTTGACCTTGGTTACCTCTTCTTGATCAATACCCATATTAGCTAGGAAATCTAGTTCTTTATTGCTTTCTTGAAAGCAATGAGAACATCTCTGATTTTAAAAATAACTCAACTTAGGAAATATAAGAGAGAGAATGTTTTCCAATTTCTAGAGCTTGAGCTTTAGCCTCATTATTAGTTCCATCAAGAAGTTTCATTGAAATGACTCTTATAAAAGAACCACTACAATCTTTGATAACACAACCTGTACTTAAAGCTTCTAGATTTCTCCTACAAGCCCCATCAAAATTTAGTTTAAACCAACCTAGTTACGAAGGATTCTAGACTTTTCCATCTCTATTTCTCTTTTTATTCTTATATACTATTGACCCTTTAATAGGTTGTTGTATTAGCTTTATTAAAGGTTATGAGTTTTAAAAGATTTATTACTAGTTGTATGCATTAAAATATGCTCGCTCCACTAATTTTAATAATTCCCACTAATTTGGCCTAATTACCCTATTTCTTAGTCACACTAACCCTTGGCCTAATCCCCATACCCATTCCTATATCCCATATAACTTTTATTCTATCCTAAGACCAATTAATCCCATCATTAAACCCCTAACAAGACCTATTATCTACTAACCTACCTCCCTGATCCCACTAGCCAATTTAAAATTCAAGAAAAATCCCAACTACTCACCCACCACCCTACACTAGCCTTCCCTAAACCCCTAAACCCCTATAGGGAGATTTTTAGAATTGGAGAATTCTAAAAATCTCTTCATTTTATCCCCCTTCCCTCTAGAATTTTCTATTCTAGAGGATTCCACAGAATTAAAAATTCCATAGAGAATGCTCCACCATAGATCTTGATGGCTCAAATTCAAATTTGGACCATAGATCTTCCCCCATAACCCTATAAAACTAAACCACCTCTCCTTGCTCAAGGCTAATGCACAAGTGAATCATACGCAAACCATTAGCACTCTCATCAAGCCATTCAAACACTCAAGCCATTGACCAACATCCCTAGTCTTCTTGGAAGCCATTTGTCAAGCAACTACAAGCAATCCAACAATCAAGTCTTCAAGCTCAATCACACAAGTTTCAAGTCTTGGAATGGAGCCACGAGAAGGTAAAAGTGATGGTAGGAATGCTCTAACTATTCTGATTTACTTTCTCTATCTATTCCTATTGGTGTCATTGATTTTGGGTTTGTATTGTCATTTTGATAATATTGCAAGAATCCTAAAATTGGTGCATCTTTTTGGCAACCACGGTGAGATGGGAAACCTCTTTTTTTTTAACTAATATTTTCGGTCTTGAGGCTATGTTTGTTTAAGATTGTAGGATTGATCAAATCAAAGAAAAATTTGTGACTCCAAAATTTTTAATAAATTTACATTTTTTATAAAAATGTATTGTGTTTTTATAAACTGCTCCTTATTCGATCATAATTTTGTAAAAATGTTTTTGGGTTATGAACTCCTCATTCTAAACTTTCCAAAACATTTTACGGTTTCCATTTCACTGAGTTTTGACAAAATTATCATAAATTTAATATCATTGTTTTGTTTACTTTCTATTTTTTTTTAAAGAGGTCAAGTTTTTAAAAAAAAAAAAATTAAATCATTTGAATAATATTTCTGCTTTTTGATGATTTTGGGTTTTTGTAGGTTTCTAGGGAGCGCTATTTTTTTTAGAGAATAAATATAGACGACAATTATTATTCAACGAGAATCAATCTGGTTTTTGGACTATTAAAGCTGAATAGAATATTGGTTTTGATATTTTGTCAAACCACTCCCAGAATTTTCTAGCCATTGGATAGACCTAAAACAAATGCCAACAAGATGCTTTTCATAAGTTAAGAATTGAACAGGGTTTTAAGTCCGTGTGGTTTGGTTTGGTTGCTGAGTGGTCCGTGAGTTTTTCCCCTTGCCCAGGTGCCCTGATGTTTATGGTTTAGCCACAGTCACGAGTGTCCTTTTATACATTTCGTATGCCCATCTAATACTGGAGATTCACAGTTTTTATTAATTAGTGGTACAAAATCTGACACAATAATTTTTTTTTACCACAATGAATGTCTGAAGCAATATATTTTTATTTTATTTTATTGATATGAAGTCGTCTTTTTCTCTTATATCGCCCAAGCTTTACGGGCATCCGACAAACTCCTGCACTTGATAAACATGCTGATGAGTCCATTTTGAAACGTTGTATGAGATTAAATCCATTGGGAGTGCTAAGAAAGTGTATTGGCTTACCTCAGAAAATGCGTTTTAGCATGGCAGGTCTGCAGTTTTTTCTTGCTCGAATATCTAATGAAAAATGATTTCCTTGAATGTTTTTGACTGCCAACAATAATGATCTGGAAGCGAACATTGAGCGGACTGCATCTAATTCAATGTAGCAGATAATTGTTTTGGGTGCCTAAACCCTTGCATGACACCTGTGACTGGCATGCAACAAAGGTAATGTCATCCATGTGTTGTAAATGCATATTGGATCACCATTTGAAATCGATTCATTTATTCATTCTAATTTGATAAATTGGTTGACAGGAAAATCCTTTTTTTTAATGACAATGTTGACTATCTTTCAATAGCTCCTAAGTAAGAATAAATACGTGTCATTAGTAGTCATTAACCAGATAACTTATAATTTGGTGTTTTCTTTAAGTATGTATTTTGCATTCCAGGGTTTGCTTAGCCAATAGTATGTGTTATGAAGGATACTTGATATTCGATAAGAATGCTAATAGTATTACTTTTTAGCCATTTTAAATTTAAATAAATAAAAATAAAATAAAATAATAATAAATAAAAATATAATAATAATAAATAAAATAAATAATAATCTAGTTTTGTAATCTTATAATCATAAGTTTTATCGAAGTAATCATAATTTGGAGGGGTAGTTTTTGTTCTACCTTGCAGGTAATTCGATCGGTCAAAGATAAAATTATAAAAACTACCAACATCTTGTTTTGCAAGACCTTTCTTTTGAGTGCCATAGCCACCAAATTGAAAACTACTAACTCGTGTGCTTGCAGGACGTTAGTCAAAGATCTATTTGGCACTCTTGGAATCATTTTTGAATCTTTATATATATATATATATATATATATATATATATATATATATATATATATATTATTGATAATTCCTTGTAAATATTTATTTGCTTGTTGTGTGTATTTGTAAATAATTTGTTGTATCGTGAAAAACTTCACATAGGTAAATTAGAGCAGTTAATTAATCATATCATGTGTTTCTCTCTTTGTCAACCCCTCCCCTAGGATAGCACGTGATGTGGAATTGGCACCTATGCACGGGCTTAGTCCATAGGGGTTAGTGTTGTGGATTTCATCACCACACACTAACCAAATGTTGTATTCCGACAGAGTATAATAATCAGGGACAATTGTCGTTAAGCTAAGCAGTTGACCCCATATAGGTCATCCATGAAGGGGAAGAGTTAACTCTCTGAATCAAACATTAGACAACACCCTATATAGACTTGGTCCCTAACATACCATCGTGTATATTGGGGACTCCCCTAGATCCTTTTGTATACGTTAGAGTAGGGGACTTTGACCATAATAGGTTTTCCACTGTAGGCATTAGTAACAACGCCGAAGTGACCATCAAGTGCAAGCAAGATTGAGAGGGTTTAGTTGATTCTATAACAAGTCACCAACCTATAGCATCACTTGTGTATCCATTAGATGGTGTGGGCATCGTGTTACACTCCCATACAGTTTACTAATTAGAGTTGTACTTGTGCATGATTTTTTGTGTGTTGTAATGAGACATGTTTTGTTTGATAGTTGAGTTAGCCACACCCATACTTTTTGTGTGCATACCTTAGAAAACCTATAGGATCACTTCCATTATCCCATCATTATTTCTTCATCTCATTCTTTCATCCCATCATCATCTCATCTTGACTATCCATATCACATCATCTCTCTTTTTCACTCCATAACATTTACCTTAGTCCACATTCTTTTCATTTCCTATCACTTTCCACACTCATCCTAATATCATCCTTATTCCTTAATAATTTATATATTTTGATCAATCTTTTGACCATCATATACCCCAACCCCCCATAATCACACTATATCATTCCATCATTCTACACTTAGTTAATAGTGCATCTTGTGTCTACACCCATCCCATAACATTTAGCATCCACTACCTTTTGTCATATCCCTTTTGACCATCACACTTCCCTATATCCTTCTATCCATATCATTTTCACTTTCTTATCCTACCCACACCTCATAGGATCCATCTCACTTAGCACCATCATCTTTTCACATCCTTCATTGTGCATTTTAATTAAATCCTTATCATACTTCCATCCATCCTACAAACATTCTCTCATCTATATCCATTCCACAATATTTAATATCCTCTTCCATTTAATATCCTTGTATATTTGACCACATCTTATTCACTTCATAACACATTCCTTCCTCATTTGCCTTATATTGACCATCCTATTTATATCTCGTAGCATGCCACATATAGTGATTATATACTTTCTATCCATTCTCTCCATCATCTATTTCCTTTACGTTTTCATCTCATACCTATATCCACCTAGTATTTACCTCCATCCATAGCTTCATATAATTATCATCTCATACCTATATCCACCTAGTATTTACCTAGTATTTACATACATCCCCCTTTACATCATATCCACCTTTCATCACATCTTATTGTAATTATTTTATCCCCATAATCCATCTTTTACACCAATCATCCACTTATCCACCCATCTTATACTTATATCATCTCATCCCCTCACTTGTTTTATCCTCATAGTCCATTTCTCACATCTACATCATCCATTAATCTACCCATTGTATCCTTAAGTCATCATATTTCATTATAAGTTGTTTATCCATATAGTCCATTTCTCACATCTATTATTCATCCCTCCATCCATATTATCCTTATATCATCCTATTTCCACACTATCCATCTTTACATTTATTATATCTGTATAGTCCATCCTTCACATCTATCATTCATTATTTATTCTATCTTCTTGAAATTATTTTATCCAAATAATCCATATTTCATAACAATCATCCATTCATCCACCTATATTATCCTCATATTGACTCATTCCCTCGTCTGTGTGTGTGTGTGTGTGTGTGTGTGTGTGTGTGTGTGTGATCTTTTGTACATCTTTTTACATATCCCATACTATCTTGTCTTCATCCCATCCTAGTCATACCGCATCATCTTGTACATCCTTGCCTAATCATCATCTTGTATATCTTTGTCACCCTTTCCTTGTATATCATTTTCATTATCCCCTCTCCTATCTTAAATTAGTCACACCTTGTCATAATACCACCTCATCCATAATCAATTACACCTCACTTTGACCTTGCCTTATCCATTAATCACACCATAGTCTTGATCATTCCCATATCATTTTTATTGACATCACCCCTTGTACATATTTGATCATAACTCATCACCTATCATGATCCCATCTTGTCTCACCATCCACATTCTATCCTAAGTCCACCTCATCCATAGTCATAATCATCCCCATATCATCTTATCTCATTATCCCATCACCTTGTATATCCTTATTTTGCCTTCTTGTACATAATTCACTCTTTTGTACATCTTTTTAATCACATATTATGACTAGATCCATACATCGTTAGTCATTCCCTAATTACATCCTAATCATACCTCATCATCCACATCTTATCCCAAATCCATACCTGATCACTTGTCTTGACCTTGCCTTCACAACCCATCTAGTCATCACCTCATCTTATCCTAGTTGGCTTCTAAGTCATGTATGAGTCTAAATCATCCACCTTTCATTACCTTTTTATCATTTTGTCATCATACTTATCCTTATTCCATTGTCCTAATCACCTTCATCACCTAGTCCTACCCCATCCCATCTTGAGAAAATTGGTCTAAGGTTTTGAGCTAGTCCTATCATCCACATCATCCTATCATCCTACTCCACTATCATTCATCCACTTGGTCAAATTTCATAACTAGTCAATATATTGCTACCACCTTATCACTTTGTTGGTTTCAAACTAGCAAACCCATAACTATCAATCACCCTTAATCGAATCATCTTGTCTTATTCATAACTAGCACCCATCATATTGTCCTCTTGCTACTTTGAATTTAGGCACCCATCACTATCCTCAATCCCTTTATTAGCTTGAAAACTAGACATTGTTGATAGGTAATTAGCACCTATTATACTACCAATTTGAAATTTGATCATAGTATTTAATCTATCAAGTCTCTCCCATTCTCATTATCATCCATCCTACTAGCTTGGTCCTTTGGCCTTACGTTGTTCAAACAATATTTAGTCTACCTTCACATCATCATCCATCTTTCCCCACGGATTTGGATCCGATCCTCATAGACCAATACATCTTGGCCCACAAGGATGAAGTCCTTTTGAGAGTACTAGAGATGGGTACCCACCTACCTTTTAGCCTTGATCCCATTCGCCCTAAACCAATATCCCATCCACAATCCCCTAACTCATCAAAATAAGCCTCGTCTTTCCTTGATGCAGTCACCCTAATCAATCAACACATTAGAGAGAACAAAGATGAATTTCTCTTATGATTATGGAATATGGGTGCCCAGTTTCCTAATGATTTTGACCCTATAAGCCTAAATTCAAATCCTAAACAAATCCAACATCAAAATTTATCCCATCCCCCTCCACCATCCACTAACCCTATTCAAAACCCCTAGGCCCTAATTTGTACCCATCTACAGTCAAATCTTCCATCTACTAATCCATCACCACTCCCTTGTCTTATATCACCCACCACCATGTAATTAAACCCCACTTTCATAGACCAATACATAGTAGCCAACAAGGATGAGATCCTTTTTTAAATCACTATGATGGGTGTACCACTTCCCAAAGGTGTCAACCCCCTTCAACTTATTTCACCTCTAATCCAAACCCCTTCATGTAAGTTTCCTTCCAATCCCTCATCCACTAGTCATAGCCAACCATCCACCCCTTCCCCTACTAGCAAAGGAATCCAATCTTGGCCACCATCCTTCCACTCAACCAAATCAAACACCATCTAATCTAAAGTCCCATGCTTCCACATCAAAGTCATGAAGCAAAATGGATCCTTATACTCCCCTTCCTATATCTTTGGAAGCCCTTTTCTAACAACTAGTCATCACCAAGATGATGGTCTATACACCCATACCATAAATCCCACTATGCCTAAGCCCTCTTGGTATAAAGCAAAATGATATTGTCTATATCATCAAACTTGGGGGCATTCTATTAAACAATGTCAAAACTTATGAGATTATGTCCAAGACCTCATCAATCATGGTGACATAGTAATCAAGGATAAATCAGATGAGTTTAAATCCCTGGGTGAACAAGAAGATGAATGCCAATATTCCATTCCCTATCACAATCAAACCATTCCCCTTCCAAGCCAAGGTTAAGACATCTTATCCATCCTCCTTGATCCCCCATCTTCAACCACACATCCATTCAAAACAAGTCTACTTCCCATAAACCTAGTCCTTCTATATCCCATAATCCATTTCATGGACCTATCTTTGCTTCACCCATCACATCAAATATCCCACATTAAGAGGACAATCATGGACAAACCATCCTCTACTAGAAGCATAACTTCATGTACATCAAAGTTAGCATTTGAGCTAGAACAAGCTTTATTTGCATCTAGATCATGTTCTGCACCAGCATCCAAATCAAATTCCTCATCCCTTATCGATATTACAACAGAAGATGATAATTCTTGCTCCTTTGAAGATCTCAATTAGGCTGATGATGTCATAACTAAGTTCTTGAATGCTTTATTTTATTTTTAGAGTGGATTTGATCCTACCTTGGATACATGTCTTAATGATCCTTTTGAGATTCTTGATGACACTTTCTATAACATGGAGGATAGGGATCCTCATAACCTTTATGAGGACTATGCTTCCCATTATTCCCTTAATCCATACTCAACATCTAGTATCCACCTCATCTCCATAATTTTTATATCCCACCCCATGAAGGGAATGAACATGGACATGCATCATTGGATTCCCCTTTACATTCCATATCGAGTGCTATACATCCAAATATCCAAGACCATATTCCAAAAATCATAAATCATAATCAAATCATCTTTGATCCCTTAAATCATAGTTAAACAATGTCAAATCATCAGCCTAATCAAATAATGTCTCCCCCTAGTGAATCCCAATATCAGGCACTAGGGGCATATTAAAGTCAAAATAATCATTATATATCAAGTCAAAAATAAATCCCCTTTGGTGAAGCCCAAAAACTAGCACCAAGAAGCAATAAAGTCAAAAATCATATGATCAATCATCTTCTTAATGCTTGGGTCAAAGAATCATAAAATCAAAAGGTCTTGGATCTTGTAATCTCATTACACCATTCTAAAGAACCCCCTCCACCATATCCAATGGTGTATGCAAATATTGAACCCCATTTCTACTCCCCATCTCATCACATCATTCATGCTCATATCCCTCCTTCCCATCCTATATCCCATCACCACATTCATGACATACCTCCATCTACACCATATTTCAAATCCCTGGGCAACATTGTCCCTCATAGGGGTCATGAAGATATTTGGTTAAAACATTCAGAGGATGTTAAATCAAGAGTCAATAAAGGTCACCATCACATGATCTTAGCATCACCTTTCTCCAAAATAGGTGTCAGCTAACATCTCCATCTAGCATCAACATCCTACATCTCACCCATCACCAATAAATTGAGATGCCATCTAAAAGTAAAAAAAAAAGTCAAAAAGTCAAAAAAACATTCATCTAATGGTAAAAACCAGTCTTTTGGTGCCTTGGGCAAGTACCACGATGAAAACTAGTTTATACAACATGGTAAAATAATCAATTGTCTACATTATTCCTCAACACTTGGGGGAAAATCCATCCATTTCATATCCCTTTTCAATCCATCCATACTTTTCATATCCCTCATTAACCTTGTCCATCCCTTGGTCCATTGTTCTTACCCATTATCTATAGTCATATCCCCAATCAAATTATGTCCATCATGCCTTCCATCATTCTTTTCTTGACCTTCATAAGAAAGTGGAAGATGTATTGATAAATGTCTCAAAACCATCTTGGCATATCCTCCAATGGACACTTGGAAAATAACCATCTAGTTCCTTCATGATGTATTCATTGGCTATCACTAGTCCATTTGTCCTTGGTCCCCATCATCATCATCCTTTGTCATCCCATCCATCATTCCATCCATCCTCATCCCAGTTGCTAGGCTTGGTATTCCCTTTGCTAGTAACCCCATTTTTACAGTGTATATACATATTCCAAAAATCCCTAAAAATTGAAAAATGTTAAAAAGCCTAAAAATTATAAGAGTTTGAAAAATCCAAATAATTCTCCATCTTGTCTTGTCTTATGCCTAATCCCCTAGTCACATCCATCTCCATCAGTCTCCTATCTTCCTATCTATCCCATATTTGGATACTACATATAGTCTTGGAAACTGATCTAAGTGGTCACCCATCATTTCATCATCCTTTGGGCTAAGTATTATTAGCACACATCACCTTGTCAAGATTTTAATTTGGCACCCATCAATTCTCTATCAATGCCTTTTCATACCTAGCACCCATTAATCATCACTTTGCTAGTGTGAAAGGTACTTAATCCCATCACCATCTCTATCAATGCCTTTTCATACCTAGCATCTATCAATCATCACTTTTCTAGTGTAAAAGGAACTTGATCCCATAACTATCCTTATCATTGCCTCTTCATATCTAGCACCCATCCAATCACTCTTTGCTAGTATGAAAGGTCTTTGATCTCATCACCTACTAGTCTCTTTTCTAGATTGGATCCTTGTAGGGACTTGTCTGTTGGTAATCCTTGGTCATCACTTGTCTAATCACCATCCTTGGCCACTTTTTGATCTGATTTCAAGACTGAATTAGTATTTAAAGACCTCCATCATGTCTCTATCCCTATTGGGGTAACACCTCATCCTAACCATGATCACTCTATCCAAATCCAAGCTCATCCTAAGTCCACAATCACATCATGATTATCCTAATCCAACCCATCATCCTATCATTAGGTGAGACATTATGGCACTGCATGTAGACACTTGTATGTTTTTTATCTGCTTTTTGTCTATCATTTGTCTATTGTTTATTTGTATGTGTGTGTGTGTGTGTGTGTGTACATACATACATATATATATATATAATGTATGTATGTATATATATGTATGTATACATATACATATACATATACATATATATATATATATATATATATATATATATATATATATATATACATACATACATACATACATACATACATATACACACATATGTGTGTGTGTGTGTGTGTGTGTGTGTGTGTGTGTGTGTACATACATATATATATTGTTTGTCTTTTTTTTTGCATCATGTCTCTTTTGTCTTTTGGCTAATGAACGAGGATGCAATGAGGACACCAAAAGTTCCCTCAAAGATGCAAAGTTTACTATTTACCCATGTACTTTGGCACAATGTCCTCTTGGTCATGCTTAAATCATGGGGCATCTTGTTGAGCGTTATATGTTTGGATTACTTAGACTATGATGATTTTATGACATTGTGATGGCTTTATCACATCCACCCTCATAATTCATCTAATCATCTCATCATATTGTTCCCATCACTAATCTAATCCTCATCCAACTAACATTCAATCTTTCATCCTTATCTCATCATTTGAAATCATATCCTTCAATCACTAACAAGCCTAATCACCTCATCATTATCAATTTTTAATAATTAATCATCATCATCATCATCATCATCATCATCATCATCATCATCATCATCATCATCATCATCATCATCATCTTCGTCATCATCATCATCATCATCACCATCATCATCATCATCATCATCATCATCATCATCATCATCATCATCATCATCATCATCATCATCATCATCATCATCATCATCATCATCATCATCATCATCATCATCATCATCATCATCATCATCATCATCATCATCATCATCTCCTAGTTAGAACTACATCAGCCTCATGTCTTTAAAGACTATGTAGGCATCACTTAGTCACTTTTCAATGTCCAAGGATAGCTCAAAAATTATCTCTATCATCCATAATTAACCCCCAGTCCTGCATCAATCAAATCATTTGGTCACTTGATCATATCAATTTTTATCTATCATCACCTAAATCATCTTGATTGATTTAGCTTTGAGCTACACTTATCCTTAACATTAATCTTATCATTAGTATTATCTTGTCTAATAGCTCTATGTTGCATGAATCCTTACTTTGGATACATATAAAGCTTATGGCCTTTTAATCCTATCATCATCTTGTTGTAGTTGATTCCCCCTTGGGATGTGTCAATAACTGTAACACCCATCATCACTACTCCTTGTGCATATGTCCTTGCTTGGGGCATGATATTCAATTTGTAGCTCATTACTCACATCGATATCATCTTCTTCATCTTCTATCCCATATATGGCATCCCATCCCCTCATCTATCCATCTCACCCCACCCATCATTTCTTCTTTTGAGTGGCCATCTGGCTCATTCTTCCCCCCATATCCCCTTGAGGGGGCATCATATCCCCTAACATCATCTACAAACATTCATCAATGACATGGTTTTTCTTTGAAAGACCATTACTCCTTCCACTTCATCCATGTGCAATTCCATTTCAAAGAAGGGAAAAATGTATGCACATAAAATCACTTGTTTCTTTACAATTGACAAATATTCTTGTTAGTTGACACTAAACCCACATAACCCATCCCACTAATTTATCCTATTTCTAACCATTTACCTAATATCCCTCTTCCATTATCCTACACTCACTAACCTTATTTAACCCATTTTCTCATTATTTTTTTTAAATCCTTATTATCCCAATCTAATCATAGTTATCTATTAGTTAGGAATTTTTAATTCCCATAGCCCCACCTAACCACCTACTAGCCTACTCCCTAGGATTTCCTACACCTCTATTCACCTAATCCTTCTCTAATCCCCATATAACCTTCTCTAAATCATCATTAACTCTTAAAGAGATTTATATAACTTTATAAATCTATAACTCTCTCTAACCTAGCCCTCCTCTCTCCTCTAATTCTAGAGGTTTTCAAAGAATTTAATATTCCTTGGATAATTTCTATCCATTAGATCTCCACATCTAACTTTGAATTGCGACCCTTGATCTTCCTTCCCTTCCTATATATAACCAACACTCCTCCATGGAAATCCAATCTAAGAAGCTCATATCAAATCCATGTCAAAATCAAACTAGCAAGCTTGTAGGGAAACCATGTCAAAATGATTCCTTGAATCAATCATCCAATCTATCATCAAGAATCCTTTGATCAAGCATCCAAGTCAAAGATCTAAGTCTATAATCAATCACTTAATCTAATTACAAACCTTGGAAGGAGGTAACATAAAGCAAAGGAATTGGTAAGCTTGTTTATCATTATGATTTTATTTTATAAATCCTTCCTATTGAGTAGTTTGTGTTTTGAGTTTGGATTTAGCTTGTTTAAATTCATATAGAGCTCAAAATCTCTCTACAGTGGTTTTAAATTATTTATGTCATTACTTTTTTGATTTTGAAGTTTTTGTATATTTTATAGTTTAATTTGTTGTGTTCTTTTTATTTTATGGGTTTTAACATAGTTTTAAAATTTGCATTATTTTTTTAGTATTAATATTATGTGTTATAGTATGTTGTCTTTAAATAGTATTTATTTAAGTAATTTTTAAATTTTTAATTTTTTCAGTTTTAAAGTCATGTCATCTTTTTTGAGTCTATAAACAATTTTTTGTTTTAGATCTTATATCATCTAGTGTTTTGTGCCATTTTAAAAATTTATAGTCTAATTTTTTGTTGTTTTTAAAAATAAGTGTTATATACGGTATTTATGTCGAAAGTTTTTAAATAAGTCTTAAAAGGAAATTTTCATTAAAACAGTTTTTTCAAATCACTTATTTGTATTAGATGTATTATAGGTTGAAATCGATGTCCCTAAGTTCACATTAGGAGAGGGAATGTTGAGGTAAATTAATAATGTGAATTTATTGTATGGATATAATAGTGATGTGCTAGTAAAAATCATGTAATGATAATAATGAGATTTATTGTCAATAATATTATTTTGTGTAAATTAATAATGTGAGTTACATCTCACAAAATATAAGGTTATGTGAGAGAGATTAGGAGATAGATATTGGAGAGAAAATAAAGGGATTATAACAGACTACTACTTTATAAGAGAAATATTCCCATATATGTAATAGTTTTCAATGAATAAAGTGTGTTGATTTGACCGACTATAATTTTATGTGTTGTGCATATTGTTGAGCCTTTGGATTTACCAAATAATGGGTTAAAATTATTATAGACTACCACTATTACCAATTACAAAATATCTAACTATACACTGAGAGGAAAACACATATTATTCCTTGAAAACAACAAGGTCACAAGTCATTTTTCAAGAAAATAGTCTAAGTAGCCCTAAGTTATGTCTAAATGCAACAACAAGGTCACAAGTCATTTTTCAAGAAAATAATTACACCAAGACTGCACTAGAATATACTATTTCACTAGTATTTCACACACACCACTGTAGCATATAAGGAATACATGGAGTTTGATTCCTCTTCAAAGTATTGTCATGTAGCCAGTGTTAAACACATGATGTGTTGATGTTAAGTATAACTTCAACCTCTAACCCCTTTTCCCCATTTATTGCATTTATTCCTCCTTGTCATTGATCTAAGGTTTTCAATTGAATAAAAGGTACACATCAACTCCCAAAAATAATCAAAAACATAAGTATACAACCACACAAGATCTAAAAGCAAAGTTACACACATCATAATTTTCATAGGGGTAAATGTCATCACAACCTATAGATATCGACATAGGTTGACCTTGTCTAAATAGTGCAACCTTATCTTGGAGTAAAATGAATCCTTATTCCTGATTCATAGTGACCTCACACAATCAATTACACATTCTTTGTTGCAGTCCTTTAGATCTGAGTTCTAACCAAGTTATTTAACTTTATTAATTTTTGCTATTAGCACATTTATGAAAATAGTACGCTAAAAATCAATCACATGTATTTATTTCATAACTTGCATATAGGCAGATGCACAAAGTTAAGGGATAAAAAGGTGACATTCATGGGGAGGAAAAGGTTTTTTGGTAAATTGAGTACATTATTTTCAAAAATATGTTAAGCCTTGGTATGATATCGAGGCAAAATGGCATACACCATTTTTGAAAAGGGCGTACTCCCTTTGTGGTTTTAAAAGAGCATACACCCTTTTTATTTTTACTATTTTCCCCCTTTGTTCAAACCCATATTTAATTTTCTTGTCTTCAAAGATATATCATATTTTTAAGAGGATGCGTGTGTTTTGGATTTACATCTCATCAATGTGATTCAACATTTTGATCATGATCTTAGGTATGGTCATTGCTAAATTTTAATTTTGGGGTTTCAAATTATATGTTTTATGCATTGGGTTTTGAAATTTAATTTATATTGAACTTTTTCACATTGCCTAATTTTTTTTATATTTTTATAAATTGAGATAAAAAATTCAATGGAACCAATGATTGAAGAAAATGTAGAACAAAACTGTGATAAAAACCCTCAAAAGTTTGAATTAATAGAAGACGTTAAATTGTATGAATAATATAAGGTAAAATTCCAAAAATTATAAATTATTATAAATAGTTTGTGTCACTCCTTAAGTCATAGTGGATACAATTCACTTGCAAGTACTATTGGTGTTAGTGCCCCTCTTACTAGTAGTGTCATAGTTAGCAATCATCCTAAAGTTCTTGTATATCATTTCACATCATGTGGGCGTAAGTGTATTGGAATTCCTATTCAGTTGTGACATACATGGGCTACATCTATGGAGACTAGACTTACATTTTTGTGGCACACTAGTACCCAACTATCTATGTCATTTACATTTACTTCAGCATCTATAGACACTAGTATAGAACATTATATTTCATCTATAATTTATTCAGTATCTCAGGACACCAACATTCATAAGTATATGTCATCTAGAGTTGTTTTAGGACCTCAGGAGACTAACAAGACATAGTATACATCATTTGTAGATGCTTCAACACTTCATGACACTAGCATTCCAAAATTTATGCCATCTATAGTTAATTCATCACCTCCCCTCAACATACGTCAATATATTTAACATAACTTATCTACTTCACCATCTGTATTTGACACATAGGTTTAATTTTAATTAAAGATTATTTATGCATGTAAAAGAATATTAAGTTTATGTTATAGTATATGTTTACTTAATTGACTAATATTTTACTAAACTTTTCATTTTGTGCTTGTATAGATGATCACTGATATCTCATGTACCTTAGCTACTTTAGATTCTATTGTTGAGGCTACAATCAACACTGCAATACCCTACACTCAGATTTGAACAGTTAAAAATTACATAAAATTTGATATTTAATGTTAAATCACAACTTGGTGTATTATACCTAAATTCTAGTTTTTGGGTGATATATTTGTCCAATTATTATAATTCTTGAATTTTATATTTTTCATAAGCATAGTATCCTGGATAGAGTTGAAATACTCTCATATGTGTAGCATATTTTTGTTTCATTTTCAAGAAGTGTTTCATTAAAATCTTGTAACTCTATAAGATGTTGCATTAAATCTACACTTAAATTTGTGTATATGTTTATAAATCTTCACTGACATTACAATCTCACATTATTGTCTTAAGCCAAAACAAATATGAACTACGTCATGATGATTTTAGATTAATAATAATACAATAAATATTATGCCAATAATAATGATAACCAAAATTTTACTACTTACTTAGTCCAAGGTATATATCTCATTCTCAACTACACAAGATGTTCTCAATGTAGAAAAAATTATATCAACACAAGTTTGTTTTGATGTAATTTGATCATTAAAAAAATCCCTATAGTGCTTCTTGTGCTATTAGCCACATCTCTATTCTTGCTATCCACATGTTCATATAAATAATTCTTGTAGTTATTATTACTAGTTAGTTAGTTCACTATGATATTAGGAACTTGCTTAGTTCTAGACATCTATAAAATTCATGCATGGTTAGTCAATCATAAACTCACTTACCTGTATGAAAAAAGACAAA
The DNA here is from genome assembly GCA_037957365.1 of Torreya grandis. NCBI lineage: Eukaryota > Viridiplantae > Streptophyta > Pinopsida > Cupressales > Taxaceae > Torreya > Torreya grandis. Next base: position 1,466,411 of record JARHVA010001344.1, on the reverse strand, counting down.
ATAAAAGACTTATCTTATAATTTGAATATATTTACAAGTTGTTGGAAGTTTTGTATAAAAATTTGCATGATCATATTGTTGTTTGCTTTAAATAGAATGAACTGAGTCAAATTTGAGCCATTGTCCACAATTTTCCTACTTGTTAGCAACTCCAAAAGAACATTTTCATAATTATAGGCATCATATTTCTTATTAGGCCTAAATGTTCTTGCATATTTATGGTTAATTAAACTAATAGTGTTTAGACGTGTGATTTTGGACTGAAGAATTGCACTTGACAGTGCCATACTTTGAGAAATGAGCTAAAAATTATCATCTAAGAGAATTTTAGAGAGTTTTACATTTATGATGAATATATTATACAAAGGTGATGCAATATACATGCTTCTCCAACATTGAGACACCTTCTAAAAAATGTTGCTAAGAAAGTACAAAGATCCTTTCTAAGTGAACAATGGTAGCTAAGTATACAATGTTTTTGATGTGATGGATACCTTGTCTATACTTGTAAAGGAAATTTGGAGGAGATAGACTTGAATTCAAGGTATAGAAAATAAGACATGAGGAATTACTAGTTAGATCCCTCATTGTTACTTCTACCACTCAGTAGCAATACCACTTTTGTGTAACAAACAATGGTATGATATATAATTGGCTAGTTTTTCCTTAAAATATTTTGATTTGGTGATAAAAAATGGTATTTTATCTCAAGTTTATATGATTATTAATCTTCTTGTCTCAAGGATGAGAAAAAAATTAAGTCTTAAGAAAATGATGGTAGGAGGATATTTCTGTTAGTGTAGGAAAATTTCCACCATGTGGTTTCACCTACACAGTCTAGTTAACTTGTTTTAGATTTAATAAAGGTAATTAGGGAAGATAATCCTACATGTATGAGGATATTGGGACATGTATATCTTCCACCTATATAATGTAACTTCCTATGTACTTGGTTAATGATTATTAATGTAACTTTTGTTTATGCAAATACGTTTCTTTTTTTTGAGTTGTTTCTTTTGGATTTCACTACTCCATATAGGTTTTATTCATGTATTTAATCCTATCTAGTTTATCCTTGATTTTGGCCCACTTTGACATGGTATCAGAGCTTTTTTGGTAGTTGAATTTTATTATTCTATTTTGAGATCTAGCATTCTATCTTGTTCAGGTGTTTTTCATTGATTTTGATTTTTAAGGTTTTGGTGGGGTTTCTAGAAAATATGTGTAGATATATATAGTCTAGGTCTCCAAATGAGAAATAGAAAGTGACGTTGAATTCATAAGGTTTCAAAACCCTAGGATTGGTTATAAACATGACCTAGTTTCATGACAATCAATTTTTTCCTATTTTTGGAGGGTTTGAGGGGCATTTTTTGAAATATATAAATTTTGTATTATCTAGGACTTAAATGATAATTTTAAAGGTTTTTATGGGTTTTCTAAAATAAAAGTGGGTCTTTACTAGTTTTGAAGGAAATTATGCATATTCTTAAAGATATGAGGTTTTACTTGGTAGTTTTCCATCATTTTTTCCTTTTTTGGTGACTTTTACTTCTTTCAAAAACTTAGAGACCTTTTTTTGCCTTTTTTTACCCCTATGTATACTTTGATGATGCACTGACATAGTTGTATCACTACATCCCCATGAGCCATATAGATGTAATTCTCATTGTGTCACATCCCATTAGGCCATCCCTCTGTAGTCCCACCCATCATGCCATGATACGCATTGTGTAGAGTCTCATAGAGCCATCCACATAAGTTGACTCACTACACACATGTCCATGGGTCTATCCCACCCCATCATGCCACTCACTACATCACATCTTATTGATCTATCCCACTGGGTCATCCTATAGAGTGCCTACCAATTGGGTGAGGTCTTATCAAGCTATGTATTCATGTCATGCCTTGTCATAATCATCCTTCCAATTTGTGAATGCATGATTTAGGCCCACACTCCTTACTGACATCCTTATGGCCATAAAATTTATTCTAGTGCATTAAGTCACTATTCATTTAAAAAGTGGAGTCAATTTGAGGGTGAAATTACTCCCCCATTAATCAAAAAGGGGAGGGGGAACTCATTTTAGGTATTAAACCCTGGTCACATAGGAGTTAATCCCCTAATTACTTCCAACCCAAAATTGATTAAATTTTACTCCAAGAGGGCATAAGTGTTTTTGTTGGGAAATTTGATTCCAAAAAAAATTAAAGAAACTTTTATACACCCAAAATTTATGTAAAGTGGAGATCATTATTTTTGTAATCATGAAACATTCAAAATTCCATAACTTTTAGCTTGCTTCTCCATTTCAAGTACCATTTTTTTAAAGTGAAATATTTTTCAAGTTCTATGCATTGGTAATATTTTTGTGCCTTATAAAATTGAACCTATATAGATTCAATGGGTTTTCACATCCTTATCTTTCATCACATACAATTCAATACATACTTATTTCATGTACCATGGATCAAAGTTCAGTTCCACCTCTTACCTCATTCAACTATCACAAGTGAAAATTCAAAATATAAATCCTCTTGAAGAGTAAAGGCTTACATCAAATCATGATGGGTATAAGAAAATAACTGACACTAGATACATAAAGTGTGAAGTGGTACAACAAAAGTGATGAAGCCTAAAATATTTTATGTTTGTCTATGTCTCATGACTTGCTCTTTCATATTGAATCTACTACTACTCCTAATGAATTCTAAAACATATTGGAAAAAATATTTGGGAAGCATGACATAATGAGGGATCATGAGGTGGAAAATGAGCTCATCAATTTAAACCTAGGCAATTTTGATATGATGCAAGACTTATTCAAAAAATTTAAATAACTCATATTACAATTGAAACTATATGACATTGACAAAAAAGATGATCAATTGATTCTTTTCATCCTTCCCAAAAGGAGATCTAACTTTTCTATCTTTGTTTCTACCTTCCACATCACCAAGCATGCAATTGGATCTATATGGATCATGCCATCCTTGGATGACTTTGTTATTAACTTGACTCAAGATAAAAACAAACTAATTCAAATGGGTACATTGAATTCATTTAAATTACATGCCTTAATTTTGAGACATGACAAACAGAAAGATTTTGGTAACAAGGAAAATAAATAAAAGGTTTCTGGATCTGAATCTAATGCTAAGTCAAAATCATCAAAAGAGTCCTCTTCAAAGGGAAAAATAAAGAAAGAGCGACTCACATGTGCCTATTGTAAGAAATCTAGGAATGATGAATCCAAATTCATGAAGAAGTAGACTAAGAAGCACAATATTAGTTTCTTTGATTCTTCCAATTAGAGCTCATCATCATAGGAGTATTGTAAGACCAAATACAATCAGAAGGGAAAATATAAGGGCAAAATACTTTTTGTAATTACATCCTAGCCTTTAACATGGATTATTGATTCTAGTGCATTACATTACATGGCTTCATCATAGGACATGTTATCACCCTTGGAGCCTTGTTATATGCCTTCTATCCTGTTGGGTGATCATACTTATATTAAAATTAGTTGGAGTATATATATTGAAGTGAATTATGGGACATTTCATGATGTTCCATGTGTTCTCTATTTATCCACCAATCTCTTATCTATTTATACATTGGTTTAGACAAGAGAGTTAAGTTCAAAACCAATTAAATGGTTATTAGGGAGGCAAACAAATAATCCATTATTGCATTTGGGTAAGTAGATCACCTGTCAAACTTGTATACTTTATTAAATTTTTATCCTCATCAACCTTCTACTACACTACTCACTCTTTCATATGGGGTGAGAACATTATGGAATAAGTGATTTGACCATCTCAACTATTTTTACCTAGAGTAATTTATTCATCATGACATGGTTTCAAGGTTTCCATAAGTTAGGTTTTTGAATGGAATTTTCCATGGTTGCATACTTGGTAAACATACTTAAGAGAAGTATGACAAGGGAAAATTATGGAGAGATAAACATATATTGGAGCCTATCCATAGTGAAATTACTCGTCTATTTCCAAAACCTTCATTCAATAGGACTAAATTAAAATTTTAAGCATAAATTTGAGGTCTTTAATCATTTTCAGGACTTCAAGGTGCTTGTATAAAAATAGTTAGGTAAATCCATCAATATTTTAGGTATCGATAATGGTGGTGAGTATATTAGTAACCATTTTGAATAATTATACACTTCAAAAGGGGTTAAAATACAACGTACAATCCCATATATTCCTTAATATAATGGTGTTATAGAGTATAAGAATAAGTCCTTAAAGGAATAACCAACTGTATGATACACTCCAAGTCTTTTTCACCTCAGTACTAGGCTGAGGCCATCAACTATGCTTGTTATATCTAAAATTGAGTTCATCATTAAACATTTAAGGGAGTCACTCCTTTTAAATCTTGGATTTGTTGAAAACCCATAATAAATTACTTTCAATTGTTTGGATCTCCTATTATGGCTCATATTTAGAAGAAATATAAACAAATGGAACCTTAGAGTCAGCCTTACATTTTTGTTGGATATCCTAAGGGTGTTAAGGGATATAGAATTTTCCATACCACCACACATGATTTATTTATTGAGAGGAGTATTTATTTTCAACAGGGTCCTTCAGAATCCACACTCGACACCTTTCCCTTTCCTTAGACACACTAGGATTTGATGATATTTTTAATGATTTAGATCCACTTGAGTAGCTTCCTAATGATCCAGATTATTCTTTTAGTTTTGAGGATAAGAGTAGTGATGAGGATTCCCCTCATCCGAAAATATCTTTATAAGATGAGGAATTTGCTCCTAAATATCTAAGAATTGATTTTCTTTCAGATAAATAGACACTACAAAGTGTTGGCCAATGGGTTAGAGATCCATAAAACACAAAGAAAATTTGTTCATATTTTTAGAATTCCCCACATGCTTTCATTACATCTACTTCTAATTCATAGTCATTTTACAAGGTATCTATCAATCTTGAGTGGGATAATATTATGGAAGAGAAATATGGTTTATTGCAAAGGAAAAACACTTGGGATTTAGTCCCTCTTCCTAAGGGAAGAAAAATTATTTGATGTAGGTGGATCTATCAAATAAAATTTGAAATAGATGGGTTTATAGACAAATTCAAAGCATGTTTGGTAGTAAAGGGTTTTTATCAGGTACTTAACATTGACTATACTAATACATTCACCCAAATTGTCAAAATGAACTCAATCTAATCCACTCTCACCATTTTTGTAGCACATCACTGGGATGTTCATTAGTTGGATGTAAAGAGTGCATTTCTTCACGATGACCTCAAAGAGAAAATCTACAAATATAAACCACAAGGATTTGTGGAATATTCCTCCTTAGTTTTTAAACTTTGAAAATCTATTTATGGCCTAAAAAAAGTTACTCAAAATTGGTATGCCAAGATGGACTCATTTATTCTTTTGGTTGAGTTTACTAGATGCCATTCTGATCTGAATGTATACATTTTATGGTAGGACAATTCAATGTTAATTCTGGTTCTCTACATTGATGACCTATTGATCACAAGGTGTTCTTTATCCACCATCACATCAGTGAAAACTAATTTATCTATCACTTTCTTAATGAATGTCTTGGGCTTATTACATTACATCTTTAGGATTATAATTTCGTAACCTGACTTTGGGATCACTATTACACAATCTAAGTATGCTCTTGATTTGCTTGTATGGTTTAACATGGATAACTATAAGATAACTTAGATTCCTTTTCTATCTAGTTTGAAGCTTGAGGGTAATTATCCATCTCCTTTGATTGATGCTACCTCATATCAACAACTTTTTGGTAGTCTCATCTAATTTATGCACACTAGATGATCTAAAATGCAATATTATACTTATACTTTTAATTTTGCCAATTTCAAATACTTAAAACATTTTTTTTCAATTTCTTGTAAAAGTCATAAAAATTGTCATAATAATAAAATGCCAGGTTTTAAAATAATTGAAACATAATAATTAATTAACTAAATGCATAAAAATTCAAACCAAATTTGTTAACAAATTTCACCCTTTAAGGGTATACGTCTCTAAGTCTAAAAATGTACTCAAATGGATCTATTAAATGATGAAAAATGCAATTTTCATACATGATTTACACTAAAATATGACTTTGGTCTACAAAAATAACTTCTACTCTTCCTTGATTATTTCTTACTTCCTCTTCTTTCAAAAGAGATATCTCACACCAAAAACTTTGAATGAATTTATAAATGAGGCTCATGGGCTTATATAGTGTCCCAAGGCCTAAAATTATGGGTTTAAGCCTTATCACTTCATCCCATACATTGTGAATCGTATCCCCTCTTCCATTGCCTTGTTTTAAGGCTTGGATAATGCTCCCATACAGCTCGGGTGGGATTTAATCCTACATTTGTGGGAATGGAGATAATCAAGTCTTTAAAAGCAATTTCTCAATCTTTATGACATGGTTAAGGAATATTATGTAGACTTGGGCACCAAGCTTATTCAGACTCCACGTGATAAGTGTATGATGCATCCTATATAGACTATGTGGTAGTTGAGTGTATTTTGGTTCCATGCTAACAACACCATTATACCATGTTTTCTTCAAAAGGTCATAAATTTTAAATCTGATGTTCATTTGACCCCAATTAAAATACGTTAGATTCATCTCAATAAGCTCTTCAATGTTGGGATGTTTCCAATAGGGTTGTAGTCCATTTAATTGGATTGGTATAGGGTTAATACTGGATCACTCCTCCCCACTAAAAATGTTTTGGACCACAAAAAGTATGATTTTCTTATGAAAATAAGTGAGGGTACAATTTCCTCACTTTTCAACTTCCATCAACCTTGTCTTGCTTCTATGTATTCCTTTTAGGCCAACTCATAGTTATTCAACATATGTTCTTCATGATGTCCTTGTTTTCTTGTCAATAATCATGTTTTATTTTATCTCATCAAGATATTCAAGAGTAAAATCATCTATAAAGGGCACTTGAATATTCTCACTTTGATCTATGATCATAGGTGGCTCATACAACTTCAAGTTTTCAACATTTAAAATTAAATATATCTGCATGTAAGGTGGTTTTTATAAATGAAAAACATTATTACCAATCTTCTCCAAAACCTTAAATGGGCCATACATGATTGGTTTGAGTTTTTTACCTTTACCTTTGAGGTGTTCTTTGCCTATGTGAATCCAAACTAGATCACTAACTTATAATTGATGATCAACCCAATTCTTGTCATGCCTAGCTTTATACTTGGCTTGGGTCTTTTCTAACTACTCTTGGATAACTTGATGAATGTATTGGACCTTCTAGATTAAACTCTTAGCTTTGTCTTGATACTTAATTCCATTTGACATTGTTTCTTGTCCAAAAGTGATGTCCAAGGGAGACTTAGGCAAATAACCAACATAAGTCTCAAAAGGAGATTCACTTTTAGAATAATTTGTGGTATGATTATAATCATGTTACAAATAACACAAGTATTCATCCCAAAGCTTGGGATTCTTAATATAATACCCTAAAAAAAATGATCCAATATATGGTTGACCACTTTTGTTTGACCATTGGTTTGTGGATGAAATACAATGCTCTTATTGAGTTTTATGTCTATTAAGTCCAACAAAGCTGACCAAAACTTTCCAATGAACCAAAAATATCTATAAAAAATAATAGATATGGGTAAACCAAAATGAAACCAAACATTGTTGAAGAACCAGTGTGTAGTTTCCTCACCTGTGATAGTATTTTTATAGGGCACCAAAACACACATTTTTATAAATCTATCCACAACCATATATAAATAATCATGATTCTTTCTATACATACGAAAGCCACCCACAAAATCCATATAAACACTCTACCATGGATAGGTTTATATGAGAAGTGGGGTATACAAGCCCAACTTCCTATTATTAAGCTTACTAGTGGCATAAAGAATACAACCTTTTACATATTTAGATACATTTTAATACATATGAGGTCAGTAAAAACATCTTTGCAATTATGCAACTATTTTCCCACTGCCAAAATGACCTAAAACAAGAGAAGTCTATGCTTTCCTAATCACATGGACTCTATATACACATATTATTTTTATTAACTTTACCACTTACTAACCATTCTCTCTTGTATGAATCTATCAAGTTTTAATCTCTCTGATTGCACACCTTAAAGGGTGCATCAGGAAATGGGTGGGCAGCCCATTAGTGATTTGTAAGATTGTTGTCTCATACACCACCAATTGTTATTTACACAACCATATCCTACACACTTCCCTAGGTTGTGCCTACTCTCTTACACACTCCTCCAAGTAATTCAATTCCTTAATTAGCCCTTACCTAATCCTAAAATCATTTTTTACATATACCAAATAATGTCAATTGGGGATGACCTTGTATTCTAGTTGATATTTTCATGTCATAGGTCTAGGTCAGCCTTGGCTAACCTCGACTGAAACCTAACTTGATTTTATTAAATAATGATACAAAGTCAAATTGGGCCAACCATATCAATGAAAATTTTAGAAATTTTTAGGGTTAGATTCAAATATACACATCCATTTCTATCATTTATGAGGAAGATAAGAAGAATAATATTATATTATGCATCTCCTTATCCATTATTCTACTTAAAGAACATTGTTTAGGGTTTTAATGCTTTCTTTAGAGATATTTATCTTGTCTTGTGGAGAAGTATTTTAGATTCATAAATAATTTATATAGTGTAGAGATGACTTATCCTTGTTATCCTTACCACAACCTCTTGCAAAGAACCTTGGCCAAGGGAGAGATTGGGGCTTGGCAGGTTCATACTGAAAGGTAAGTATTCCTAAATTTATTCTTCCTTTGTTAAAATAGATAGATTATAATTTTTACTTATCCCCCATGCATTAGGATTATATATATATATATATATATATATATATATATATATATATATATATATATATATATATATATATATATATATATATATATATATATAGACTTTAGTATAGATATTCTATGCATGATTACTTTTGATGTTTATTATCTTCATTTTGTGCCATAAGTTTTGGTGAGCACTATATTAGATTTTACTTTACTTTCCATTTACTTAGTGAATATGAAAATATAGGACCTAGCTAGGGTTATTGCATAGTATTACTTGAAAAGAGGTTATGTAACACTTTATAGTGATGTTATTGTGTTAAAATACCCCTTAGTTAGGTCTAGTGGATCCATCTTGGTTATGACCCTAAATATCTAATATATCAACAAATGAAAGTGTAAGTAAGATTTATCTTCTTTGAGCTAGGATTTATTAATAAATTAACTATATTTTCCTTTGTATACATTTTGGTGAACCTAATGTGAATCAAACCCTTATAGGTTTTCTTTCACACATTAATTTTATCATCATATTATATATTTTTATTTTTATAGTACTATATCTAACCTGTTGATATAGCTCTAATAGTTTGTGTGAAGGTTTAACACATAGTCTCTCCAAAATAACTCTGAATTATCTATGTAGGTCTTCTCCAAATACAGGTGACTAGATTGATTATCTTAACATAGTATTTTTATATAGTTATAGGATTTCAATAATAGTCAAGCTAGTTGACTCTATTCATAGATTATTTTTTAGCACACATGTTTTATAGACTGTGCTGACCTAATGGACTCTATTCATAGAATATTTAAATTGGAACTTGAGAAAAACAACATAAAATTTGAAAAATAAGCATCCTCAAAACCACCAAGGTTCATTCTTACCTTCTCTATCATTTTAATTTTTTATTTAGAGTACTATGTTTCACAAGTTTGTAGTATATAAAACAACAACCCTACAATAAATTGGGTCAATAAGCTCGACATAATTCTATAATATGTCTTCTCTCCAGAAGACATAGTCAACCTAATCAACTGTATTCTTCCATATCTTAATTTCACTTAATAATAATGAAACTATTAAATATATTTTGCATTGTTTGCATATAGTGTCACTTAAATTGAATTAATACTTTTCACAGTCAAAGAAATTAACCTCTTTTGCTAGTAATTAATTTGCTTTTCATTTCAGTTGATTGCATGGTTAGAGTAACAAACATAGACTAATTAAGTGGTTTTTAAATTTACCTATTTAGTCACACTAATTTGTTATTTTTCACACACTTCCAAATCACATAACACCAAAAATAATTAAAATTTTTTCTTTCCAAGGTCTACCTACTTGGATTTCATCACCAAGAGGGAAACCAACTTAGTTTTCTAGCCACGTATAAACACGTGGTTGATAGTATATATTGACCAAAAATTGATACCCTTGTCACTGGAATTATAAAGTGATGGGGTAGGCCATAATACCAAGTTATTACCATATCCAATATAAATCCCTTTCATCCTAAACTACTTGAAACTATCCATATATTGTATTCTAGTTCTTCTTACAACCAACTCCCTATCACATTAATTACAAAATTTATTATAAACTTAACAACATTTAAGAATGACCATTTATCTTAGAATTTACATTCTATTTTATTTCTTTCCCTTTGATCATTATATTATAAAAATTACATTAACCAACATTGGTACAAGGTTTATATTACGTGCTATAATTAAATCAAACACATTGATCTAGTTACATGTCTGTTCAATTTAATTTTCTTAGTCATATATAATTTATCACATTTAAATTTTAATTACCTATCCTCAAAACAAATTCAAACCATTTGAATCAATATTTTATAGGTTGCCTTCCCTCAGAACACATTCAAATGCTTTGACTTAGTCTATTACAAGCTATTCTACTTAGCTTTCCCACAAAACTAAGTCAACCTGTTCAACTTAGTTATTTATAGTTTTCTTACTATTTTTATCTATCTAGTATTATTTCATAATGATGTCATCTTTTAACCTCCAATTAGTCAAGAAAATTGCATTATTGAGGATTTAGATCATAGCCTCACTTATTTTATTACTTCAGATGAAACTATTCAATTTCTTCCTTCATGTCTTCCTAATCCAAAACTAATTACTACACAATGTAATATAGTTGAGGTCCTTCATCTTAAACCTCATAATATTACCAATGTTGGGAATCCTCCACCCAAAAATCCATCCCCTACTACCAATATAGGGATTGTTCCTCCTACCAACACTAACATCCCACCTCCTACCACTAGCAATCCTACTCCTCCCATTGATATAACTCAAATTATTTCTCAAATGATTTAATAAATGAATGTTATGAAAATAAATAGCCATTCCAAAATGATGCAAATGCAATCTCATATATTATAAATGGATATTCAACCACCTCAAGTCATCATGAATCAACCAAATCAAAATTTTATCCCTCCTCCTCTTAGACATGCCAATGGGAATATCATCCATCAACCAATAATGCATCACAAAATTCTTCAATATATTCAAAATAAACCTTTATATCCATTCATTGCATCCATAGACATTGGAAACATCTCTCGAACTATCACATATGATGGAACTAAATATCCCACTATCTTTTCTTAAATCTTTTAGTAATTTCTATAAGAAATGTGTCAAAACTAACACCTTTTCTGCCACCAAGATCTTAGTCAAAACCATTTTGGTGATGCACTTGAATGGTAAAACCAACTTCCTAGATATTTAATCTCACACCTATAGGATATTAAATTCTCTAATGAAGGAATTCCAACATAATGACCTTCCTAAAAATTACCTTAGCCAATTCATCAAATAATTTAAGTCTCTAGCTCACAAAGTGGACCATAACATGAATGATGACACTCTCTTAAAATTATTTTTTACCACTCTTAAAGCTCCTCTTCAATACAAAGTTAGGATTTTTCCCCTAAAAATTTATAAGAAGACCTAGACCAAGTAAAAAATCAAGACTTTCTTGTGACTCAATTTGAACCACCTTAAGCAACTACTATGGAACCTTTCCAATCATTTTCTCATAACATTGATTCATATAAGCCTCTGCAACCTCTATATGGAGCATCCAATACAACTAATTTTAATACCACCCACCCTCCCTTAAATCTAGAGAAACTTAATAATAAATTGTCACCCTCTAAACCCATGAGCTTTGATCCTTCCAAACCTCTTAAAAAATAGTACAATCCTGATAAATTTTGATGGTGGCATGATAATAAGTCATTATCATGATTCTTATTATGATATTCATTGATTAATTATTACTTCCTTACTTGGTACACATTTAAATATTGATACTCTCACAAAACAAAGTTATCAAGACTATCTTCAAGATTCTCAAATTCAATCCAACTAACCACAATCACATCAACATCAACTACCTAATGATAAAAAATTAATTATTCCATACCACCGCATCATCTACTATTGTTATCCAAACCATAATTTATCCTTCATCCTACACCAATAAGTAAAGGATATATACATTAATAACTTCAAACAAGTGGCTACATTGGTCCAACCTCAAGCTCTTAGGTAACATAAACCAAATGAACACCTATTTCACATGCCTACTCTAAATTGCATCATACATGTTCCTCCTTTGCCTTATAGACCTCTTCACACCTCTCCTATAAATAATATTTCAATTTAAACATACTTAAAATCCAATAAACTAATGCATTTACCTATATCCAAATGCACCTAACAACCCAATGCAAATCATCCTAATGGTTCAATTTCACCTCACTCCACATCACATGTTGGGGTATCTTGTGATGCCCATACACACATATATTCAAATTTTAGGGAATATTGTGTTGCCCATCCCGACATCCACTTACCCTTTTGGGAATCTTATGATGCCCAATCTTATTCTACATTACACAATAATAAACAAATTTAACTTCAAAAAACCTTCTAGGATGTATAAAATTGTATTTCATATGTTCATATTTGATATAAACATTAGCATATATTTTACTTGTTATTTTTGTCTCATGTTTCTTTGTTTTTGTGCATTTTATTTCACTTTATCATTTGTGAGTTGCATTGTAAAACCTTGGATAGTACTAGGTCTTCCTTACAAACACACTTTACTAGCATCGTTGTTGCCTTTGGGATATTTGGTTTTATTACACATTACATTTGGAATTTGTTTTCCTTTTGGTTCTTATATATCTATTTCATTGTTATCTTTTTATGTCATTCTTTGCCTTAGTAGTTTTATGATTATTTTTTCCCTTATTTGGCATTCACCTTAGTGGTGTTAACCTTTTGAGTTGCAGTGCAAGACCATAAATATAACTAGGATATCCTCACAAATTATCACATTAAAACATATTTAAATTACTTTCCCCATATTTTAGAATGATTACTAATTTCATTGGTTCTTGTGTTAGATCTGTTGTAGTTTAGTGTGGCTTCTTAGTGACATGACTTTTATAGAACTACCCCATCCCTTTCATATCACTATTTTACCTCCTTATAATTAGATATGAGAACATTCAACATTGTATCACTTATTACATGGATGTATCTCTTATGATCCCCATCTTTCCCTTACTTCCTTTCATTTGAGGCACACATAGGTCAATTTTGAGATTGCACACTTGCAGGAAAGTCTAAGAGTCTTTAGACACTTTGGTATTTAGGTCCTTTTTTATAGTGACCAAGTGTAAGTGTAGTCATATAAAATGTCCAAATTGGTAGTTTGAGTGTGGATTATGAAACCCTATCCATAGCTCCTTCTTGCATGCTCTTATGACCCTTCTAGACTTCTTTCTGCTCATCACCGGTCATCCAAAACCTTTTGATGATCATTCCACCTCAGTTAGGATACATTTCTTAGGCCAATCCTATTCCCCTAGGTCTAAAACCTATTGGATATGGGAACCATACTTGGACTATAGCGTTAGACCCTAGGGTGTCTCATTTTTAGCATTCTTGTCCATTTGTACTTTGAGCCCCAATGATCATTTTCATCTAATTCCTATCCTTCATTATGCCATCCTAACATGAAAAAATCTAACCAATGACCAATTATTCCCTATAAAATCCCATCTAAAGCTCATTTACATAGGGAGGTGACAAATCTTACAAAGAAAACAAGAATAAAAACAAAGTACTAAGGCAAATTTCTCTATTCTCTACATACAATCACCCAACATAGCTGCAAACATACTCAAACCCTCATACTAGTCCCTAGCCACCTTAAAAACTCTCAATTTAGAATTTTTCCATCTTCATCACACTATTTCACAAAGCACATTAGGTGGGATAACTACATATGGCTTGATCTGTCTTTGGAGTATTGGTATGTAAGCAACATGCCCACACAAAGGGGTGTGGATTACATGTTTAGTGCATATTACATACTAACCCCCATTTTATCTAAGTGATTAAAATTCCATTTTATCAAGAATGATGGAGGTTATGGTTTGAATATTAAATCATCTCTACAACAAGTTCCGTCAACAATCAACCCTTGATATTTCACATGTAGGCTTATACTGGTACAATGTACAAACTTAGAAAGTTTGAGGTCTTTATGACTAATTTAGACAATAGTGGTAGAAATGGATAACAATACCATACCCCAAAGTGTCCTTGTTTTGGTAGGCTTGTCCTTTCACCAAACAAAATCTATATTTAGATTCATAACACTATCCCAGTCCTGCACAACTAGTGTTAGCCTCTGTACCAACCATCTCATCCTGTTTCCATCTAATTCATTATTTCTCCTTAATTATTGATATTTTTAGAAAGGTAAAAAAGACAAATAAATTATAAAAATTAGGACTATAATTATTCCAATATTCTTTACTAATTTATTAATCCAAAATTTTAGCTAAATTATGAATAAAACTCCATTATTCCCAAAAATTTAAATCTTTTGGTGAACTTGACTTACTCTGTTTGCACACAAAAACCCTAGAAACCCTATGGAAAATTCTTTGCTGATTTTTCCAATATTTTTTCTAATTTTTCATACATATTTAAATCAAAATTTCACATTTAATTTTTAAAATTCACCATAGTGATTTTAAAAATCATTTTTTTCAAACCCTTGTTGAATATACTAGGTCCCTTTGCTTTTAAGGTATCACCTTACATGTTTGTGAGCTTCGTATCCTTTTTATGCATATTATAATTTGTTGTTTTAGGACATTACATTTTATTTATTTAGTAATTTACTTCCATTAAATTTTATTTGTTACAACTTATTGAAAATAATTCAATCCATTTTTTATTTGTTTTTCTACTTTAACAATGGCCCAATATACCAATTTTAATGAAACTGATAAGAGACAACTTCAAGACCTTGTAACTAAAAATTTTGATATACAAGATGATATGCTTAAAAAACTACAAGAATAACAACAAAAACTAAAATAATGGTTAATCCTCTCAAACCACATAACAACTAATTTCAAATGACACTATAGGGGTAACTGTGTCTCAACAACCCCTATAGCATTCTAACCTTCCTATGAGGCACCACCAGTTGTGGCTAGTAAATATTTGTCTCTTGATGTGGCTACCCTTGTGTAAAAGATAAAATATCTTTAATCTAAGGTGCTACATCTTGAGAAAGGTACTACACAGGCTTTGTACTCTTTTTCTCTACTTCATACACCATTGATACACCATATTGCTTCTACGCCCTTGCCACTAGTTTCTATTCAACCCAAGCTCACTCTATATGATGGTAAGGGTGATCTAGGGACACACTTTAGAACTTTTCACATAGCATTCTTGGACTATGTACCAAATGACTGGTTACTAACCAAGATATTTCCATGGAGTTTAAAGGATTATGCTCTATAGTTGTTTCTAGTCTACCAAATTAGTCAGTCAAAGAATTCAATCCTTTAGTTGACATGTTCCTAGCTCATTTCAACATTAAAATATGTAACAAGGTTTCTTATGCCCAAGTTTCATAATAGAAACAAAGGTCAAATGAGCATCTCAAAGATTATGTTCTTCTATATAAGACCATCTTGGCTAAAATGACTAGCCCCATGATCGATCAAGAATTATAGGATCTCTTCAAACAGAGTCTTTTGCCAGCTTTTCATGAGTCAATAATATTCAAAAATTTCTCTTCCTTCATTGAGTTATGTCATACACTAAAGGAAAGGGAAGTCAAATTAATTTCAATGGGCAAACTCAAGTACACAAGTATATCAAAAACACCAAACAAGACTAACAGTAAAGTCCCATACAAAGTAAAGGTTAATAATAATAAAAATTAAAATTAACCTATAATTAATGTGGCATTAGAGCCCCCTTAATGAGTGGTTTTATTAGTACCTCCTTGATGAGCCTTTACTAATTTACCAATATCTCCAGCTAGTCTTACAATAACTATTAAAATGTAATATCATATGTCTCCATCCTATTCAAAAAGTTGATACAATAAAGCTCCTTCTACATGGATATGATTAGAATGAATTTTGTGATTTTTACATGGCACTAGGCCACATAATGAAAAAATTCATCAATTTAAAACACAAGATACATGACTTGATATATGACAACTTTATTGATCTTGGCACTCTAGTTGAGCCTCCTTAGCAAAGAAAATAGAAGACAAGGCTCTAAAATTTTTATCAGATCCTTTCCTATAGAATTATAAATAAGAGGTAAGGGACACATCAGGTGTTCACCATGCATATAATGCAAACCCTTCACCATATACATACCAGGCACCTTTGATTGAGTCACATCCTTTAAGCAATGTGATTGGTGTGTATAATTCTAGAGTTACATCTATACCTTCTATCTCCTTCTTAGAGTAAGAGATAGTTGAGGATGATTTGGATTACCATGCACTCTTTATCAGAGCCTACATTGATCATCATCCCATTCATATTTTTCTCATAGACAAGGGATCCATTGTGAACATGTGCACTATGAAATTAATTCAACATTTGGGATATTCAAAGTAGGATATCACTCTAATGGACATAGTTATCAATGGATTCAATGGGCACATATAGATTTCATTAGGTGAGATCATACTTCCTCTATATGTTAGTCCAATAGACGTGGCCATATAATTCAATATTGTTACTAGTGTAAGAGTCTTATATATGTTTCTTGATAGACCATGGACTCATAAACTTCATGCAGTACCTTCTACAGATCACAGATGCATGAAATTCATTCACGCTAATCAAGTTGTTACATTTGGTAGAGTTCTACATGAGCTACCACTCCCCACTTCAGAGCCATCTTCTACTCTATAGTCACTAGTTTCAACTACTCCACTAGTTACAGTTCTTCCTCCAGTTGAGTTTTAGACACAATTGATGCCTCCCTCACCAGCATAAAGAATTCATACACTTACATAGAGGCCTTTCTTAGATTAAACTCTACATCAATGATAGTTTCAAAACTCTAAATAACTTTTAGATACAATATTCACTTCTAGGGTAGTATCATTAAGGTCTCATGCCTCTACACATAGAGCATAGTTTTAGAGAGATTTTTATACTACCATATGGGTCTCTAAGAGCCCCATAGTTGCATCCAATTCTCAGAGTTACAAGGGGACCCCACAATCAGTTTCCACTATAGAGATTTTAGAGTATTTACAACATTCACAACTTTTAGAGTCATAGTCTCAACCCTTCCATTGTGATTCATGATCATGCATGATCCCTCTCCTTGATATATTATACCATGATAGGGAGTATCTTATGAGACTCATCAATTAGTATCAATTCTTCTTAGTCTTTCTTGTACATATCTTATTTTCACTTTTTTGTACATAGTTTCCTTATGATTTCTTGTACATAGCTTATGTCAAAGTACAAAAACATTCAAATATTTCAAAATATCAAAAATATTATAACATATCAAAATACAAAAACATTCAAATATTTCAAAATAAAAAACATTAAAATAACTCAAAAACACCAAAAACATTTCTACTGTATGCATTATCTATGCTTTAGATTTATTCTATTCTATAATATTGTTTGTTAATTTATCTACAGTACCATGCTTCACTTGATCTTCTTTGATTGTGTATAGTGACACCCAAATCCTTGATTTCTTCACTCCATTCATTGAGGGGGCATCCTAATTCATACATTTGAGACATACATCAATATATCTACCCAATGGGTGCATATTCTACATGACTACACTATCCAACTTATGCAATTCCTACACCACACACTTTAGTTATCATGTTGATGTACATTACTTACTAGCTTACATATATTACTCTATCGACACTCACTAATATATATCACTTGTGTATTTATTAACATCTACCTAGTCTTGTACTACATATTTTGCATACTTTCACTTCTTGTTTTGATTAGTTAGATGTGATTATATTTATAGCATTTACATGCTTTCATTTATTGATTTGAGTAGCTAGATGTGATTGCATTTCTTAGTTCCTATTTTATTTCATGTGTGTGCCTTAGGACGTTTACCAATGTTCTTCACTTATACTCTTGTATATGCTTATGGCCTTCATGCCAATCTTGCTTGTTTGTAATTGTATGTGTATGTGGTCATTTGAACATGCCTTGTATGCTTATTTTCCAAAGTTGAGTGCATGTGCCCATGTCCCTTATTTGATTGGCCCCATGGCCTCTTCTATATGCTTCTTTCTTCTTTCTTTATGTGCTTTTTTACTTCTCAATTGTTTGCAATACCATGATCCACATCATGCATTATCTTGATTTCTTGGATGCCATGATGGACATCATGTTCCATCCCTCCTTGACAAATAACAACTAAAAAATAACAAATAACTAGACTTTTAGTTACATTTCAGTATCCTACACATGTTATTACATTATTACATTTATCTAGGCATATCCCCATTGATCTAACAATATCCAAAATAAACTATGCTATATCTTGAGACATATTTTTGATTATTAGTTCTATATCATTTATTTCATAGCATAACACACTTACAAGGCTACTTCTTCTGAGGATAATCATTTCAAGGTATTCATTCCTACCTTCAGAAGAGGGGGTAATAAATAGGGGTTTTCTCATAGAGATCAGATCCCTCTACCAGTTAAAAATTAGTTTATAGAACACTCAAAATAACATTCAAAATTTAAAATAGGTAGAAAAAACTAGAAAGATAGTGATGAACATAGAATAGTGATTAGAAACAACAAAGGATAAGACTGCCATATTTGGACTATAGCATCAGATAACAAAGTGTACTATTTTTGGTGTTCCTATCTAAATAATAGAAAACCTAGAGTTTCTAAAAATAGATATAAAGGTAAGTTTATTTACAATTTTTTCATCTATAGTTTAGTTCAAATTAGGTAGTTTAATTATAATTTTTCTTAGAGTATTTAGATATAGGGGCATCATACATGACATGATGGCCCTCACTTCCAGTTTTAGATTAGGTACTTGATACAACTTCCAAATCACAATCCATGTTATAACACTAGTGATTGGGGGCAATGTTCATCCCACATTTGCCTTCTTTTATTTATATTTTATTGAATTACCTAGGTATTTTTATAGTTTCCATGGCTTGTTCCATCTGTAGGTGGTTTGCATCATTTCAGAGTGGCTTTCATATAATCCTAGTTGTCAATTTTAGAGTGGCTTTCACACAAGTCTAATCTCCACCTTTTAGAGTGGCCAAGATTGGCCTATTTCTAAGTATACATTAAAATATCCATGCCACATTATTAGATTATAAATCATTCATGATATTTAGGAGCCATCTCATATGACACACATTCATACCAATATTAGTTCATAGTTCACACTTAGTGGGTAATGATAGAGCCAAAGGAATAGCTAGCCTTTGTATTCTTGAACCACCTACTTAGAGGGATTGGACACATAGTAAAAAAATTGATTGGCACACACATGATCACATAACTTCACTTAGTGGGTGACAATGGAGCCAAATTACTAGCCTTTGCATTCTTGATCCACTCTTGGGGAATTGAGCACTTAGCTTCATTTATGATATTACTCTTGGTACAACACATACCTAACACATAACCAACATCAATTAGCATCAAAATAGATTTATACTTCATGTTTTTATCTTTTTATGTAAAATAAACATCAAAATAGATTTACACTTCATGCTATGCTCTCTCTACACACAATCAACATCACACATCTTCATGGGATTCAACCTTACATGTAAGTTCTAGTATACTTTTTATTTTTCCTTTATCCTAGTATTTTGATTCGATGCATCAATATAATAAAGGGAGAGAAAATTTAGTCATATAAAATGTTTGAAGTGGTAGTTTAAGTATGGATTGTGACACCTTATCCATAGCTCCTTCTTGCATGCTCGTGTGACCCTTCTAGACTTCTTTTTGCTCATTATTGGTCATCCAAAACCTTCTGAATGATCATTAAACCTTAGCTAGGCTGTATTTTCCAAGCCAATCCTATTCCCCTATGTCTCTAACATATAAGATAAGAGTTACATACTTGGACTATAGCATCGGATCTTAGGGTGTCCCATTTTTGGTGCTCTTATCCATTTGCACTTTGAGCCCCAATGATCATTTTCGTCCAATTCCTATCCTTCATTATGTCATCCTAGCATAAATACATATAAAATATGGCTAATTATTCCATATAAAATCCCATTCAAATCTCATTTACACAAGGAGGTGATAAATATTACAAAGTAAGCAAGAATACAAAAAAAGCACTAAGGCAAATTTCTCTATTCTCTACATACAGTCACCCAATATAGCTACAAATATACTTAAACCCTCATACCAGTTCCTAACCACCTCAAGCATTCTCAATTTGGAATTTTTTCATCTTCTTCACACTATTTCACAAATCACATTAAGTGGGAGAACTACATATGTCTTGATCCCTCTTTGGAGCATTGGAATATAGGCAACGTACCCACACAAAGGGGTGTGGATTACACGTTCAATGCATATTACACACTAACCCCCCATTTATCTAAGTTATTAAAATAATATTTTATCAAATATGATATAGGGTTAGGGTTTGAATATTAAATCATCTCTATAAAAATTTCCATCGATAATTAACACTCAAGATTTCATAAGTAGGCTCATACTGGCATAGTGCAAAAACCTAAAAAGTTTCAAGTCTTTGTGACTAGTTTGGATAATAGAGGTAGAAGTGGAAAAAAAAGACTCTAAAGTGTTTTATTTTTTATGGTCCTATCCTTTCACTAAACAAAATCTATATTTAGATTCATAACACTGTCTAAGTCTTGCATAACCAATATCAACCTCTGTATCAACCATCTTAGCCTGTTTCTAGCTAAGTCATTATTTCTCCTTAATTATTTATATTTTTAGAAAGGTAAAAAAGACAAATAAATTATAAAAATTAGGACTATAGTTATTTAAATATTCTTTACTAATTTATTAATCCAGACCTTTAGTTAAATTAGGAATAAAACTCCATTATTCCTAAAAAAGTTAAATCATTAAGCTCTATTGTGTTTATCACCTATTTCACTCATGTTTGGTTCTCTAAATACGTATAGAAGAGGAGGAATATAAAAATCCAAAATATTTAAAATCCAAATCATAAAATAAACAAAATTTAATGATAAAAAGGCAAAAACAATCTTAAAAGTTAGATCATATTAAGAGATGTGATCTCTATATTTAACACCTCTTACTCTAGTCAAATCTCAAACTCCATAATTGGCTTCATTAGAGCCAAGGTCCTTTGGGGTGTAGTAGGATATTAAACTAGGGTATTAGGTATTATTATATCATATACCTTCTAGTTCTACCTAATTTTCCACATAAGTACCCAATCTTCCCAATAGAATGATGGATTTGTAAGGGGTCCTAAAAAATGGGGAACACATTGTGGGAAGGTAGGTCATTTTTAATTTTCATGCATATAGCCTTTATGGGTTAATATATGTACTTCACTTGTTTTCCCAAACTTTTTTTTCATCAATTAGAGTGTCCTAAGTCATTGTTTATAGTTTCTAGTCTTGCTCACTTTCCTAGTGTGTCTCATTCTTACTAAGGATGTTCACATCACCCATGTGGTGCCTCACATTCCTTATTTACATCATATTTTACTTATATTCCCCTTTTTTGATATTTATTTTAGATTATCACATCCTTGATCATATTTTCCTTATTAAGCCTCTTGGTTTATAGTTTGAGAGTTGCATTGTAATTCCTTTGATAGGACTAGGTCTTCCTCACAAACATCCCTTCACTATTTACTTACCACACCATCTCATTATCATACTAGTCATGTCATTATGTGGTTGTGTTTTCTTACATTATATATTCTAAAAAACACTAAATTTGAGTTTTCATCCTTTATAGCTTTTTATTTTCATCTATCCATCATGTTCTTGTTTGTTTTTATTTATGTATGACTTGATATGTTTGTATTAAATTTCATTTTCATTTATTTACACTTTATTCATCTTCATTTTCCATAATTGTCTTACATCTTGAATTACATTTCATTTTAATTTATTTACACTTTCTTCATCTCTATTTGCTATACTTATCTTACATTTTGACTTACATTTCATTTTAATTTATTTATGTTTTCTTCATAGTAATTTGACATACTTGTATTACATATTGATTTAGTTTTTTTTTCAGTCATTTATGTTTTATTAAACATGATTATCTTACATGGGTTTAATTTTCACTTGCTTACATACCTTTATTAGAGTTTTCTTGCATCGATATTTCATTTGTCATTCATTTTTTACATACTTCCCAACGTGATTTAGTATGTTCTATATTAATTTTTTTAATTTATGTTTTACATGCTTCCCAATGTGATTTAGTGTGTTTTACATTAATTTTCCATCATTTTGTCATTTACATGTTTGATCTTTTATTTATAACCTAGCCTTAACAAGCCTATTTTGCCAAAATTTCTACGTAATTTAATTAGTTTTGAGAGTTATTCAATTCTAATTTAACCATCCTATGTACATGTACATTGCTTCTATTATTACTCTTGTATTCTTAGGGTTTATCAAATGAATATATTATGCCCTCCACGGTCAAGACTAGGATATTTACATGTAGTCATTCAGTGGAAAGGTAAGTTAAGGTATATATATGGTATTTTTAGTTACTTTCATTTCATTTCAGCATTAATTTTAGTGTTTCATTTTTATTTAGATTATTTTCATGTGTTACCATGTTCTTTATTGAATAAACATCCCATGTTACACTCACATGACATGTGATGATCTTTGAGTGGGGCATATGTATACACAAAATAGTTTTATTAACTTTACCACTTACCAACACTTTCTCTCTTGCAAGAACTTATCAAGTTTCAATCTCTCTAAGTTCATACCTTAAAGGGTGCACCAAGAAATGGGTAGGTAGAACATTTTTGCTTCAAAGGATTGTTGTCTCCTATACCACTACCTATTATCTACACAAACATATCCTACACACTTCTCTAAGTTATGTCTCCTTTCTTACACACTCCAAGAAATTCACTACCTTAATTATCCCTTAATTAAGCCTAAAATAATTTTTGACATTTACAAAAAAATGGTGGACTAGGCTGACCATATATTCTAATTGATATTTGCACATTATGGGTCTAGTCATCCTTGGCCAACCTAAATTGGGACCTAACTTATTTTTATCAAATAATGATATAGAGTCAAATTGGGCCAATCCTATCAGCTAAAATTTTGGAAAGGTTTAGGGTTAGATTTATATATATATACACATTTGTTTCTATCATTTATGAGGAAGATAAATATAATAATATTATATTATGCATATGCTTATCCACCATTCTACTTGAGGAGAATTTCTTAGGGTTTCAATACTTTCTTTAGAGATGTGGATCTTGTCTTGTGGAGAAGTCCTTTAGATGCATAGAGAAGTTATGTATTCTAGATTTGAATTATGCTTTTTATTCTTACATACCAAAAAAACCTCTTGAAAAACACCTTGTCCAATGGAGAGATTAATGATCAATAGGTTTATCTTCAAAGGTAAGTATTCCTAACTTTGTTTCTCCTTTGTCAAAGTAGATATATTAACATTTGTACTTCTCTCCCATATATTAGGATTTCCTATAAATTGACTTGATTATAAATATTATATTCATGTTTTATTTTTATTTTTATTACTCCCAATTTATTCCATAATCTTTGGTGCGCACTAAATTAGATTTTATTTTACTTGTCATGTACTTAGATAATATGAAAACATAGGACCTAGCTAGCGTTATTACATAGTGTTACTTGACTAGAGGATTTGAAACCCTCTCTAGTGATTTTATTATGGTAAGAGACCCCTTATTTAGGTCTAGTGGATCCATCTTGGACATGGATATGAATATCTAATGTATCAACAAATGGAAATTTAAGTAGGATTTATCTTCTCTGAGCTAGGATTGATTAATAGTTCAGTTGCATTTTCCTTTGTATACAGTCTCTTTCATCTTTTGTAATGCACAAATTACCAATATTATACAATAATCCATCATGTATGTGATAGTTTAATTATTATACCTACTTACCATGGGCTAGATCTTCATAGACATCATTAAAATCAGCATCTCTAACATATTGTTCCTTATAAATTTCATGCATAAAATAATTATGTTGCAATAGAGTAGATGCTACAATGGGAGGTACTGAAAGAATATTAGATACCTTTTTTTGTGTACCTTTATTATATCTAATGATGAGATGGAATTGTTGTAGATATCTAATCCAATGAAAGTGCCTTGACTATTGTAGCTTTAACTGTGGTTGGAGATATTTCAAAGTTTGGTGAGCCATATAGATGATTGTCTTTTTTCCCATTATAAGTGTTTACTTTTTTTACACACTTTGAACCAAAGCATACAACTCTTTTTCATAATTAAGATAGTTTTATACCATACTTGTGTAGGTTTCTAAATGGTAACACACTATTTTATGATTTTGCATCGATATTACACCCATGACATAATCACTTGCATGGGTTTCAATCTCAAATGGATGTTATAAGTCTAGAAGTATTAACATAGAGGTTATGTTTATCTTTTATTTAAACATGTGAAAATATCTTTGGTGTTTTCCTCCCCACTAAAATACTTGTTTAGTACTTGTCAAAGCATGCAAAGGATATGAAATCAATGAGAAGTTAGTAACAAACTTCCTCCAAAATTAGACTTCCCTTAGGATGCTTCTAACTTTAGTTAAATTATTAGGCTTAGGCCATTTCATTATGGCTTCAACTGTAGAGGTATCAATTTTTGATTATGTATCCCCTATAACATAGCCTAATTATACTAAAAATGGTTTACTAAATTCACATTTAGACATCTTTAGATATAATTTCTCTTTTTACAATGTTTTTATGACTTTCTTAATATGAGTTACATGATCTTCCCAAGTTTGACTAAAGATTAAAATATATTCTAAGTAAACTATTACAAAATCATCTATGAATGGCCTACATATGTCATTCATAATTTATATAAATGTGGTAGGTGTATTACAAAGACCAAAAGGCATAATAAGCCATTCAAATACACCTTGCTTAGTTCTAAAAGTAGTTTTCCAAATATCACCTTCATTAATTGTAACTTGGTGATAACCACTTCTTAAGTCTAACTTAGTGAAATAAATAGAATTTTTAAATTGATCTAATAAATAAATGAGAGGAAGTGGGTAGTAGTTTTTAATCATAGTCTTGCTTAAATCTTGGAAATCCATGTACATATACTAAGTGCCATCTTTCTTTGGAACCAAAAAAATTGGTGAACCACATGGAGAAGTACTTATCTGAATGACCCCTTTGTCAAGCAACTCTTGAACTTGTTTATTTATTTCTTCATTCTCCACTATGAACATATTTCACATGACAATATTAATAATAAATGAATCTTTATGAAGTTGTATCTCATGTTGTATATGTATTTTAGGAGGTCAATCTTGTGGATCCTTAAAAACATCATTATAGTAAGACATAATCTTAACTATTTCATTCCTATGTTTAGGATCACAACCTTATAGAGCCTTAGATTTATCATCATCCTTGGCTTTTAAAACCATGAGTACAAAGTTATTAATTGCATTAACAAGAATTTTCATTTATATTATAGATACAAGTGATACGTTTGCTTTTATCTGATGGGATCAAATAATGTATTCAACCCAATATTTTACAAGCAAATAATTATTTTCTTCCCTATAGAAGATTGTTTTTATATCATACAAATAAGGACTTCTTATTAGTAGAGGTTCCTAGAAATATTCCAAAATAAGATAATTACAGGGATAACTTGCATAGTGGAGAGTAAATATAAGCCATAAATGACATTACAGATTTACAATCCATTAGTTACATCCAAATTTGCACATATAGGGTAAGAAGAAAACAAATTTAACAAATAGTAGAACATAAATGACATAATATATGATAAATAGATTAAATAAAAATAGATTACTTAATACACACTAATCATATGTTAAATAATATTTTGAAAAACCATTTGAACTAAGGAGTGTGATATATAGAAAAGTGATATATATATTTTTGAAAAACCATTTGAACCATATTATATTATAGAAAAGTGATATATATATATATATATATATATATATATATATATATATATATATATATATATATATATATATATATATATATATATATATATATATAAAACCTTTCATAACCCATTATATTTTCACATTCTAGCATTTTTAGATACAAAATGAAAGACTCTTCACATTCTTATCTTACCTAATTAGGCTTATAAGGCTGAATACATACAAAATTTATACAAAAGACAAAATTATATACTTCACACATGTGTCTTTCTATTATACGATGTGATTTTATCACATACTAGACCATGTCCAACACTTTATTGGAATTAAATGGTTGTCTCATCCCAAAACAAATCACAACCTAATCTAGACTAAACTAAAAAGATGAGCCATAAACAAAAGTTTTAGTTATCACTTTAGGTGTCGTTTACTAGTTTTCACCCTTTGCATGCTACTTAGCCACCATTTTGATTTATCAACTAAGTAACATACTAGCCTACCACCCTTTCAAGTTTTCAATAGACTAGCCTAAATATGTGTCTTCCCTTTATATATTTTCTACTAGTTTGGCCCCACTCTTAATATTTAGGCTATCATACAAAAATTTAAAAATTATTGAAGTCATAAAATTAGAGTGCAAATTACCTACTACTATGGTGGTATAGGACTTTGACTAGGATGCTATGGAGGTTGTTGTATTTTTGTAACTATCAACCCACTATCCTCTGGTGCACACAATGGTGGAGGATTTTTATTAGACTATGCCTTTGTATCTATCTTTTTATTCTATAAAATTTGGTGGATCCACTATAAAGGAATGAATTGAGGATCATATATTATTTGGGAAATAGCCAGATCAACTTGAGATAGATTCTACTTAATCATTTTCAAATCTATGAGTATTTCATGTACTATGGTAAGTAGAATGTGTAAAGGTATCTAGATCAACATTATGTTTTGCACATCATTATCTTATATAATTATGACTAGTTATTTAGAATTACATATTTTGAGTTGGATATCCAATATGAGTTCATCCAATCTATCTTCTATCCTTTAGGTTTAAATGGATGCAAAGGTGTTGCACATTATTTCATTATGCTAAACTTATAACTTCTACATCACAACATCCTTAGAATCAAGAAGTTGTTTGAGATATCTACTCATTGATTATGTAGTAGTTGTTTGGTCATATAATATTTTTTTATCTTTATCTATAGTGGTAAACTTAATTTTTATAGTATCCAAGGACAAGTTGAGATGTTGTCTCCAATTTAGCATATCCTAGGTTATCTTCTTGGCCTATTGAAAAATAGTCTCCTAGACTTCATCATATTATTCAATGATTTCATAGATATTTTTTGTTTCATTTTTATAGCTTTCCCTTGTGTGTGCAATCCTATCACTTTCTATGTGGCCACCTAATCCTTTGTAAACTATGTGAATAAGGTAGTGAATTGTTTATCCCTAGACATTACTTGATCACCTAACACCTATGTAACTAATATGGTAAAAGTGTTATTTATCAACTATCATGCCTTTTATAGCTAATCTTATACTATTGCCTTTTCCTCATGAAATCTAAGAACTTCCTACTCCAAGTTTGAAGCCTTATGTAAAATTGACTTCTAAAACATAATTACACCTTCAATCTACTTTGACAGTGGTAGTTGGGTTACATCTAAAGATGTTTCCATCATAGTGGTAGAAAGTGCCATGGAGATGGTTACCAATGTCTTAGGGGATAGTTTACATTGAGATAATATAAGTAAGAAGGTGGTTCACTGAGTTGAGGTTATAGAGACATCTCAGAGACACTAGCTAGAGATATATGGTTTGGGTTGTGATGCTTCTTCTTTGGCCTTTGTCTAGGATATTATATTTTATTTTTCTTGTTATTTAGCCTTCTTATCACTCTTGGATTGAATTTAAACTTTATCCCTAGCCTTAACATCTACTTTAGCTTGTGCTTTAGATTAATCCTTGACATTATCCTTAAAATTAGATTAATATTTGGTTTTAACATCTACCTCAACCTTAGCTTTGGCTTCAACTTCAACTTTAGCTTTGGATTCAACCTTACTCCTAGCTTTGTATTGAGTTTATTATGCTTCTGTTGCATACTTACATTGTTCCTCAATACCCTTGGTTTGTGTTTCTTGCTCCACTTACTTTTGTTGTATAACTTACACGTTTTGTTAATCTTGATGGGCTTCCTCCTATTATTTCCTCTTTACCTCTGCTTCTTCAACCTTCTTCTATGTAGCATATGCTTCCTCAAATTTATTTCTTGTAGCCTTAACATCTTCTTCTTACTTCTACATAACCTTTGCTTCCTTGACTTATTTTATCTCTCTTTTTCTTCAGCTTGTTATTTATATGTAGTGTCTTGTTATATGTGTTATGATTCTTATGTAGCCACTTCTTTCTTATTTATTTTCCTTTATTTTCCTCACCTCTTCCTTTATTGAATCCTCAAGATCCATTATGTCTAATGCATTTTATTATTCTTTTACTAGCTTTGGCATAGTTGTGTCTTATGGTTCCTCAATAATTTCCATGTATACTAGCTTTATTTTTGATTCATCATGTTTAGATGAATCTAGCTCAACAACTTGACCTTTGCACACCATATTATTTCTCTTAAATCTATTAGGAGTGAGGGTCTATTTTTTCTTCTTCATAATGTGAGGCTGAGCCTATTTCTATGTTGCTTGGGACTATTGTGCACCACTTGTTCTTATAGGTTCAATAAAAAACACCATATTTTCTTATATAGTTTATGATGGTTTGGAAGTGGGGTATTTACATCATCTTCTGAACAAGGATTGTGTAGGACTGAACTATTATGGTAGATCCACCATCTATGTAGTTAATGGTCATGTGGCTAGATCTATTAGGAATATCTCTACCTATAGTTTATGCTAATCTACTTCCTAACCTATAATATCCATAAGCATAGATGGATGTGTTTGAGTAATGTCAACTTATGTTTACTTTCATACCTTATTTCACACTTGAAAATTGCACACTAGTTTCTAGAATAAGAATTTATTTTCCACCTCTTTGTCATAAACATCTTTCTTAATGTCTTCTAACATAAATTTGAGAACTTCATGTTCATTGACTCCCATATTTGGTAAATCATACTCACTAGCTATCTTCAAAACCATAGGGTTATCCAACTAGGAATTTGCTTGCTACATCATTTTCTTAAGTGGTGGTGGTGAGGCTCATCATGCAAGTGCCTTCCTTTTGCCTTTATCATATGGTGGTGGAGCTTATTGTTGTTGTGATGGGGCATGTGGCTACCTTGGTTATTATGTTAGTGCTTGATTTTTATCTAATTATTGCACCTATGGAAGAATATCTTGTAGAAGTGGATTTGATCTCATAACTAAGGATTTTTTCCTTACACTTTAGTCTATGATTCTATCATATAAATAAATAATGGCATCAAAGTCATAGGTGGAGTGGCCAATTCATGGATTTTTATTTGAATGCCATTATGCAACTTGGTGATCAAAGGATGTTATCCCAAATATTTTATGAAACCTTATGGGACTATTAAGTGTGTTCTAATCAAAGCTAGGTATTGTAACCACCATATATTAAACTAACCCAATTTCTCATAGTACTACCATATTTTCTTCCATGTGATATTTACAAAGGCAGTAGCAGGGCAAAAAATATGTAGTCACATTGACTAGTCTAAATGGATATTTCCACTATTTGAAACATAATAATAAAACCTAAAATTGGTAATAA
Source organism: Torreya grandis (assembly GCA_037957365.1). Taxonomy (NCBI): domain Eukaryota; kingdom Viridiplantae; phylum Streptophyta; class Pinopsida; order Cupressales; family Taxaceae; genus Torreya; species Torreya grandis. The sequence continues at coordinate 1,436,156 of JARHVA010001344.1, read as the reverse complement.
AAATTTTGCATGCTACTTGTAAGCACCTTCTTATTTTTGGTGGTGAGGTTGGATGCCAAAAACTCAAGCCAACTAAAGTCCTTCCACATCTGTATCAAGTGATATGTAACATCAATTACCCTCTTTTCACCTACTTAACTAGCTTGGTAGTTTTCTAAAACCTTTTTGTGTGCATTATACCATAATGTACTCTAAATCATCCTCAATTGAATCAATGGGTGTTACTTAACATACTTGTGTGTTATATTTTTCCCAAACATTTGAATGGATTGGTGGTGTTGTATATTTATATTGAAGGAGGGATTTATCATGATTTAAAAGGCATGTTGCTCATGCCATTATTTGTGTAGTGATCCAAATTATAATATCTTTAGATAAATGGATATCCCCTTAATTTTCATGAATTAAAAAAGTAATCTTAACCTAATCCAGTTTCCCAAATATAGGTAATTTAATCCACCTTTCTATGTTAAAAACTCAAAGTGGATGTTGAAGCATGAGGTATCCTAGTTGTGGGGCTCCCTAAGGATATTTTCCAAAAATAGTATCTTATACTATGTCAATGAAATCAAATATATTCAGGTCATCATAATTGGTTTGACAAAGACCTGACCCAATCTCCATCTCCTGTTTCTATGCATCTATGAGTGGGATCAATAACTAACCTCTCTCCATAACTATTTTTGTGATTTTTGATTAATGATTATTCCATTTGATCAGTTTTTGATTATAAATCCATTCATAGGAAGGTATCTTGAAATAAGATCATAGAATTCTCTTTTTATCTAGAGTCTATAATATTTTTGTATTGTCTATACCCTACTCTTATATAGTTTTTGGTACTCAATTTTATCTCACTGACTACTTTGATTGTATTGACTATTTGTGCATGAGTGTTCATTTTCTAATTAATACCATTTGCTATAAGTTTCCTTGAAAATGAAATTTTGTGCTTAGAATCTTTGATTTATCCCTTTGATATTTATTTGATGTGATTGGATGTCCTTTCATATATATAATTTGTTTTATGACTCCACCTATCCATTTACTACTTAATCTACCTCAAAAAAGATGTAATATTTTGAAACACCACGTCATTAATAGTCTAACATGACTTTTGGCCTTGATTTATATATATCTATCTTTTAATCACCATCTTAGACTTAATTTATATCCTTGATGTAATTATGGCTGATTATCTCCTATGAGTTGTCTTTGGAATGTGATCACACCATATGATTATAATTACTTCATGGTTGTTGTAATGTGTTGCATTGTAATGAATGCACTGTATAAACATTCTAACCTAACTAAATAAAATAGAAACAAACAACATTAAATAAAATCCTAACTATATTGTGCTACTCAACACTCACTCAAATGTTCAACTGAATGATAGAGATTAAAGGTAGCAAGGTTTAAGCTTAAATCCATTTATATGTCCTAGTAGTATGATTTCCTAAAAATATTTAAACACTATAGTACCATGTTGTGACACTTCATGAATAATATATGGTCCTTTCCATTTAATTCACAACTTTCTTAGAAATGATTTAAATCTACTATTATAAAGTAATATTGTTTATTCTAGGTAAAATTACATAAATTGCAAGTTGTGACTATGGCATGCTTTTTGAATCTTCTTTTTGTATCCATTATGACCTTTATCTATTTTATTCCATCTTTGTTAAGTCTCTCAACCATGATTTAATTTAATCTTGATCTCATAACCATCCTAATGTGCATACTAGGAATAATATACTCCATAGGCATTATTACCTCAAGTTCGTATACCAATTGAAAATGAGTGAAACCTATTACTATTTTATAATGTGTTCTATAGTACCATGTAATTATAGGAATGTGATCTTAAAAATCATCCCTTTACACATTACAAATCTTTTTTAGCATTACCTCGATACTTTATTGGACACTTCAACCTGTCTATTTGCTTGTGGGTGATAAGTTGTGCTCTTATGGTGTGATATCATAAACTCCTCAACGATAGTATTGATATTATTATTTATTAAATGTATACCTATATCACTAATAAACTTAACTAGACATCAAAATCTTGTAATGATGTTTTTATATAAAAATTTGGAAGCATCTTTCACACCATAACTTGGAGTGGCAACAACTTTTACCCATTTAGTGAAATAATTTATCACATTAATAATGTACCATGCATGAATTTTTTTGCTCAAAAGAGATATGGGTCCAATAAAGTCAATTAATCACTATTTAAAGGGTTATTATATGAGCATTGGAACCAAAGGCATTTAATCATGTTGGTTTGGCTTGCCCATTCTTTGACAGACATCACAATGCTTAGCTACTCTATGTGCATCTTGAAATAATTTAAGCCACCAAATCCCACTGTAATATTTTTATTATAATAACTTCACCTATAAAATGACCCCCTATAATTCTTTGATGATCATCCTAAATAATTTGTGGTCATTCATGCTCTAGAGCTACTCTACACAACACATCATCTCTACCGAGTTTGTACAAAAACCCATTAATGAGGCTATAAGGTACAGATCAGGTGACCATTTTATTTTTATCCTACTATGTATAGTGTTTGGTGAAGGTTATTTTATCTAATAGACTTTAATAATATTCCATATTATCAATAACTACAACATTTCTAGATAAGTGTGCATATAGGGATTCATCTTCAAGTTCTTCTAGGTCCTCCCCATTGTGAATTTTATTTAAGTGATCGAGCCCAACATTTTCTCAACCTGTCTTGACATTAATGTGGAATTATAATTCTTGAAATAGCATAAGCCACTTGGATATGTGTCCTCCTAGCATTATCTTATTAACTGGATATTGCAATGCCAGGTGATATGCAAAGAACTCAAATGGTGTAGCCAACAAGTAGTGCCAAAACTTTTGTAGTGAAAAAACCATGGCTAATGCTTTTCTCTCTATGGTTGTATAGTTATTTTTTTTAGTTGATAACTTATTGATGGCAAAAATTATGAGATGATCCAACCCACTTTCACTAGTTATACTAAGACATCTCCCATTACACTACTAGAAGTATCTACATGCACATAAAATGGCTTCTTCCAGTCTAGAAAGACTAAAATTAACACTGTTATGAGCCTTTTTTATCTCTCAATGAATATTTTTTAACATTTTGTTGTCCATTCAAATTCTCTATCTTTGTCAAGTATTTTATCCATAGGCATAAATATAGTTGCATACCCTTTGATAAACTTCATGTAATATCTTATATGACTAAGAAATGTGTACACTTTAATAGAGTTAGTAGGAGGTGGCATCCTTATGATGACAAAAATCTTAGTTGGGTCGGCTAAAATTTCATCATGCATAATACATGGCCTAATAGAAAACTAAAAGGTGGGAAAAATAAGCATTTCTTTAAATCTAGAGTAATGCACAATACTTGACACCATTCTAGCATGATTCATAGCTTTGACAAATGTTTTTTAAATGGAGATAAAACAAGCTAATCAACCAAATAAACTTCTAAAAAATCATGAATGAAATATTTAAATGTATTTACTATAGATCTAGAAAAGACTAAGGGTACATTCTTCAACCCAAAAGGTATTAACTTATATGCGAATGACCCCTATACAATTGCAAACATAATATTGTCTTGATATTATAATATGATTGGAATCTATTGGTACCCACCAAATCAATTTTTAAAGGAATACACTTAATGTATTAAAACTAATTTAAGGAATTCATCCATGAATGGTATTGGAAAAGGATAATTTATGTAGGCATCATTGAGTGTGTGGTGATACCCACAAATCATATCTCTCTATTTTTCTTTAGCTGCACAACTATGGGACGTACCTAATCTATTTTTATACTATATATATATATAATTCCAACTTCTTGCATTAGATCCAACTCAACTTTTAAATTTATTTTCATGTTAGTATTTAATCTATATGGTTTCTTCTAAATGGGTCAAGCTTACTCTTTCAATTCTATGTGCATTTATCCTACAGATAGATTTATGCCTTTTACCTCTAAGAATTTGGTTGGGAACACATCTTGGTAGTCCCTTAGTACTTGTAATACCTCTAAAATCTGATCTTATCCCTATTAATTGTGATCATAGGAATATAATAAGGGAGGTTAATAACATGTTAGTTTAAGTAAGAAAACTTAATAAAAACACACTAACACTAACACTTACTAGCCTAGATCTTAGGGGTGAGATTAATGAACAAAATACAAATGGAATCAAAAATAAAATATAAAAGACATAAAGTATCTTACCTTCTTTAAGAGATCCAAATTATTTGTTGAGTGGCTTGCTCAGTTTGTTCTCAAAGAGTCTTTGGAAGTAAAGTTTGTGTAACTCCTTCTCTCCTTGGCACCATTGTGGCTTGTGTTAGCTTGGTGTGTCTTGGCTCAATATTTTGAAATTATAAAATTATTTATATGAATCTCATGTAACAAAACTTGCATTATAACTCTAAAATTTCCAATCTTAAATTTCAATAGGAAAGGGCTTGTAGTTATAGGCTTAGGAACTAACCCCAACTTAAGGTTAGTCAAGGTGTAGTTTAAACATGGAATGGGTTCAAACCTAACCTAGGTGAGTCAAATATAACCCTATTAGAGTTAATAGGTGTCAATTACTCATTATTTTCAATGAACAGGCATGGGTCTCCAAAATGAGATATTTTAAGATATTTCTAAAGAACTTGACAATTCAAAAAGGTCATGATAAAAGGCTAATATATTTGCATTTTTGAATTTCCTTTTTTAGTTATTCATTAATTTCAAATGGATAATTCAAATAGGCACTTAATTTGATTTATCTTATTAATTAATTCTGATTAGCCATTTAGTTCTTTCAATATTTTATTTAAGTTCATGTATCCCATTTAATGGGTCCATAAGCCAAATTGACTATTGTGATGTCACATGATACTTAGGGATGAATTTATGAGAGGTTATGATTTCATTTGATAGGATACCCTAATTAGGGATGCCTCAATGTTATTTTGAGCTTTGATGAATGATGCACAAGTAAATTTGGGATGTTTAGTGATTCTTAACCTTAATTTTTAATGGTTTATAGGAATCAGTCTAAAGTCTGGTGAGAAGTTAGTTGTGGCCAATTTTAGGTGTCTATAGTTTACACTATTTGGGAAGATTTTGTAATCTAAAGGCAAAGTAATGTCTTCTCAAGTAATGAAACATACCAAAAAGAAGACAACAATTGAAGAAAAAGATCCAAATAATGTTTAGGAAGCCTATAATGATGCCCCCTTGAGGGAGTGGCTAAAACATATAATTGATGGATGGTCCCTTAAAAAAAAATAAGAAGAAAATTAACCCATGGATTAGATTAATCTAATCGATAGAATTCTTGCATGCATTAATTTAAAAAGTACTGGATTTCCTAAAGGTGATTATAATTAGTAACAAAGGTTGAGACATTTATTTGTCAAAAGGTGGTTATAATTAGTGGCATAGGCTTATGCCCCTGTTAGGGCTGATGATCCAAAATAATGATTTGCTCATAGGCAGTTATAATCATTAAGATGACCTAGAATAAAAAAAATTGATTATGCCCTATTAAGGTAGATTATCATGTATAAATCAAGGATATAACCTATTACATAGATTAAATATGAGTGGGAGAAAATTCAGATGTGATTTTCTAATGAATGAAGAATCCACAAACAACTAGGTACATGAGGATGCACAAAGCGATGAAAGATATGAATAGAAGAATAATAATTGATCAATGTGAAATATTTAGGTATACCTACCAATGTGAATATACTCATATTTATTAGCATTGATACAACCAAAATGGTTAAATGGTTGATTCGATCAAGATGGGTGGGAGGGTTTGCCAAGGTTGTCAAGGATAAGTTTCTATGGATCTATTTCTTATAAGAATTTTTGAGGTAATTTTTGATATAGCATGTGATAGTATGCCTCATGATAGAACACCATCAAAACTTTTCCAAAATATGCATAAATACTAACTCCCAATCCAATAAACAATTTAAAAAAACACACCAATGATAAAAACCATGATGATAATGTTTATGTATGAATATGGATGGACTCAAGAATATGTGCAAGGAATTACCCAATGAACACATATAGACTGAGTCAAGGAAAAGTAATGAAAGAAAATAAATAGGCAATCAAACAAATAAATAATTAAACAAACAAACACATGGAAATATTGAAATTAAAATCAAAATAAAGCATCCTAAAAATGGATTTTCCCTAGTAGGGCAGATCGAGGATGAGTAACTAGGCTTAGATAGGACAAATGTTTTTGGATTTTGAAATTTTATATGTTTTTAGAATTTTGATGTATCGTAAATTATTAGAGATTGGAAATATACCACTTGAAAAATGATGAGAGCATTGGCTTAGGTTGATCATAAAATGGTGAGACCATATGGAAAAGGGGGACTTAATTAATGTAATTCAAACCTGGCCTATGAAGTCCCATTAGGACCTTAAGTCATAGTAGCTCTACCAACACAAAAGGTAGTAAGACTTAACCTGATAATAATAAGTTCTCAAATTGAGGTAAATGGCTAGGTAAATGAGAATAATAATGGTAAAGTCATGTGGTAATACTTGGTAAAGATTGTGTTCCTAATTTACCCATAGGTAGTTATAATTAGAAAATAATGGCATAGGTCAGTGATACTAATTTTCCCATAGGTGGTTATAATTAGCATCACAAGGTGGAATATTGATTTTACCATAGGTGGTTATAATCAATGGCATCAGTTTGGTGTGAATGAAAGATAACTTACTAAATTCACTATCACACTACTTTCATAAACTATCATTTAAATATGAAATTCTAAAAATGCTAAAACTAGATTTGAATCCCCTTGTGGAAGGTGTGGGAAGAACCAAAGGAACCAAGATCAAAATGGGTTAGGTAAGATGGCTAAAAATAGGATTTGCTATAATAGGGATGGCAGGGTAGGATGATATATGGTATGTCATTGTTTAAGATGATGATGGTATGGAAATTTGATATAATGGCAAGAGGGTTTCCCCTGAGTGATAAGACAGGTAAATGATAGGGTGTGAAATAATGGCAAGAGGGTTGCCCCCAAGTGATAAGGAAAGTAAATGATAGGGTATGAAATAATGGTAAGAGGAATGGAAAATTAAAATGGTAAGGTAAATATCAAATGAAAAATGCAAGGTAAATTTTTTTGGCTAAGGAAAATGGTAAGGTAAATGATTTTGGCCATAGAAAATGTTTTTGTTGTTCCTACTAATGTAGAGATATATGTCCTAATAAACATATGATATAAATAGAATAATTAATCATGTAAATTTCTAGCCCACACCTCTTTTGAATAGTTTTTTTGTCAAGAAACTACTGTAGATTTGGATGCCAAGAATGTTGTTGTGATCTTCCTTGGTCGTTAATTATATTTCCCCCAAATGTTGAGATAAGGTCTCTTTGTAGCATCTATAAAGGAAAGTGTAGCTAGGGATGGTAAATATGGGTAAATTATGGATGATAAGTCTAATTTTTCAATGTAAAGGTGGATGATAATGGAATGTATAATGGTTTGGAAATAAATAAAGATCAAGATTTTCAATCACACACAATGTTACTAATTCTATATTTAACATAACTTTGGATGTGGTGGGGCTGAATATTTTTGAATATTCTCTCAATAATAACATCAATTTTTTTTCTATTTTTTAGGCCTAAGAGCAACTACCATCTGATTATAATGTAGATTGGAAGTTGTACTAATTTCATCTTTGAAATGTCTTCATTAAAAAGTAAGGAATTATTGTGCTCAACTATTGGTTCTTAAATGAGGTTTTCACCAATGAAATTGCCTTGATTTTCCCATATTTCCTGCAAAAAGGTTTCACTAATGAACATTTACTTTAAAATTTTATTATCTTCTAGCACCTCTAAAAAAATTTTCACTAGAAGATGTTGAGTTTGGACTTTGATTTCCCTTTAGCACCCTCGAAAAGGTTTTACTATGAAATTGTTCTTATTTTAAATGAATGTAGTCTTGTCCTCCCTGATATTCATAAATTGATATGTTTCTATGGATTTAGTTCAACAAGGTATGATTCTATTGATCCCAATCGACACTTGTGGGAGGTAGAAAGTCAATAAAATGGCTAGGTTGGTTGGTGGCAATGGCATGTAGAATGGTAATGGAGTGAGAAGAGGTAGCACAATCCTTGTAGAAGATACTAGGAGAAATTATGTCAAAATTGAAGTAATCATCCTCAAAATTTTTGAAAGGATAAAAAATATATTCAAATTGATTTGAAAGGCTTGTGTAACCAATATTGTAATAGGCATAAATGTATTCTGACTCCAAAACTAATTTTGACTCAAAGGACTCTGAATCTAATGTTAAGATCAACATTGATGCTACTTATGATGCTAAATATGTTTTCAGTTTAAAAATAAAACTTAAATTAAATGTTGATTCTTCATCTGACATGGACACTACTACAATGATGTCTTATTGAATGCTTGGTTTTTTACAAGTAAAAACTTACGATGACATAGTGGGATCCACAAAGACTCGTTTGTCAAAGTGAGACTCCTCAATGATGGAGAAAAGTTCAAGAGAAAACTCCTTAGAGACTGGATTGTCAAAGGGAGTATTTTTAAAAATAGGCATATGATTGAGGTAAAATTTTTCCCAAAGGTGGTTATAATTATTAAGAAGTGACTCATCACTGACGGGCTTATTAGCATGAGACTCCTTAATAATAAATAGAGTATCAAAATTTGATTCATCACAGGTTGACTTGTCACAAATGGTTGGTTCGACAAAAACATCATGGATTGGTTGGTTTTTTTGGCCTTTATTTTCAATCAATTACAAATTACTAGTTTTAAACATATCTTGGTCTTTGATTGATTGGATTTTTTGAAGAGGTTTTGATTGGCTCAGTTGGGGCTAGATGATTAGAAGGGGTTTCTAAAGTGGGGAATAGTTGGAAATAGATGAGGAATGGTTAGTGGTTGGATAATGATAGGCTTAACAAAAGCTGGTTTATGGCTGAGGATAATAACTATGACTTATCTAGTTGTGATTGGACAACTTTGGTGGGATAAATAGTTACCATACATGGAATGGCCTAGAATGGTAATGGTAGGGAGTTACAAAGCTTGGTTACTTGCACAAGCCAAAGGATGAGGTCTTGGTATAGAAATGGTAGGGTATTTTGAAGCTTGGTTGCTTTCACAAGCTAAAAGATGAGGTCCTAGAATAATGATGGTAGGGCATTGTGAAGTTTGGTTACTTGTACAATATAAAGGATGAAGTCATAAAATATAAATGGTAGGATGTTGTAGAGTTTGGTTTCTTCACAAGACAAATGATGAGGTCTTAATATAGAAATGGTAAAACATTATGAAGTTTGATTAATCATACAAGTTAAAGGATGAAGTATAGTATGGTAATGGTAGGGAATTATGAATCTTTGTTGTTCACACAAGCTAAAGGATGAGGGCTTGGTATAGAAATGGTAGTCCCTAGATGTTGTGGAGCTTGGTGGCTTGTGTAGTGTGAAGGAGGGTTAACGAAATAGGTGGGGGATCAGATATTATGATTAGTAAGATGTAAAATATCATACATCAATTACCCCAAATAATTTACCACTGAACATGACACTTATATTTGTTCCTCAGATTGAGGATTGTAAGGAAGATATGGATCCATCTTATAAACCACTTCTTCACCATAGGTGTCTCAAAAAAAGTTAATTTGTGTGGCCATTATATCATAACTTGGATCATATATGACTCCACCATAAGTGTGAGAGACATATCCACATCAATGATAAATATTTCATAAGAAGGCCTAGAGTTATACAAACTCTGAAAAATAATGTCTGAAGGATAAATGGTTCAAACTTGGTCTAACTTGGTTTAGGGGAGTCATATCTCCAAAATAGTCTGTGTTAAAACTTGGTATAAAAAAACCTAATGTCAAATGTCTAACATTAAATGTCTCACACAAAAAATTCAAGTGGATGAACTAGAACTATAATTCCCAATTCTAGGTACAAAGTATTCCAAACAAGTCTAATCTAGGAAAATAAAATGTTGTTAGGTCTTTTGGCCAAATGAAACATGAAAAGCTAGGCTCAAACAAAGGGGTATGATTAATCTAACAAATCTAAAACACTTTGGCATATGATAGGTATACAAATTAAAACATGAAATTTGTCAATTGGCATATGACATGAAACAAAAGGCATATGGATAGATAAGTTATCTCTCCCAAATCTAGGAACAAACAATAGTTTTCAAATTGGGTAAAGAATTAACCTAAGTTAGACAACCCAAAAGATAAATATTAGTATCTAAGACCAAAGTACACAAGGCATAGACAAAAATCAATAAATATTTGGATTTGAACTTGTCAAGGTTAATTAAAAACTCAACTTAGGAAACTAGGATTTTTTTATCAAACAAGAAGGTAGACAAAGGTGAACGATATAATGAAAATAAACAAAGATCCAAAAGGCACATGTGGATTGGTTTTAATTTTGAAACTTAAACATAAGGAAAACAAGTCTATGAAATTATTTGAGTAGTGTAATGACATTACCATGCTCTAAAGATGCAATTAATGGTATGATTTAAGATTCTAAGGCATAAAACTTGAAATGATTTGGGAAGCATAACATTACCCATTTCAATCAAGTGACACACATAAAATTTAAAAAAAAAATCAAGGCAAAGGTATGGTGTAAAATGGATAGCATAACACCTCTCCAAACAATGGAGTGATGTGGACACAAAACTTGTTTTGACATGGCATAAATAAAAAAATGTTTTTAGGCTTAAATACTAAGCAAGTAAAAGGAATAATGACAAAATAAAACTAAGTATAATGTCCAAAGTCATAAAACTAACAAGGTTGCATCACATCATTGAATTTCATCTATATACATGTTCTTGAGAGTCTTTTAAATGTTAATCCAGAAATTAAAGTGCATGAAGTAATAGGGTTTTTACACCCCGCTTCTCCCAAGAGATTATATAATGACATGAAACTTTGACTACTCAACTTGCATTAAAAATATGTCTATGACAAGTGGGGTTATTCTAAAACTTAAATTTTTGACCATCTAGATGGTCCCAAGTTTGATTAACACTAGAGATACCTCATACCAATTTATTTCATATTGATTAACTTACTATGCAAGGGTATTTTCCTTTATATAGTGATTCTATCCATATACTTCTTAGTGTAGTCCCCTGGTTAACCAAACTTGGCTCAATTTTTTGTTATGATTGGAGAGGTTATCCACTCAAACCCCCAAAAATCATAGTATTGTTCCTAATTTATATACCCCGCTATGGAGTGAGGTTGAAACAATGTCAAAATATGAAACCCTGGGTTAAAAATTCTCTAAATATCTTGTGAGGAGGCTATGAACTCCTGTTTATAAGCTAAGTTGCATAAATTAAATGACTAAGTGAAAAGACTTTAGAGGTTGTGTTTAGATAACCCAAACCATACAAGTTTTGGGGAGCACCTTAACAACATTATTTTCATGCCTTGGACAAAGGTAAAAATTGAAATGAAGAAGCTATTTTGATCACCCAAGTTACCTAAAGGGGATGGGGAAGAGCATACATGCAAGCTTCATTTACAAAAAACACACAAGTATAAAATGATCTAACATAAAAAAAAAACTCAAAAGAATTTGCAAGTTTAAGTGAATGATTATTTTATGCACCAAATTTAGATGTTTGTGAATTTTTATTAGCCCCTTGGCCTTAGTTTTAAACTTTGTAAAAATTTCACAAAATAAACTAAGTATAAACCATCTAAATTTGTTTTAAGCACCAAATGGAAGTTTTAAAGAATTAAACATGTTCAAATTTGGCACTTTTCCATACATAACCTACAATTTTTAGAGGGTTTCCTTATATTTTGAATCATAATTATCAATGAAACAATCAATATTTGAAAATTTGTGCTTGATTTTCTTTGTTTTTATTACACAGAAACTTACTCGGTCAAAAGTGACCAATTCTAATTCCAAGGGAACTGATGTTGTTTGGAAAGAACTAATACCAATTGATAAAGATCAATGTCAGTTACCTATGAATCCTTAGGTGAATTTTTTTTTCACAAAACACTTGTTAGCTTGAAGTTAGTATAAAATCTTTAGAAAACTAGTAATAAGATGATTAGATAGAGAACAAGCTCTAAAATCACAAATGAAAACTTGTAAATTTCAATAAAACACAAAAACCAAATTTCTCAATCATGTTTTGCACTTCTTAGGGAACTGATGATGGTTATATAGAATAGATGTCAATTAGGCAAAACTGATGCCAGTTATGTAAAACTGATGTAGATCTTTGTGTAAATCTGGGTAACACTAAAAATATAATCTAGAAAAATAAATTAAAAAATCCAATTTTTAAGATGATCAAGCATCCATTTAAAAAACTAAGAGCTACACTTTAGTCTCCTTAGTATGTGAGATGATTTAGGTCCCACCGAGTGTGCAATTTATGATCATAAGAATCCAAGAAGGGAGGTTAGTAACATGTTAGTTCAAGTAAGAAAAACTGCAATAAACACACTATCACTTACACTCCAATCCTAGATCTTAGGGGTGATATTTTTATTAAAAGACAAATGAAAACACAACTAAAATTCAAAATACAACATATCCTTTACCTTCCTTGGGAGATCCAAATGCATTGTTGAGTGGATTACTTAGCTTGTGCATCTAAGAGTCTTTAGAAATGGCGGTTGTGTAACTTTTTCTCTCCTTGGCACCATGGCTTGTGTTATGGCTTGGATTAAGATTTTATCATTATAACACTAATTTTAAGGAAATTTTTGCATTATAACACTACTCTTCTCAAATCTTTGAAGTCATTTGTGCACGATAACTTTGCACCAAAATAAATTAAAAGTCAATAGGCAAGGCATTATATTTATAGGCTTATGAACTAACCCCAACCCAAGGTGAGTCAAGGTGGAATTAAGTATTGGAATGGGTTTAAACCTAACCTAGGTGAGTTAAATATAACTCCATTAGAGTTAATAGTATTCAAGTAATTATAATTTATAATTAATAGACATGGGTCTCATTTTAGGATATTTTCCAAAAGGCTTGACAACTTGCAAAGGTAATCATGAAAAGCTAGGATATTTCATATTTTTGAATTTCCTTTTTTACTTATTCATTAATTTCACATGGATAATTCAACTAGGCATTTAATTTGGTTTATCTTATAAATTAATTATGATTAGACATTTATCTCTTTTAATATTTTATTTTAGTTCATGTGCCCCACTTAATAAGTCCATAGGCCAATTGACTTTTGTGATGTCGTAAGGTGCTTAGGGATGAATCCGTGAGAGGTTATTGTTGCATATGATAGGATACCCCAATTAGGGATGTATCAATGTTATTATGAGCTTTGATGAAGGATGTGTAAGAAAATTTGGGATGTTTAGTGATTCTCAGGCTTAATTTGCAATGGTTGGTAGGAATCAATCTAAAGTCTAATAAGAAGCTAGTTATGGCTAGTTTTAGGTGTCTACAATAGTCTCCCACCATTATAAGCTTAGGAATCAATTACTTTATAATATTACCTTAAATATTTTTCAAGGGATAGTGATATATCTTTCTTTATGCATCAGGTGGAGGATCTTGTAGAATTTGTTTACCTTCTCACTACAAAATGTTTATGTTGCATAGTCTCTCTTCTTCCAATTGCTCTACCCTTTGAGCTGGGTTTGATTTAGTTTCCCATTTTGGATTAAAGAAACCTTCAATATCTAGATCTCTATCATTATCACTATATTCTATCATGTCATCTTTTATAGTATTACATGGCTTGACAAGAGCTTATTCTTGTTGGCTAGCTTTATAGATGTGTAGTGACAAATTCAAATCCTATACAACCTTTTGTTATGATGATGATTCAGCTATAGTTGCTAAATATTATACTCATCTATGATAGATAAAGATTTTAATTTTATATAAGGCATTCTTCACCAATGGATTATCATCTTTAAAAATAAAATTATGAATAAAATATTTCTAAACTTGCACCCAATGATTGGTTTATCTTCTATGCTTTTGGTGCATATACTAGGCCATTGGCAAAGGTGCTAAGGTGTGGATAAAGATGTGCACCCAATATCTTAGCTTTACTCCCTACATAGTCCATACATCTACACTAATGAATGTGAAACTTAGGGAATTAACCTTCTTAGAAGAAAGGACGTTTTGATTTGATAGTATCTAGTAGTTGGAACCTTGCACAAAATAATTCACATGATTCATCCCAATGAATTTCTATATTTTTGTGGACTGCCCACCGAGTCTCCAAAATTCCTTTTAATATATAGCTGAGTGTGATGGTGTTTGAGACTTAATATAAATGGATTAATATCCTCTATCTTAAATTATTGAGGTATCTATAATTTTAAAGTGAATCCATGCACATAGGTCATAACTCATGATCTCTAGGAGCCTAATTCAACATGTGAGTATTTGAGTCACTACTTATGGATAATGCTAACTCCCATGATAGAAAACCCTTGAGAGTAGGCTCTATGTAATCCATAATTATTGCACATGTATTACATAAGAAGTTGAATTTAAACTTCATCAAATAGTGCATTGATGGAGAAACACATTATTTTATATGAACTTGCCTAGCCAAAGACTTTTTTATAATAGGGTTATATATTGGTCACTCTTTTTACTACGTAGTGTGTAGTTTCCTAGATTGATATTATATAGGGTACAAAGCAATTTTGCATTTCATTTGTGTCAGCTTTAAACAAACTATTATCCCTATAGGCATAAGGGTACTCTATCTCTTTTGGGATAATGTATGGCTTTTACTCATGCTTATTCAGGGGTATGACCACTATTTTATCCCCTTGATGTGCTTCTTGATGGTTGCAATTGTATTGATTGTCATTTTTCCATGATAATCGCATTTTTTATCAATTAAGGTAGGATAATGAGTCTCTATTATCTTCATGTTAATGAATTCAAAATATCCTCACAGGTTGAGTTTGACCACTTTAATTTCAACATACTCTAACCTTTTGATAAGATTGACCCAACCATAATCCACCAAGCTGAGAGTAACTAGAATGCAGCTTAAGGTCAGTTGATTAATAGCTTCCCAATTTGATCATGAAATCATATTGATTGTGCTATGAAAATTAAATAATGCATTTGGAATCTCATATCAAACCAATTCTATATCCATTCAAGAAACAACATTTCTTGGTTTTAACATACCAAACTACATTATCAATCCATTATTGACCTTGCTACAGACACTCTAGAATATTATGTAGGAGATCAGTGATGTTTTGGAATATATCCTCATTACAAAATGTACTGAGTAATTTCATCAGGTCTTTCAAAGCAGTCAAAACACCCTCCTATATTATTATCCTTACAATTTTTATATACATTTGGGTAGCAATGGCTATGTGATTACCATCAAAATTTTGTTTTTATTTGATATTTTTCAAGACCTATATAGCTTGGTATGTCAAATTCTTTTCCATAGCAGGATCGAGATATTTGTCTTAGTGTAATTTTTAAATGCCCTAATCATAGGGCATTTCTAAAGGTGGTAAACCTTGTTTAACTCTTTATTGTCAAGTGATTTCTTGCATAAATAGATTTTCCTTTATGATATCCTCCCCTACATCCCCATCTATAGCCTCCTCTATTAGATTGGTATTTCTAACCTTGTTGTTTTTGTTTAGCATGCCCTCCTTATTGTCTTGGCTATGCATCATAACCCCCATATTGGTGTTGATGGGAAATTGGAGCCCAATTTGATTGTTTTTATAAATGTTTGTGTTTGTCTATGGTTTCACATACTAAACCAAATATTGATATGATGGAGATGATGTATTGTTCTATCTTGTCAGGCCCTATTGATAAAACTATGGTGATGAAGGCATATAATATTGAGGTAATGAAGGCATATAATATTGAGGTAATGAAGGCATACATCTTAGACTACCTTAAATCACACTAGTCATTTCCACTTCTATTCTTGGAATCACCTAATTCATAGTTGGTACTTGTTGTGCTGCAATTGCAAAGACATTATTAGTAATATCTTCCTTCAAATATTGTAATGCTTAGTAATTAAATTCATCATGGTTTGTGGATTTAAAAAATTATAGACTAAACCCTACAATTTTTATGTGTAGTGTTTTAACATATGGTACTTATAATTCACATGCCTTACTACCCTACATATCTCACAAAATTCATCATTAAGCTTAAGAAAATAATTTATATGATGTCATTCTCATTCACACTCTATATACCATAGGCTTATTTTAGGCTTATCTTTTTCATTCATCTCATCAATTATTTTCATGAATGATTATATCTTTTGCTCAACTTTAGAACCTAGTATGAGAGAATCCCTATAGTACTTTATTTTCTCTACTTGAAAGGTAGTAAACCAATTATTAATTTTAGTCAAATACTAAATCTGTGTAATGGAAAATCTAATTCTTGGTCACATTCATTGTACTTAGTCAAATACTAAATCTGTGTAATGGAAAATCTAATTCTTGGTCACATTCATTCTACAAACCAAGCAACCTTATCTTTATCCTATAGAATGAATTCAATCTTGTTCATGAGATCAAAAAATATCTGATCATATTATACAATAGATTCTTTTTATATTTATCAAATATCATTTAAATCCTAAATGGTTTGGCTTGAGCATCTCTTTAATTTATATTCTTCTATTAATATACTTTTTACTTGCATAAGGTGCAGGGTGTTTACAACCTTTTTACAAATTAACTATAAGGATCATCTCGATAAATGCCTAATAAGTTTGCATTTATTAATGTCATTTGTTATTATTCCTCTAACATTAAATTTCATCTCATAAGATAATATATATTTCTCTGGGTTCTTAGACCCATCATAGGGCATTAAAGAATTAAACATTCCTATAACCAACAACATAGGGTAAAAAATGTAGTTGTTATGATAGGTTGTTTAATGGTAGCAATTGTGACTATACGTATATATATATAGTGGTGACTACAAATTTATGTGATATCACACTACTATGTACTAGAATTTTTAGGTGTCTTAAACATGAAATTCACTTCTTATATTTTTCTTCTATCTATTATCTACTTTGTTTTTTCACTTGACTTTTAAAACTTGTTTGTAAAGCAATCAAACTAATCATATCTGCCTCTTTGCCTACACTTATTATTCTATTAAATAGTAAAGTAGACTGTGGGGATGCATACTCTTGAAGTGAATGACTTCTATTTTGAAATATTACTAATTTTAAACTTGAACATGCCATATTTTTGCATTTGAATCTGACTTATTCCCAAGAATTTTCTTCCCTTAACTATGATATACATCTACCTTCTTACTATTTTAATGATAGTCTCCATTCTTCTTCCTATTGTTCTACCTCCATATATGCATCATTTTTATCTACATTATCCTATTCATATGGCCCTTATGCATACTATATGCACCCTTTGCTTCTAACAATCTCCTTATCTCTACTATTTTATTCCTTCATCTTTCTAAATCCAACACTTTCTTCCATAATTTTAATACTATCTATAGTTACTTCTAGGTTTCTTACTTTATTACGCATTCTCTATTGTCACAGTTCCCTTTTTAGTCCCAAAATTTTCTTTTCACTTTGAGTCTTTTCACTTTCTATTTTTTGGGATTAGGTTCAAGTTTATTTTACATAGCTCCCCATCATTCACTTCATCCCGAATGAACCCAAATGGTACCTAAAGATACTACTCCAACTATTGGTTGGAGTAAACACCATGGCCTTTTCCATAACCAAATTTTTTATCAACATAGGTAGTCATTGCAAAAATTTCCCCTTGATTCTTGAAATGGATTGGTCTTACATAGTCTTAAAAGCTACATATCCTTATACTATCAACTTGGTAATATATTCATCAATTGTAGTCCTCATATAATAATCTACTGATCGAGACAAATCTATAAATAGGTTATGCAATATATCTAATTGTTCTTTTATCCAAACTATAATCTTTGTCCTAGTTGGGATGAAGCAATAGTATTCCAACCTAGCTAGCTATGTGGATAACAATCTAGGCAACTCACACCATAAGATTTCATAGATTTCACCAAAGATGTGCTCTTAGATAATATCCTTTATAGTTTTTCTAACTCTCTTTGATTCTTATTCAATAAAATTCTTTATTCTCTCAACTAATCATCTCTCTATATCCCTCAATCCTGGTAGCCATCTCAACATATTTCATCTAGATGGTTCCATGCTCATCACACCATTATTAGTAGAGATTCTTAGAAATACTCCAAAACATACTAATTACAAGGATATCTTACATAATGGAGAGTAAAAAAAATCCATAAATGACATTACAAATCTAAAATCAATCAATTACATCCAAAGTTGTACATATAGGGTAAGAAGAAAACATTTGTAAAAAAAGGTATGACATAAACAAAATAATATATGATAAATAAATTAAATCAAAACATAATAATTAATACACACTAACACATGTAAAATAAGATTAAGAAAAAACATATTATAATGTTTTTATTAATCTCTATCAACACATTGGAACCATATTCTATTATAGTAATGCGTTATATATAGCCTTTTACAACCCACTATCTTTTCACATTCTAGCCTTTTGAGATATTAAAAGAAAGACTATTCACATTCTTCTCTTACTTGATTAGGACTATAAGGTTGAATACATACAAAATTTTATATAAATGACAAAATTATATACTTTATACATGTGTCTTTCTATTATACCTGGTGATTTTACCATGACCTATTCCACATCCAACACTTCCAAGTACAATACCACAAATATCAAGTGGAACCACATCTAACTCTATCTCCTCAATGAACATAGAGGTTATTTAAAAGCTTAACCTACATGTTTTTATGACTTGAAATTTAGCATTATCATATACCCATCCTATAGGATATATCTTAGGATGTGGTTTCCTTTCAAGTCCTAATTTGTTCACAACTTGTTCAAAAATGAGATTAGTTTGAGATCCAATATCAAAAAGAGTATCTATCTTAGTATGCTTAGAAATCACTCTAATGTGGAATAACTCATTTCTTTTCTTTTCATCATGCATAAATTTAGGATGTAAAATAGAATAAGAATTTAGATATTTAGTGATAGAAGAGGAAGAAGATGAACCTTTCATGCCCATGGTAGTGACCTTGGTCTCATTACCAGAATTAGAGCCAAGATTTTGTATTATTGTAGTAATCTTCTTGCCTTTATTTTTACCAAACCATTTTGGCCTACATTCTAGATGGAGATTCCAACACTTATCATCTTCATGGTCTTCTCTCTTTTAATGAGAGAAAAAGGGATTCCAATCCTCTTTATTTATTATGGAGGTGTGTTTTTTCTTAGCCTTTCCTTTTCCTTTGCCTTTTACTTTAGGCATATTACTTGGCTTCTTTGTGAAGTGTTCCCTATCCTTAGTCACTTTACCCATTGATTCAGTATGGGTAGCTTGGACACAAACTTCATCAAGATTAGTGTGTTTAAACATATTGATTGTATGCCTTAAATAACTATATAACCCAATAATATATTTCAAAAGAGTCTCTTGAGTGTAAAGAGGAATTCCTAACACTAAATCCCTCTTTCTAAACCCTTGAGTGTAATTTTGTACACTTTGACCCTTCCCTTCAAATTTTCCAATCCATAGTAGCTTCTTGTATATAACCTAATGGATAGAATTGATTTTTAATGAACAAACAAAATCATCCCAAGAAGAGATCACTTTACCATGATTAAGGATATCCTCTTGTGTCTCACTCTCCCACCAAATGAGTGTTGTGCCACCCAACCTAACATTAGCTAATTAATTTTTTTTCTCATCATAAATCTTCTAAACCCTATAATATACTTCTATTTAATTGATCCAATGATCCAACTTTTTTACACTAAGATCTCTATTATAATTTGGAAAATCCAATTTAACATCAAGCTTAACATTGGAAGATACAAAATCAAAACTTTATTTTCCTTGTCCTTAGAGAAATAAGGAGAAGGTTTATATGGAGGATATTTAAGGCATTCTTCTCCTTTACCCTTACTATTGGTTGAGGGTTATTCATCTTGTTTACCTTTACTTTTAATATTTTTTCATGATACAATCCTTTCTCCATGCTCTTCATCTCAAGTAAGGATGGATAGAAGGTTGATTCT
Source organism: Torreya grandis (assembly GCA_037957365.1). Taxonomy (NCBI): domain Eukaryota; kingdom Viridiplantae; phylum Streptophyta; class Pinopsida; order Cupressales; family Taxaceae; genus Torreya; species Torreya grandis. The sequence goes on along the minus strand of JARHVA010001344.1, from coordinate 1,415,862 downwards.
AATTCTGGTTCTCTTTTACAAAAATCTATGGCTTGACTTACACAATTTGCACCAATTTTAGGGTTATATTATTTAAGTGTTCCTTCACCACACTTTTACTTAGACCTGGTTAGCATGTAAAATAAATAATTGAAAATATGAAAACCATGTTAAAATATCCTTGATCATCTTCTCTGATACCAAACTTGATCTAAATTGCAAATATTATACTTATACTTTCAATTTTGCCATTTTTGGATACTTAAAACAATTTTTCTCAATTTTTCATATAATTTCAAAAATTGGAATAATAATAAAAACTAGATTTTAAACCGATTGAAACATAGAAGTTAATTGACAAAATGTATAAAAATGCAAACCAAATTTGTTAATAAATTCACCCTTTAATGGGATATATCTTCAAGTCTAAAAAAACACTCAAACTGATATATTAAATGGTGTAAAATACACTTTGCATACACTATTTGCATCAAAATATGACTTTGGTCTACAAAAATAACCTCTAATGTACCTTTAGGAAGTATTTGAAATAATATCCTATATGGTAGTTTCTCTTTCTTGTTTCTTACTTGATATTCTTTCAAAAGAGAGTTATCACACCAAAAACTTGGAATGAATTTACAAATGAGGCTCAACTACTTATATAGTGTTCCCAAGGCCTAAAATTATGGGTTTAAGCCTTATCACTTCATCCCATACATTTAGAATCCTATCCCATCTTCCATTTCCTTGTTTTAAGGCTTAGATAATGCTCCCATGTATTTTAGGTGGGATTTAATCTCACATTTTTGGGGATACAGATAAACATGGATTTAAAAGTCATTTCTTAGGCCTTATGAACTAGTTAAGGAAGACTATGTGGACTTGGGTGAAAATATTATGCAGAATCCACATGATAGGGTTATGATCTATCCTCCAAAGATTATGTGGTAGCTGAGTGGATTTTGGTACCATGATAACATCATCATTGTACATTGTTTGCTTCAACATGTCATAACTTTTATGTTTGATGTTTGTTTCACCCCAATCAAAATATGTCAAATTCATCTTAGTGAGCTCTTCTATGTTGGGATGTTTTTAATAAGGTTTTGGACCATTTGATCAAATTAATGTAGGGATCATTCTAGATCACTAGACCTAACATTTCATATACAGTGGGCATGGTCTCTAGATTCATGCAGGAACCACATAAGCTACAATGGAAAATAGTTAAGTGCATTATTCATTATGATTAGGGTAATCATAGTTTTGAGATTGACTATGGAGGTGTCATCAACATTAACTTGATTGGTTATATATATTTAGATTGGGATAGTGATATTCAAAATCATAAGTCTACTTTAGGCTATATTTTATCCCTTGGTTTAGGTTTGATTAGTTGGTCAAACAAGAAATAGAATCTTATTGATTTATCTTCTATAGAGGTAGAATATAAAAGAGTTGTCAATGCTACCACTAAGCCTATTTAGCTTTAGAGGATTCTCACTGAGTTTGGCATCTAGTTTAGAAGATCAACAATTATATTATGCAATAAGTAAAATATAATCGAGATTTACCAAAATCTGCTCTTTCATCAATGGACCAAGCATATCAAGATTCACATGCATTTCATTGAGAAGATCATTCATGAGCAAGTCATTGATCTCCACTACATAGAGATAATAAATTAAATTATTAATATGTTCACCAAAACCTTCATTGACAATACATATCTTCATTTTTGAACTCTTATTGAGGTTCAGGTAACTCTATATTTTTCTTCCTCTAGGGGATCATCTCTATATACTTAGGGATTTATACTGGGACCTGATTATTATACCCACATAAGCTACACTTAAGGGAGTTTTAGTGTAGGTTTTTTCCCATTATGTGGTTTTATTTACATAATCTAGTTAGCTTGCATAGGTTTAATAAAGGTCATCTAAGAAGATAATCCCATGTGCATGAGGATGTTGGGACATGTCTATCTTTCACCTATATAATTTACCTTCCTATGTAATTTTTGGATAATAATTATTAATTCAAATTTTGTTTGTGAAGATAATCTTCTTCTTTTTAAGTTTTTTCTTTTGGATTTCACTTCTCCATTTATATTTTCTTCATGTATTCGATCCTATCTAATTTTTCCTTGACTGTGGCCCACTTCTACAACTTCATCTAGTTGATATGGGTTTTATTGTATACCATAACAACACCAAACATGTCATAACATATTTACTAATAAAACATATCTAAAAAAAATGGTGGTACTAACTCTATTCATGTATAACATCACATGATGCTTCACAACATGATATTAACTATCTAGATGAAGAATGGGCATATGTAAGAGATATACCCATTTATATAATAATGTATAGAGATATTATATATACCATCATAAAATATTATGAAATGTACCATATGAGAAGAGATATTATAAAAGTGACTAGAACATATAGAGATATAACATATGAAAAAATGGCATTTCTAAGAGACATGTCCCTTTATATTTAATGTATTGAGACATTATATATGTCATTATAGAATATTAGAAAATGTACCATATAAGAAGAGATATTAGAAAAGTGACTATAAGTTATATAAATATAACATATGGTGAAATTTAATATGCCATTATGATGAAAAAAATATTATTAGAGTAGGAATTACCAATGTTCAAATGTTATACATGTGTGCATTCTTATATCCCCTTATTAAAACTTATATTTGTTTAGTGTGAATTATTATGTGTGAATATATTATATTTTTAAAACTTATATGTGTGAAATTTTATCTCTTTCTATCCCTCTCTCACTTTATTTTTATGTACAAAAAGAATAATATTAATTTCAATTTATCTCAAATTAGGTTTAGTTTTATTTGATTCATAATTGACCTCTTTATTTTGTTGGTTTTATAAATGATGAGAGATGTTATGGGTATTCCAAATGGATCAAAATAAAATTTTATTAATTTTTTGGTTTCATCCCAAAATCTAATATCTCCCCCATAACACCTAATTCAAAGACATAGACTAGTGAGAACACAATAAAATTGTTTTCAATATTCAAACAATGATAATTTATGTCATATTTATATTTGTTTACACATCTAGATATAATGATATATGTATGGTCCATATGATTGTCCATCATGGATATATTTATGATCATGTAGCCCAAGATAGTTGTTTAGGTGGCATATGGTGAGTCCAGAATCACCTTCTTGTAAAATTTTGTTCATGACAAGTATATAATTTTAAATATATATTTTTAATGAATTAAATCTTATATTTCAAATGTTGTGCAAATACCATAGATTTTTGAGGTTAAAAAAGAGACATTCGATGCTTCATTTATTGAGAAGAGATTTTATTTTTTTAATGAGTCATGCAACACCCTAGTATTGCATCTATGGTGAGGAATCATAATTTTTTTGGAGGCAATGATGAGAAAAAGAGCTAGTTATTGTGATTGGGGTTTAGTTGTATGCACAATATATTTTATATGCTGATATATCCCACATTGTATGCTTATATGACATGTTTTATATATGTACATGTTATGGTCTAGATTGTATCTTGATATATGTCCTCTTTTTATGTTATTATGACATAATTTGCATAAACATATATTTTATTTGACATATTTAGATGTGAATCATACATTTTTATAATTTGTGTATACATATTTAAGAAGTAGATATGTCATTATTATGTTTTGAACATGTTCAAAGATAGTTCAAATGTAAAAATTAAAATGAAATTAATGTATTGATGTTATAATGAGTATAATGAAGTCATTTTATTGTGTATGTTTATGTGATGATTGTTTATGTATGTAATTATTTCTTAGAATTATTTTATATTTGATTAAAAAACTAATGAAATTATACTAATTTCCAAAAATTATCATTATCATATATTTATAGGGATATATACCTAAATAAATAAAGTAGAAAGATATTTTGTCAAAATTGTAGACATATCATGTTTTCATAACATGCATATAAAGAACCTCCATTAATAAACAATAACCAACTATCATCTTCATTTATTGAGAGATATATATTAGAAATGTAAACTAGCCTAAATTTTCATGGGTGAGTCCTCTAAGCACCCCCAGAGAATTATCTCTAGCTTGGGACAAGCAAGACACGATAACTAGTTTTCTCTCATAGCCAAGTCTCTCTTAAGGGACCAAAAATTGGTATGTGGGAGGTATATCTTATGAATTATTATCTAAATTGATGAAAAATATATGTAGACACATCTAAATGAGTGTTTTAATAATATAATATCCCCTTCTACTCTATGTTAAGGCCTAACATCAAAAGTTATAGTTGGTTGGACACATCCCTTAAGATAATCTTCTCATCCCTAAGTGGAAAATTGAGTAATTTCTATTGAAAATTTTAAGAGAACCATGAGGGGTATATATGAGTCATCAGATCCTATAGTTATATGGATGAATCCCCTAAGCACATCCTATAGTATTATCCCTAACTCGAGATGAGTGAGACCTGATAGTGCTTTTTTCTCTTGTAACCAAATCTCTCTTAAGGGACCAAAAGTTGGTTTGTGGGAGGGAAATTTAATCTTGAGGAAGAAAGGCTTTGGATAATAAATAATGAAGGGGGTTAGAATGAATGATGACATAAGTAGTTTGGTATATTAAATAATGATGAAGCTTTTTAGCCACAAAATAGATAGTGAGGCATTCATGCTTAACTTTGGTATAACATGTCTCATAATCAAGGAGGCCTCAGTCAATGTAATAAATAACATACTCTCTTCCTATATCCTCTTGTTGGGTAATCATTTCCCCAAATGAAATAGGTGTGGAAGAATTATAGAGAATTAATGGTTTATCATTGGAAAGTGGATGAAGTGTAGTGGATGAAGTAACAATTCTTTCATATTATCAAAGGCTCTTTGACATGGATCTATCCATTCTAAACCTATTGAGAAGGGAATTTATGAAGTGAATGTGATAAGCCATTTTGGGGACAAATCATCTGATTGCCCCAAGTCTACCTAAATAAGTATGAATATCAGGAATAGATTGAGGAATGGGCATGCTTATAATATCACTAATTTTGGTTGGGTAAAAATTGATGCCACAAAGAGAGACTAATAATCCTAAATTTTTTCCATATGTGACTCCAAAAACATGAAAGGATTAATTATAACTTTATATTTAAGGAGGTGGTCAAAGAGGATAGTAAGATCAAAAAGATGGTTCTTGCAATGTTTAGATTTAACAATAAGATCATCCATATAAGTTTCAACAATTTTGTGGATGAGATCATGAAAGATGTGAGCCATAACACATTGGTAGGTAGTTTCAACATTTTAAAGTCCAAAGGGCATTTTGGAGTAACAATAAGTACCCCATTCTATGGTGAAAGTAGTCATATGTTGGTCCTCATGAGCGATTTGAATTTGATTGTATCCTAAAAATCCATCCATAAGAGAGACCATTTCATAACTAGCTATGGAATTGATGATGGCATCTATTAAAGGTAGGGGGAATTTATCCTTAGGATAAACAAGATTAAGGTTATGGAAATCAATGCAAATGTAGATGACCATAGTGACCTTTTGAATAGGAACAATGTTAGAAACCCATTCAAAATAATCCACTAGTTTAATGAATTTAGCATCTAGTAGTTTAATGATTTCCTTATGACATAAATTAGTAACTTCAGGTACGAATTTACATTGATTTTGACACATTAGCTTAGCATCAGGATAAGTGAGGATGTTATGAACCAAAATACTAAGGTCAATGCTAGGTATGTCTTGGTAGGACCAAGCAAATGCCTCTTGATATTTATCAAATAATAAGTTAAGGTTTTCATGTTCAAATGGTGAGAGTTCTCAACAAATTATGATTTGTCAAGGATAATATGGGGTACCATATTCGATATGACTTGTTTCTTTGATAAGCATGGTATTTATATCTTGAAAATGGTAAGGTGTATTAGGTAAGGTTAAAATTGGATTTGTTTTAGGATTAATGCTAGTGATAATGTTTTTGAAGCAAGGAGTTTTATTCTTGAAATTTCCAAGTTTATGATGTTGTCAAGGAAGTTGAGGTTTTTGGGCATGAAGTAACTCAAGAATAGCTTCATCACTAGGAAAGGTAGGAAGAGGACCATAACATTCAACATATACTTCAAGATATATAATTTTATTACCATGGTGATCATATTCAAAATGAATCTGATAGACATCAATTGCCTTGGCATCTAGTGTAATTTTGGAAGTTGATGAAGAGGATAGATTCAATTATGGGAGAAGAATTTGAAGAAATTATAGGATTCATAAGAGGTAGAGAATATGTAAAACAATATGTAGGTTTAGAATATTTTAAGTTATTCTACCACCCAAAGAGTATCAATAAGTGGAGAATTTGTAGGAGGTACATGACCCTCAGGATCTAAGTCATAATGTGTATATATGGTATGTACATCTTGATTGAAGGCATGAATTTGGGATAAAATATTGTGATAGTGATAGACATCCAAGTATCTAGAGTGAGCTTGGGCCATGATATATTTGTCATCATATGTTGGAGAAATCATACATGTTTGAGAATCAAGGGGAGTTGAAGAAGGTGAAATCCCAATATTGTTAAATGTACATGGGGACATGATGAGAGGATCTTGGAATAATTTATCCACTCCAAAGTAATTTCAAGTGAATTCATTTTTAGTTAAATATGTCTCCTAAACATCACATGGAGAGGGAAAATTGATGATCTCATCCATGATAGGAATAATACAATCTCAGGGTAAGAGAGAAGAGCAAGCCAATCTAAAATATATGGAGGTAGCTTCTTAGTATTGTAAGTGTGTTAAAAATCATTAGGCTCATCATCAAAAAAATCCAAAAGAGTAATTTGAAGATCAATATTCACGTTGATGAACTTAGGTAAATGAGCACTATTGATTTTATAAATTGTAGGAATTTGATATTGAGGCTTAGGATTGGAAAGTTGGATGCTCCAAGGGTTTGGATTAGCTTCATGTTTGTAACATTTTCCATTATGTAATAATTTAATACATTGAATACCAAAAGAGGTGGTGGCCCTCATCCAATGAGTCTATGGATGACCAAGAAGAATGTTATAAGATAAAGGAAGATCAAGGATCATAATCTTGGTTCTAAAAGTCTTAGGTCCAATGTCAATGTAAGCCAAATGCATCCAAGTGGATTTTAATTAGTCTTGTCAAAGCCATGACAAGTAATATGGGTTTATGTAAGATGATATTTGTTATAACCAAGTTTTTGAGTAAGCCATAATGATTTTACATTAATAATAGAAGCTTCATCAACTAGAACTTTTTAGATAAGGGTGGTATTAATGCCTAATTTGATAAAGAGAGGTAGATCATCATCATGAAAAAGAATATTGTCATTGATCATGTCTTATTCAAGAAATTCAATGGAAGGTTTGGAAGAAGGATACATAATATCAATGGTATTGACATTAGTTGGTTGAGAATCGATAGAAGGTGGTTCTTAATCTATGGAAGATGGATCTTCAATTTCTTGAATTTATTGCATAATAAATTTATGATGATAAGGCGAAGTGAAAACTAATTCCATAAGAGCAATATTAAAAATCATAGTTATGAGTTATTCAATAAAATTATAATGTGATTTAGAATAACCATCACAAGGTTTATAAGGCAAATTGGATTTAAGAGGCATAAATGTGGTGGGAGGATCAGAGGAGGAAGTTGTCCTTAGGTGCCTCTGAATCATCATGAGTGGTAGTGGTATCTTTAAGCAATTGTTCTTCCAAATATGGTTTCTTAGGCTTGGTAATAGGATCTTTGTGAGCCATTTTATGATAATAATTAATATTGGTAGTGTTGACACATTGAGATTTATTATAACATAGGTCATAATAAGCATTGATGGCACAAACATCCTTGACATTTGATTGATTATTGTTTGAAGAAGATTTTGGATTATTATAAGTAAAGGCGTTAAAGGTTTGTCATTTTTGAGATACGATAACATACTCTTGATGATAAAGTTTGATCATAGCCTCATGGTTGAATTAGTCACCAAGAATATAATAAATGACACACTTAGTGATCCATCTACAAGATTCATGAAAATGCCCAATGTTGGCATGGAACTAAAAGAATAGATTGGGATCATAACAATTAGGAGGAGAATTGGGATAAATGAAAGGTTTTAAGGGTAGTAAAAATTATTACATTTATTGAACTGAAAGAGGTGTATGAGATGGTAAAGGAACATCATATTTTGAAACTCTAGGTTTGGTTTGGGAAGTATTACTAGTGATAACATTATATGTTTAAAAATATCCTTTAAGAAATTTATTATTGGATTTGAACTGATTCATAAGAAAGTCTTGACACTTATCTTGGTCAAGATCTTCATTAAGAGTTTTAGGAGTGAAGGTTCAAACCTTGTATTAAAGAGTGGGAGTAATAATAGTAATAAAGAGTTTGAATAAATTATCATCAATCATATATGATTGGCTTTATGAGTTAAAGATTCTCATCTTTTAATAAAGTCATGAACCGATTCATTAGGAGATTGTTTATCATTTATGAAGTGACTAAGACAATTTTCAAGAAGATCATTATGTTGAAACTCTTTAACCAAAGGATTAATCAAATCTTCAAGTTTAAAAATAGAATGTTGAGGAAGCTAATTATACCATTCTAATACATCACTAGTGCAAGTTTTGACTAATATCTTATTTGTGGAAAATTCATTAGTTTGGATCCACTCTTTATAAAGGTTACCAAAGGCTTTGAGGAATGAATTAGGGTCTTTAGTCTCATCACATTTGATAGTTGGAGTTATGTTACCAATATCAATGGATATAATGAAAGGAGCCAAAGGCTCATTTTGAATAGTTTGAAGCATCTTGTTATTCATTATGGGTTGAGGAATAAAATTACTCAAGGCATACCTAAGAGGTGGAGGAATATAATTAGGATTAGCTTAAGGATGAATAGTTAGATGTTGATTAATCACGTTGATTAAATGTTATCAAAGTTGCATCATTTGGTTGGTATTAAAGTTTTTCATGATGTTCATTTGTTGAATGACTTGATCTAAGAGTTGGGTTGTATCAGGAGGTGAGTTAGTGTTGGTTTGAGCACTCCCTAAATTAGTGTTAGGGGGAGGATTATTAGAAGGAGGGTTACTAATGGGATTGTTAAAGAGATTTGTATGAATCACTCCTACATTGGTTTGGATATTTTGAGAAGTGTATTGATAATTATGGAAAGGATTGGATCCATCAACTTCATCTTGAGTGTTATTTGTACCATGTTATAATTCATAGATGAAAGAGAAGAGGTGTCCCAAGAGTGATTGTTCTCTTAAGAGGAAAAGAGAGGGATGAATGAACATCCCATATAGTATCTAAATGGATTTAGGTTGTACAAAATGATTATGATAGGAAACCTCATTCTGGCTAAAGAGAGATGAATAGAATGAAAAATTGAAGAAATGCAAAATTAGATTGAAAAATAGGAAAAGAAATAAATAGATCTAGGTCAACCAGATTAACCTAGTGTAGGAAATAGGGCTTACAAACTATACTAGGTCAACCACATCGATCTAGTGTAGTGTACAGAAGCCATAAAAAGTATAGGGTTGACCAGGTCAACCTAGTATAATGAATAGGGAAGATAACAAGGTTGATAACAAGCTTAGAAATAAAACAAGATAATTTTTTAGCTAATCTAAAAAGTAAGTGTAGTAAGGAAACACATAATTAATTGAATTAACACTAGCCAATTAAGTTGATTCTCACAAATAAATTTTTTTCACTAACACTAGCTAATGAAATTATTTTCACACACAATTGATCAAAGAGAAAGCAAACAACTTTGAAAGTAAATCTAGATGCTTGTTTAACCTAGAATGTTAACTATATTATTAAGAATGATTTTAAGTGTAAAGCAAGATTGGGTATAAGTTAGGTACTAAATAGCAATCTATGGATAGTTTCAAGTAAATTTAGAATAAAAAGGATTGTAGTGGCAATGATACAATCTTGGTATTAGGGCTTACCCCCTCACTTCACACACCACAAAAATAATGGTAACACATGCTTAGCCAAAATATACCATTAAGCATGCTTTATACTTTACCATAGCATCAATTTGGCTTCCCCCTTGGCGATGAAATCCAAGTAGGTAGATCTAAATAGTCAAATATTTAAATACTTATTGATGTTTATTTGGTTTGGCCATGTGTGAAAAAGAATGGAACTAGTTTAACTAAGTAATTGATTGAAAACCCCCTAATTAGACTATGTGAGTTATTTTAAGCATGCAAATAACTAAAAAAAATATGTGATTAACATATATGGTTTATTCCAACTTTGAAATAAGGTATAGGTGAGAAACTATATGTAAAATCATATATAATAGGATTGATAGTTTCAAACCTATAATATGGAAGAAAAGTTTGATAGTGATCTAAGTTAGTCAAGTTGACCTAATTATTTCATAAAACATAAAACTAGGTCCATAGGGTTGACCTAGTTGACTATGCAGTGGTAGTTTTAAAGACTACAAAATGTGAAAGGAAAGTATAAAAATAAAAAGGTACATAGGAATAGAAACTTACCTAAATGGTTTATATATGAAAAGGAGAATATTTTTTATCAATAACCTTAGAGAAAACTATCAAAAACTTGCAAATTAGGTCAAGTTAGTCAATTAAGTAATACAAGAACATGCTGAGAAAGTGTTAAAAATGCACTAGGTCAACCTAGTAGACTAAATAGTAAGTCTAAAAACTTGTAAAAAATTACATTAGGTTAGTTGATCCAGTTGTTTGAATTTTTCTTAGCAAGTTCTAAAACCTATACTGGGTTGAGCTGGTCGAGCTAGTTACATGTTATTATAAATCTGCACACAAAGATAAATAATTGGGTTGACAAGGTTGATACAACACAAAAAAGATATGATAAAAATAATGATGAATATAAATGAAATAAATATTGTAAGGGTTTTATTCACATCAAGTTTACTAGAATGTATGTAATTAGAAATGCATCATGTCCATAAATCAATCCTAGATCAGATGGGATAGAGCACACCTATACTTTTGATTAGGGGCACATAATTGTTAAGTAGGAGCATGACCAATGTGAGGATATGATAGACCTAATTATGGGATCACTTTTCATAACACATCATGTGAGGTAGATTTCCAAATCCTATAGTCTAACATAATCACATAACAACCTTAAACGATTGTTATGATTTAATATTTCACTAATCTAATAAAAAGAAAAGTAAATCTAATCTAGTGTGCACCAAAGATTAAGGCACAAAGTGGGGGTTAGTAAAGTAAATAAATAAAAACATGTATATAAAAATTTAAATAAATTAAGTATGAGTAACACCCTAATACGTGGAATATGAAGAGTAATATTATTCAATCCAACAATTATGCTACTTATATCTACTTAAAGATAGGAGAACAAAGTTAGAATATACTTACCTAAAGATGAACCCGTCGAGACTCAATCTCTCCCTTAGCCAAAGGGGCTTTGTAAGAGTTTTTTGTGGTTCATAAGGATCACTTTGTTAGGCCAAAGAATATAAGACCTATCCATAAGACTAGATTATCCAAAATAAGAAACCTAAGCTAATTCTCCTCAAGTAGAATGGTGAAAGAGATGATTGTGAAGAAGCATGAGAAAATAATAACTCTTGATTGCATATTTTAATAATGACCAAAATTACCTTGTATTAAAATCATTTAGGGATGTCAGATGTGCTAGGTCAACTAGGTTGACCTAGCACATTTTTAGGCTAACTCACTAGGTCTATGCTAGGTCAGTTAGGATGCTAACAAACCAAAAAAAAAGGGTTCGTAAATTGTACTAGGTTGACTAGGTCAACCTACTATGCATAATAGGTCAAAAGGGTGTCAGGCAAGGAAATGAAGGATAAAAAGAGGAAAAATACTAGAATATTATGCAAGGGAGGAGAAACATCTTAGGAAAAGGTTTTGAGAACTAGTTGGATTGGTAATAATATGGAAAAAAGGGACAAAAATCCTATAAAGCACTAAAGGTCTACCCACCCCTTTCTTGGTGCACCCCTTAGGGCATGCACTTAGAGAGATTAAGTCTCAATGGGTTCCCACAAGATGTAAATCATAAGTAATTGATAAAATTTAAAAATATTATGTATACACTAGGTATCTTGTACTACACAAAAATCTTACAACTTGATAAACATCCTTCATAGCCAGTTTTAGATCCATACTTTTTTTCTAGCCTTCTAAACGCTACTGACCATAGAGGGATACTACCATCAATAGTAGTTTTTAGATCCTTATCTAGTGTCTAATATATAAAATTTGTTAAAATTACAAATGATTCAAAACATATGGGTTGACCTATTTATCTTATTAAACCCTATCACTAGATATTTTCAAAAGGTGTGGTATAAATACAAGATTAAGCCTTCACATTGACCATATATCAAATACGAAGAAAACACTAAAAAATATCAATCAATCATTTTCAAAAGCACTCTATTATTACCTATTTATCCCTATTTACATATCAAGCATATAATTAGTTATATTACATTTTTAAAGCATTCAAATATTAGCCAGTGAGTGATATGTTTCAAATATAAGCTAGATCACTACATGCATCTTAATATAGCATATTGCACCCCTATGCACACAGTTTACCATACATATTGGAGAACTACACAACCTTGAGGCCGTATTTGGATTATTTGATATGTATGTAACACCCATTAATAGAGTAATATTTGGGGTAGGTTGACACTATGAACCCACTAACCCATTTTCAGCAAACTCATTCTAATGGTGAATAAAGGTGAAGAGATAGGGTTTTATAAATTAAAAAGATAAATAGATTATGGCCTAGATCTGAATATACTAGTTAAAAAATGATACAAAACCTAAAATAATGAACTTGATCACATATAGATCTGGTCATTATTCTATACAAGATACCTACATCACATTAAGACACTAATGTTGATGGTAGTGTCTAAATCTAATGGTAGTGTCACATTTACAAAATTGTGATTTATATAATCTAAATACTGGACCAAAATATTGATCATGCAAAATTTAAACCTATTTTTAATCCAAATATACTTTCACATAGTAAATGATATATGTAACATTATTTCTTATTTTTTGTAATATCTTTCAATAGTTGTATTTTAGTATTTTTTAATAATCTCAATTGTAAAAATTTACAATATTATTTATTTGATTTTTCTATCAGTTAGCTTGATATATATTAGTTTATCACCCTTATGCTTGAACTATTTATATATAATTAACCTATCCCCACCATTTTCAATTTAGGGATAAATAATTTCATAGACAAATTACACTATACATGATTTTAGTTGCAAGTAATACACACAAAAAAATCAAATAGGGATCAAACAAAGACAAGGTGTGTTGTACACACCACAATACATAACTATTTCATTTAACCTAGCAATTTCATCCTTATGTATTACTAAATTAAGGTGGGGAGATGTAGATGCTAAATTTATATTTTATATGCTAAACTAGTTTTATATACTTTATAAATATCAATCATTGCTCAACCCTTCAATTCATGACCTCCTTGCATCCAAAAGGCTTGTATTTTCTATCTCAATGTGCCTAAATACTTATCTTATAGTTTGAATATGATATTATAATTACCCACATTAAGATTAAAACCTGATGTACATCATAGACTATAATTTAAAAATATCTAACAATTTTTTGATCTCCTAGACATTATTATCCATATCAGGACACTATCATTGATGTTAGTTTCCAAAATCTAAGCTAGTTTCCATACAATAAAAACACTCAAATTTGAAAATACTATAATATGTAAGGTCTACCTATTTATCTTAATTAACATCTCTATTTAATTATTTCAAAAGGTGTGGCATAAATACAAAACAAATCCTAGTCATTATTCATATAGAAATTACCAAGTAAAAACACCTATCAATCTCATCAAATCATTTATAGTTTTCACCTTGAGAGGTAACTCAGTCTTGTGATTTATTTACTTTTGCACTTTCATATTTTTTCATTGATGAATATTCTTGGGATAAATATTTCATGGTATTAGATTTGAGATCATCTTATTGACATTTTTTGAGAATGTGCAGATTTTTTGGGAGGATTTTCAATTTTTTTTCTAGGGTTATACCCTTTCTCTTCATTTAAATCTATTTCTCTCTTTTTTTTCTTGAAATTATTTGTCTCTAACTCATTTTTCCAAGTTATTTGAAAGGGCTAGTTTCTTTCCTTCACTTGGTAAAGAGGCCTCCAAATAGTTTTTTTTTTCAGTTCATTCAAGCAAAAAAATTAGGTTTTTTAAATTAATCTATCTTCTAGTTTTTTTTTTTAGTTTTTTTACTACTCTTATTCTTTAAAGTTTATGTACAATTTTTGTAGATCATATCTCCATTTATTCTAATTCTAATAATTTTTTTCTATCAGACAAGACTCCATTCTGGAAAAAAAATTCTCTTAGACTTTAAATTTATATATTAGATTTCATTTATTTTGTGTTTTTAGTCAATCTATCTATTTATTTATACTCTCCTTTTATTGATGATGTTTTGTTTATTATTATATTTCCACCCTTTACATCCCCTCTTTGGATCTTTGCATCCCATTCCTGAGATGCATCCCTATCTTTTTTGCTATACAGTGTCACCCTTATCCTGTCATTTTTAGGCATATTTGCACCCTTCTTCTTTTTAGTGGGATACATTCAATTTTTTTTTTTTTCCATATGTTATCTTATATTATATTAATTATTTTATTCTTACCTCTAAGTCTCTCTTTGTCATTCCAAGGATCTTTGTCTTTTTTGACTGTGTGATCTTTTTTTTGATAAATTGTTTGGCTAACAGAGGTGTTCTTATTTTAACTTGACATTTGGTGCTTCTAAGCATAGTTTATGCTTGTGATTGTGAATTATGTTTTATTATATTTATATAACCATTTATTTTCTTCATTGAAGTATCTTTCTATGATTTTTTTCTTCATTTTGTTTTGACTTTATTTCCTTTAAGCCTCTGTATCTTGGCAATTTCACCTTTTTAAAAAAGTGTGCATTGTTCTTTCCTCTTTGTTTTTTTTAAAGCATAAAAATTAAATATTTCCATTTATTATTGAACTTTTAAATTTTAACTTACATTAAATTCAATTTGAAAAAAAAATCACTTAAAATAAGATTTTCCAATAATAATAAAATAAAAGTAAGATTTGATTATTTATATTTATAGGATTTTCATCTCTATGATTGTATAATATATATTTATAAAAACAAAAAATTCTCTTTCCAATCACACCACTTTTAATTATAATTTTTAAAATCCTTTTCTATATTTAAAAAATAAGGGGTTTGTACTTAAGTCCACTCTCACCAAAAGCTTCTAAAAATAGTTTTTATTATCTTTTAATTTTCAACTTAGAAGATTATTACAATCCATCTTGATGTTAATAGCCTTTTGAAATTCTTTATCATTTTTCTGGATCTTGCTTCTTCCTTGATATCTCTTTTACATTCCAACTAAGTCTTTTCTTTGGCTTTCTTGTCCCTCCTTTGTGTCTCCTTTTTTAAGTAATTTTTTGCCTATTCACTTTCCAAGGATTGGGTGATCTTTTGAGGCACAATGACTCAAAATTTTCCCATATTTAAACTCATGTTTACTAATTACCAATTATGGAAATCACATATGAAATACATATTCAATTTTAAACACTTAGTGTTTGTAGTAGATGGCATAGAACTCAAACTTGATATAAAGACTACCTCCACTAAATTTCAATAGAAATGGAAAGAAAAAATTGATGAGGCCTTAAGATTGATTGCTATAACAATGACCCATGAATTAGATGTGCATATTGATTGTTGTTTTCTTGCATCCACTGCATAATCAAATCTTAAATTTATTTATGACATTGTGAACAAATCTTGAAAAAATTAAATTCAAGATCAAGTGTTTAATTTAAAGTATAATGAATTCAAAACTATGGATGGTTTCTTGATTAAAGTTCATTCTTTACATTCTTAATTAGTTGGTTTAGGTGTTAAAATTTAAAATTTGAATTTTATTCATATTATCACGAAAAAGTGTTTTCCTCAACATTTTTATTAATTTATTATAAATGTCCATTTGCAACTAGATTTTCCTAATTTATTTGCTTTATTGATGTTTGACTTAATTTTTTATTTTGTTGCATCAAGATGAAAAAAATGATTCAATTTGGTAGTCTTAAGACTAATGAACATGCTTTTATTTCTAAAAACCAAAATAAGGATGGAAAATAACATGATAAGTTAGATAATACACATGATAAGAAAGATCTAAAATCTAACTCCAAACCTAAGAAAAAGTTAGATTATAATTATTGTGACAAAAAAACTCATGATGAAGATCACTAATTTAAGAAGAAATGTGATATCAAAGTGGAAATCTAAAGGTCAAATAAAATGTTAGCACTAGTAACACTAATGCTCAAGCTAAATAGAAGTCTAATACTAGAGCTAGTTTTACTTGTGCTTTACTTGTTTTTCCTATTGAATGGATTGTTAATTATGGTGCTACTCAACATATGACATCTAATACTAATTTAATTACTTCTTTAGAACCAAATATTTTAAAAAAATATTTAAGTCTTGTAAATCATGCTTCTTATCATGTTGAAGCCATAGAAATTGTTAAAATCCCTAATGGTGAATTGCATAATGTCTTAATTATTCCTAATTTTAAATTGAATTTTATTTCTATTCCTCAATTATGCAAATAAGACTATAAAGTAAAATTTTATAATGATACTTGTTATGTTAAATCTGCTAAGATTTTGAAGTAGTTCCTACTACTTTTTTAGACAATGATAATTTGTTCAATTTTAATGGATTCTTTTCTTCCTCCTATTCTCATGTTTTTGTTTATTCTAATGATGCTAAATTATGGCATGAAATATTAGGGAATAGTAATTATCAAATTATTTCACTTATGAACAAAATTAATATGGTGCAAGTTTTTCCTAAAATTCTTCCAACTCCTTCTACTTGTAGTGGTTGTATGGATGGTAAAATTCATAGATAAACTTTTCCTAAGAATCACTCTTGGTGTGTTGCTGAAAATATTGATTTATTTCATAGTGATCTATTAGGACCTATGAAAACTCCTTCTATTAATGGTGAAAAGCATGATTTAAATTTTGTTGATGATTTCACTAGGAGAGTTTGGATTTACTTCTTAAAAACTAAAGATCAAGTTTTAGACAGTTTCATTGAGTTTCATGCCTTTGTTAAAAAATATTATCATTATTGTTAACACATATTACACACTGATAATGGTACTGAATATGTTCGCAATTATTTTCTTGCATATTTTTAGCAAACATGGTATTAAACATGAGAAAATGATTTCATACACACCTGAGCAAATTGGTGTTGCTAAACATAAACATAAGACTATCACTGAAATGTCTAGGTGTATGTTGCATGTTATAAATATGCATTACAAATTTTGAGATGAAGCTATGTATTATGATATCTATCTCATCAATAGTAATCCCACTAGATATATTTTAAATATTACACCTAAAGAATCTTGGAGTGATAGAAAACCTATTTTGAAGCATTTTCATGTTTTTGGTTGTGATGCATCCATTCATATTCCAATAGAAAAAAGTAAGAAGTTAGATTCTAAAGAAGACACTATTATATTTATTGGTTATTATTATGGCCCAGATTTTCAATGTATAGAAGTCAAATATACCTTCTCAAATTTGGGATAACATGTAACTATATATACATATAGACAAGCTACTACAAGAGATAGATCTCTAGATTATGGGCTAGCTCCCTTGATCTATCTTTTTAGGCTCACACACTTGTCTAGAATAATAAATATTGGGGGTGAAAACTAAAGAAGGAAACATAAAATAAACCTATACTAATGAAGGTGATACACCAAAGATAACTCCCTAAACATATGTAGAGTAATTTTTTACTCTACGTTGTATTTAAATTTTCAGTTCTGCATTGTAATTTTGATTCTTGCATACCTGGGTCATGGCGGCAGAGTTTTGAAGTAGAGCGTGAGTTTCTTTTTCATCTAAGTGTTGAAGTGCAGCGAAAGCTGCTAGGTGGCATAGTCTGAGCATGGGTTCTTGCACCCCCTTTTGTTTCCTTTGCTTCATTTTTGCCTAAGTGTTGAAAAGCAACACAAGCCACCAAGTGTCACTTTTTGAAACATAGAGCTAGCTAGCTGGCATCATTTGAGACACTTTTCATAATTTTTAGGAAAGCTGTGGATCATGCCACGTATCTAATAGTAGTTAAGTGGAATGCACCACATGTCAGCATCCACATCATGTGTCAGCACCCGCTTTTCTTCTTTTTTTTTATGAAAGGGTTTAATAAGCTAAGCAACAGGATCAAGTGGAAAGTGCCAGGTGGCAGTTGCAGGAGGTCTTGAACTACTTTTCAAAGGAAAGCGGAAGTCACCATGTGTTGGCACCCAAGAGACAGTCAGTTCAATGATGGGGTTTAATGTTTTGGTTCAACATTTTGGTTCAATACCTCAATTTAATGTGTAGATGGCGTGTAGTGTTGATTGAACCATTTTTGGTTCATCGGGCAGTTTAAGGGAGTGTCCCAAAAAACCAAAGGGGTTAAGTACTTTTTTAGAAGGCATAAAAGCATCGTTCCATTTTGTTTAAGTGCTGAAGTGTAGCAGAGGATGCCAAGTGTCACTCTCTGAGCCCCTTTCTAATCCATCTCCAGAAATGGTAGAAGGTGCCACATACCCCTAGTAAGAGAAGTGAAAGATGCCACGTATCTTCCCAGCAATAGTAGAGGCTACCATGTGTCAACTTATGAGAGACCATATTCAAGCTTCATTGCCAAATAAAGATTGTGGTGGGTCCTGAGTGTTACTTCAAAGGTCTGTAGAAGCATCAAGTGTCAACATGTGAGGACTACCATGTGCATCCATTCCCCTTTTAAAAGTTGCTCGAGCAAGGAATGCGGTGAGTTTTATTTTGTTAAAACTGCTAAGAATTGAAGAAGTGAAATGTGACAGGTGTCACAAGTGGAGCATTTTTGAGTTAAATATAGAGAAAGTGAAAAATGTTGCATGTCTTTGATAAATCAGGTAGAAATCACCAAGTATCATTCTCTGGTGCTTTCTAAGCAATAAGGAGGATTTTAGGAAATTGACTAAGTTTCCTCTCCCATTTCAATATAATAGAGCATTTTGAGATGGAGGGAAATTTAGTGGAAGTTATTCTTGGTAGATGGAACAGCTCACTGGGTAGATTTGTGGAGCCTGCAAACATTAAAAGGGCCATTTGTTTGTCCCCTATGGGTAGAGGCAAAATAGATAGTTGAGTGGCTGAGCAGGTGATGGAATGAGAAATTTAGGCATGGAAGGGGGTACTAGTCATGAATCACCATGCCGCAGTTAGGGTAGTTCTTGATAAGACTAGGATGCCTACAGACATTGAAAGCACCATCTATTTGTCCCCTATGAGTGAAGGATGGAGTAGAATTGCGTGGGAAAGGGATGATGGAAGGAGACACCCAAGGATATAAAATAAAAGGATTAGTTTTTCAAAAAGGGAGGGGACTTTCTATAGTTTTAGACTTGCTAGAGTTTTTGACTAAGTAGTATCATTTGCTTTTGTCTCATTTTCTTGAGTTGTAAATTTGATGTAATTGTGCATGTTTCTGTGCCTTTTATGCAGTTGAATGAATTAAGAAGATTGAACTCTATGCCTTGGTTGATATTATCTGTGTCATTTGCAAAAGTAGTCTAGACTGTAGATTTTCTAGAGTTGTGATTAAGAATGTCAGTTGCTTTTGTCTCATTTTCTTGAGTCAAAAGTTTTACATAACTTTACGTGTTTTTTGTGCCTCTTATGTGATTGTAATATTCTTACAAGAAGATTGAACACTATGCCTTTATTGACATTTTTTGTATCTCAGCAAATGAAGTCTCTATTGTGAGTCTCTATTGTGAGCCTCTGTTTCTACTGTCTTAATCTTTTACATTGATCATGCACTTGTCTGCTCTTCAATGTAATTGAATAATACATATAGTATCATTGTGCTTTGGTTAGGATTAGGATTAATCTTAGGCACATCACCATAGTTAGGTTTCATTTCCTACATTTGCATTTCTATTTAATTTCCTATCCCTTTTCCCCAACATTTGATACAAAAGAAGATACCAGCTTCTCTAAAATCTAGAGGTTGTTTCAATCTGTAATATCCCACATCTTGAAACTTCCCATTGTTGATTGATTAGAATCAAGCACAATTTTCGTCATCAACAACATACTTACATTTTCACTAAGAAGGCAGGATACTAAAATGATCTCAACTCAAGGTTCTTCTAGCATAATTATTTCTAAATGGAGGTAGATTACTATGCATATCTAAAGGTGGGTAATTATGGGGTCTAATATCAGACACTACTAATCTCCTTCACACTTCAAAATACACCTAAAAAACATGTATACTTCATGAGACATAGTAGAATAATTTTTTGTCACATAATGCATACAATATTTAAATGGAAGCAAGGAGAAAACATTCATCACTTGTCATCCAAATAGAATACTTGACATACTTAGGAAAGAATTGTAGAGACTAAATAAGCTTTATAACTTTATTCAAAGGCAAAACAAAATGTCAAACTAGTAGTGCTTTGCCACACTAATTATGGATTGTGTACAATGCCAAAATGGCTTGAATATATAGAGTATAGGAGAAGAGAGAGAAAGAGTGATATTGAATGGTCATAATGATAATTTTAAAGTCTTGAAAACTAGTTACAATGCAATATATTGAGTTGGAAAATAATTCATGAAGTCCTCTTAGACAAGTGTCGATCTGAAACATGACATATTCCTAAAGTTGGTGAAGGGACACTCCATTATTCTTCTTGAAATTGTTTTCTTAATAAGGAGTCCACCTATCTATCTTAACTGACTTAGAATTCCTTGACACATATTCAATAACTTGGGAAGGTGGAAAAATATTTTGATATTCATTATACACTCCTAAACTGATGACTTTAAATTTACCAATTATTATTCACTTACTTGCAGTCACTCATTAGCCTTCCAGGCCTAAAATCTTACACTTGTCACTTAGGTGACTTGCACACACTCAAAGAGATTCATTTAAAATATGTTTTACACTTTTTCAATACCTATTTATCTTCTATTCCATTAGGTAGACCTCAAGAAGAATCAACATCACAACTCTCATATCCAACTTAAGCAGTCATTTTGTTTCTCACTATCCTATCCATGATTTCTTGTAACAAATAGTTTGGCATAGGGGGTTTCATCTATCACTAAGGTTATAATTATATTTGAGGAGTTATAAAGCATCTCTACACTCCTCCCATAATGGATTTAATTCATCTATTCCCTTTTGCACCTTCAATTCAACTCAAAACCTATAGAAAACATAGAATTAGACATATCTATACAAGTGAAAGTGAAAAAAAATTGAATGTCAAGGATCCTGAGAGAGTGAAAATCATGTTGAAATCATCTTCTAGGTTAATTTACCCCTTTTTAATGCATTTTTCACCATATATTAATCTTCAAGTTCTTGAGAGGGCTTTAGGTCATTTAGGTTGTTAACAATGATTCATAAAGGTTAAGACCTTAACCCTCAAACCAATGCCACTAATTTGGAGTATAATACCTCAATAAACTATCTCTAAGTGATTTAGACACCAACCACATTTTCCATATAAATATGAGTGAAATAAATTTGCTTCTTGATTATCTACTTACATTCTAGACAACCTTGAGATAGATTTAGGCTAAAAATGGCCAATTTGAGTTTCTCTCTACAAACCAATGATTCAAATCAATAATTCACTCTCCTATGAAGGTTCTTGAATTATTTTTAAGGTTTATATGATCATATTAGTATCATTATAAGCCATGATATTTCATACCTAGTTTTTAGGCCTAGTCTATATAGACTATGTTTCTATGTATATGACCACCTATGAAGGTTTTTAGTGACATTAGGAGCCCTTAAACACTTATTTACCTTAAATATAATCCTACACATCATCCAATTTTTTTTATGTATCTACCATTCCATTCATTCATCATTCATGTATTATGTTTGTAGGTTGTGTTGTTATGGAGTGCTTTTGGTTTGAGACAAAATAAAGAGCACCTCCCCTATTATTCTAACCTAGATGATATTGTGTAGGTATATTTTAGGTCATTATGACCTCTTTTACCAAGTATTAAGCCTTGAATATGATTAAATAATCCTCAACCCTTCAAATTTTAAAGACTAGATTCAAGCCCATGACTGTGTGCAAGGTTGACTGAGTATGAGGTTAGATACTAGTTTGCTCAACTTCAATATATTTCCTTTTCCTCTAAAAATATCATGAACTATGATATCATCATTTTTAAAGTGATTTATATATTTTCATTCACCTCATACTTCTACTTGCTAACCAAATTTACACCTTTCATTAACTTAGACTGGTCTATGTTTCCCAAGTCCAAATTGTAGGTGTTTCATTAAGGAATATAAAGGATTCCTATATGTGGTGATATATATTTGAAAACTATCATGAACCTAGTTCTTCTTGAGGTTACTAAGATCATTCCACAATTGAATGCATCTATTTTTGCCTTGATATCATGAATTCACCTTACCATCAATGTACTAGTGTTACTTGTAATGTTCTAGATTCTTTTGGTTTCTTAACATTGTAGTTTATTGAGTATTTCCAGTAAATACTTGGCTGAGTTAGAAACCCATTCAACCGTCATATCTCAAAACCAAACAATCTCCTTGTGTCAAGATGTCACATTGTAGGCCTAGGCTGTAAGAATGAATGCAATAGGCTTACCCAGACCTGATAGATATTCACCATAAGATGGCACTCTATATGGTAGGATACTTTTTTAGAGAAGTTAAGGTAAAACTTCCCATTAATCATATTTATTCACATTGGTACCTCTCCATCTAGGTCTGATGGTATGTCATGGTATCACCACTTAAATTATGATCTTATCTTCATCAATGAATTGGCTATAAGATACCAAAAGGAGTTCAAATGTTTAAAAAAATTATTTGATTTCTTTGTTGGGTATGAACATGATTGGGTTTAATTTAGAAACCTATAGGTGCTTGTTTAGGGTTATTTGACTATATTAAGTGTCCAAGACCTTGTATTTTATCAATTATTCTCTTGAGACCAAACCTTGAATGGATAATATGATCAACTATGCTTTGTGAAGTTGAAAATAAACATGTCATCCTTAACCTAAAGCCATTCATAAGAGGATAAATAATGCAATTGATAAAACACTATTCTACAAACCAATGAGGTTAGTAACATGTTAATTTAAGTAAGAAAAACTTCAATAAACACACTATCACTTACACTCCAATCATAGATCTGAGGGGTGATATTTTTATTAAAAAACAAATGAAAAGAAAACTAAAATGCAAAAGACAACATATCCTTTACCTTCCTTGAGAGATCAAAATGTATTGTTGAGTGGCTTACTTAGCTTGTGCATCAAAGAGTATTTAGAAATGGAAGTTGTGTAACTCCTTCTCTCCTTGCCACCATGGCTTGTGTTGTGGCTTGGATTAAGATTTTATCATTATAAAACTACTTACAAGGCAAATTTTGCATTATAGCACTACTCTTATCAAATATTTTAAGTCATTTGTGCATGATAACTTTGCACCAAAATATATTAAAAGTCAATAGGCAAGGCATTATATTTATAGGATTATGAACTAACCCCAACTCAAGGTGATTCAAGGTGGAGTTAAGTATTGGAATGGGTTCAAACCTAACCTAGGTGAGTCAAATATAACTCCATTAGAGTTAATAGTTTTCAAGTAATTATGAATTATAATTAATAGGCATGGGTCTCATTTTAGGAAATTTTCCAAAAGGCTTGACAACTTGCAAAGGTAATCATGAAAGGCTAAGATATTTCATCTTTTTGAATTTCCTTTTTCATTTATTCATTAATTTAATATGGATAATTCAACTAGGCATGTAATTTGGTTTAGCTTATAAATTAATTATGATTAGACATTTATCTCTTTAAATATTTGATTTTAGTTCATGTGCCCCACTTAATAGGTCCATAGGCCAATTTGACTTTTGTGATGTCATAAGGTGCTTAGGGATGAATCCATGAGAGGTTATTGTTTCATACGATATGATACCCCAACTAGGGATGTCTTAATGTTATTATGAGCTTTGATGAAGGATGTGTAATAAAATTTGGGATGTTTAGTGATTCTTAGGCTTAATTTGCAATGGTTGGTAGGAATCAATCTAAAGTCTAATCAGAAGCTAGTTATGGCTATTTTTAGGTGTCTAAAATAGTCTCCCATAATTACAAGCTTAGGAATCAATTATTTTATAATATTATTTTAAATATTTTGCAAGGGATTGTGATATATCTTTCTTTATGCATCAGGTGGAGGATCTTGTAGAATTTGTTTACCTTCTCACTACATAATGTTTATGTTGCATAGTCTTTCTTCTTCCAATTGCTCTACCCTTTGAATTGGGTTTGATTCAATTTCCCATTTTGGATAAAATAAACCTTATAGATCTAGATCTCTATCATTATCACTATATTCTATCATGTCATCTTTTATACTATTACATGGCTTGACAAGAGTTTATTCTTGTTGGCTAGCTTTATAGATGTGTAGTGCCAAATTCAAATCCTATACAACCTTTTGTTATGATGATGATTCAACTGTAGTTGCTAAATATTATACTCATCTATGATAGAGAAGGATTTTGATTTTCTATAAGGCATTCTGCACCAATGGATTATCATCTTTAAAAATAAAATTATGAATGAAATATTGCTAAGCTTGCACCCAATGCTTGGTTTCTCTTCTATGCTTTTGGTGCATATACTAGGCCATTGGCAAAGGTGATAAGGTGTGGATAAAGATATGCACCCAATATCTTAGCTTTACTCCCTACATAGTCCATATATCTACACTAATGAATGTGAAACTTAGGGAATTAACCTTCTTAGAAGAAAGGATGTTTTGATTTGATAGTATTTAGTAGTTGGAACCTTGCACAAAATAATTCACATGATTCATCCCAATGATTTTTTATATTTTTGTGGATTGCCCACCAAGTCTCTAAAATTCCTTTTAATATATAGATGAGTGTGATGGTGTTCAAGCCTTAATATAATTGGATTAATATCCTCTATCTTAAATTATTGAGGTATCTATAATCCTAAAGTGAATTCCATGCACATAGGTCATAACTCATGATCTCTAGGAGCCTAATTCAACATGTGAGTATTTGAGTCACCACTTATGGATAATGCTAACTCACATGATAGAAAACCCTTGAGAGTAGGCTCTATGTAATCCATCATTATTGCACATGTATTACATAAGAAGCTGAATTTAAACTTCATCAAATAGTGCATTGATGGATAAACACATTATTTTATATGAACCTAACTAGCCGAAGACTTTTTTATAATAGGGTTATATATTGGTCACTTTTTTACTACGTAGTGTGTAGTTTCCTAGATTGATACTATACAGGGTACAAAGTAATTTTGCATTTCATCTGTGTCAGCTTTAAACAAACTATGATATCTATAGGCATAAGGGTACTCTATCTCTTTTGGGATAATGTATGTCTTTTACTCATGCTTATTCAGCAGTATGACCACTATTTTATCGCCTTGATGTGCTTCTTGGTGGTTTCACAAAGTATTGATTGAAATTTTTCCATGATAATCCTATTTCTTATCAATTAAGGTAGGATAATGAGTCTCTATTATCTTCATGTCAATGAATTCAAAATATCCTCATAGGCTGAGTTTGACCACTTTAATTTCAACATGCTCTAACCTTTTGATAGGATTGACCCAACCATAATCCACCAAGCTGAGAGTAACTAGAATGCAGCTTAAGGTCAGTTGATTAATGGCTTCCCATTTTGATCATGAAATCATATTTATTGTGCTATAAAAATCAAATACTACATTTGGAATCTCATATCCAACCAATTCTATATCCATTCAAGAAACAACATTTCTTGGTTTTAACATACCAAACTACATTATCAGTACATTATTGACCTTGCTATATACACTCTAGAATATTATGTAGGAGATCAATGATGTTTTGGAATATATCCTCATTACAAAATGTACTAAGTAATTTCATCAGGTCTTTTAAAGCAGTCAAAACACCCTCCTATCTTATTATCCTTATAATTTGTCTATACATCTGGGCAGCAATGACTATGTTATTACCATCAAAATTTTGATTTTATTAGATATTTTTCAAGACCTAAATAGCTAGGTACATCAAATTATTTTCCATAGCAAGATCAAGATATTTGTCTTAGATTTTATTTCTAATGCCCTAATCCTAGGGAATTTCTAAATGTGGTAAACCTTGCTTAACTCTTTATTGTCAAGTGATTTCTTGCATAAACACATTTTCCTTTATGATATCCTCCCCTACATCCCCATCTATAGCCTCCTCTATTATATTGGTATTTCCAACCTTGTTGTTTTTGTTTAGCATACCCTCCTTGTTGTCTTGGCTATGCATCATAACCCCCATATTGGTGTTGATAGGAAATTGGAGCCCAATTTGATTGTTTTTATAAATGTTTGTGTTTGTCTATGGTTTCACATAATAAACCAAATATTGATATGATGGAGATGATGTATTGTTCTAGATTTTTAGGCCCTGTTGATAAAAATATGGTGATGAAGGCATATAATATTGAGGAAATGAAGACATACATCCTAGACTATCTTAAATCACACTAGTCATATCCACTTCTATTCTTTGAATCACCTAATTCATAGTTGCTACTTGTTGTGATGCAATTTCAAAGACATTATTAGTAATATATTCCTTTAAATCTTGTAATGCATAGTAATTCCTTTCATCATGGTTTGTGGAATAAAAAATTTATAGACTAAACCCTACAATTTTTATGTGTAGTGTTTTAACATATGGTACTTATAATTCACATGCCTTACTACCCTACATATCTCACAAAATTCATGGTTAAGCTTAAGACAATCATTTCTATGATGTCATTCTCATTCACACTCTATATACCATAGGCCTAGTTTAGGCTTATCTTTTTGATTCATTTCATCGATTATTTTCATGAATGCATATATATTTTACTTAACTTTAGAACCTAGTATGAGAAAATCCCCATTGTACTTTATTTTCTCTACTTGAAAGGTAGTAAACCAATTACTAATTTTAGTCAAATACTAAATCTGTGTAATGGAAAATCTAATTCTTGGTCACATTCATTCTACAAATCGAGCAACCTTATCTTAATCCTATAGAATGAATTCAATATTGTTCATGATATCAAAAAATATCTGATCATATTCTACAATAGATTCTTTTAATCTTTATCAAATATCTTTTAAATCCTAAACGGTTTGGCTTGTGCATCTCTTTAATTTATATTCTTCTATCAATAGAATTTTTACTTGCATAAGGTGCAGGGTGTTTACATCCCTCTTACAAATTAACTATAGGGATCGTCTCAATAAATGCCCAATAAGTTTGCATTTATTAATGTCATCTATCATTATTCCTCTAACCTTCCATTTCATCTCATAAGATCATAGATATTGCTCTAGGATTTTAGACCCATCATAGGGCATTAAAGAATTAAACATTCATATAGCCAACAACATGGGGTAAGCATTATAGTTGTTATGATAGGTTGTTTAATGGTAGAAATTATGACTATAGGTATCTATATAGTGGTGACTACAAATTTATGTGATATCACACTACTATGTACTAGAATTTTTAGGTGTCTTAAGAAAATTCACTTCTTATATTTTTCTTCTGTCTATTATTTGCTTTGTTTTTGCACTTGACTTTCCAAACTTATTTGTAAAGTAATCAAACTAATCTATATCTGCCTCTTTGCCTACACTTCTTATTCTATTAAATATTAAAATAGACTATGGGGATGCATACTCTTGAATTGAATGTCTTCTATTTTGAAATATTACTAATTTTAAACTTGAACCTGCCATATTTTTGCATTTGAATCTCACTTATTCCCAAGAATTTTCTTCAATTAACTATGATATACATCTACCTTCTAACTATTTTAATGCTAGTATTCATTCTTCTTCCTATTGTTCTACCTCCATATATGCATCATTTTTATCTATGTTATCCTATTCATAGGGCCCTAATGCATACTATATGCACCCTTTACTTCTAAAAATCTCCTTATCTCTAGTATTTTATTCCTTCATCTTTCTAACTCCAACACTTTCTTCCATACTTTTAATCCTATCTGTAGTTACTTTTGGGTTTCTTACTTTATTCCATATTTTCTATTGTCACAGTTCCCTTTTTAGTCCCAAAATTTTCTTTTCACTTTGAGTCTTTTCACTTTCTATTTTTTTGGATTAGGTTCAAGTTTATTTTACTTAGCTCCCCATCATTCACTTCATCTTGAATGAACCCACATGGTACCTAAAGATACTACTCCAACTATTGGTTGGATTAAGCACCATGGCATTTTCCATAACCAAATTTTTTATCAACATAGGTAGTCATTGCAAAAATTTCCCCTTGATTCCTTGAACGGATTGGTCTTACATAGTCTTAAAAGCTACATATCCTTATACTATCAACTCGGTAATATAGTCATCAATTGTAGTCCTCATATAATAATTTACTGATCGAGACCAATCTATATCTAGGGTATAAAAAATATCTAATTTTTCTTCTATCCAAACTATAATCTTTATCCTCCTTGGGATGAAGCAATAGTATTCCAACCTAGCTAGCCATGTGGATAACAATCTAGGCAACTCACACCATAAGATTTCATAGATTTCACCATAGATGTGATCTTGGCTAATATCCTTTATAGTTTTTATAAATATCTTTGATTCTTATTCAATACAATTTTATATTCTCTCAACCAACCATCTCTCTATATCCCTCAATCATGGTAGCCATCTCAATAGATTTCATCCAGATAGTTCCATGCTCATCACACCATTATTAGTAGAGGTTCTTAGAAATACTCCAAAACATACTCATTACAAGGATAAGTTACATAATGGAGAGTAAAAAAAATCCATAAATGACATTAAAATTTTAAAATCCATCAATTACATCCAAAGTTGTACATATAGGGTAAGAAGAAAACATTTGTAACAAAAGGTATGACATAAACAATATAATATATGATAAATAGATTAAATCAAAACATAGTAATTAATACACACTAACCAATGTAAAATAAGATTAAGAAAAATAATATTATAATTTTTTTATTAATCTCTATCAACACATTAGAACCATATTCTATTATAGTAATGAGTTATATATAGCCTTTTACAACCTACTATATTTTCACATTCTAGCCTTTTGAGATATTAAAGGAAAGACTATTCACATTCTTCTCTTACTTGATTAGGTCTATAAGGTTGATTACATAAAAAAATTTATATAAGTGACAAAATTATATACTTTATACATGTGTATTTCTATTATACATGGTGATTTTACCATGCCCTATTCCACATCCAACACTTCCAAGTACAATACCACAAATATCAAGTGGAACCACATCTAACTCTATCTCCTCAATGAACATAGAGGCTATTGCAAAGCTTAACCAATATGTTTTTATGACTTGCAATTTAGCGTTATCATATACGCATCCTAAAGGATATGTCTTAGGATGTGGTTTCCTTTCAAGTCCTAATTTGTTCACAACTTCTTCAAAAATGAGATTAGTTTGAGATCCACTATCAAAAAGATTATCTATCTTAGTATGCTTAGAAATCACTCTAATGTGGAATAACTCATTTCTTTTCTTTTCATCATGCCCATGGTAGTGACCTTGGTCTCATTACCAAAGTCAGAGCCAAGATCTTGTATTATTGTAGTAATATTCTTGCCTTTATTTTCACCAAACCATTTTGGCCTATGTTCTGGATGGAGATTCCAACACTTATCATCTTCATGGTCTTCTCTCTTGTAATGAGATAAAAAGGGATTCCAATCCTATTTATTTATTATGGAGGTGTTTTTTTATTAGCCTTTCCTTTTCCTTTGCCTTTTACTTTAGGCATGTTACTTGGCTTCTTATTGAAGTGTTCCCTATCCTTAGTCACTTTACCCATTGATTCAGTATGGGTAGCTTGGACACAAACTTCATCAAGATTAGTGTGTTTAAACATATTGATTGTATGCCTTAAATAACTATATAACCCAATAATATATTTCAAAAGAGTATCTTGAGTGTAAAGAGGAATGCTTAACACTAAATCCCTCTTTCTAAGCCCTTGAGTGCAATTTTGTACACTTTGACCCTTCCCTTCAAATTTTCCAATCCATAGTAGCTTGTTGTATATAACCTAATAGATAGAATTGATTTTTAATGAAGAAACAAAATCATCCCAAGAAGAGATCACTTTACCACGATTAAGGATATCCTCTTGTGTCTTACTCTCCCTCCAAATGAGTATTGTCCCACCCAACCTAACATTAGCTAATTAATTTTTTTTCTCATCATAAATTTTCTGAACCTTATAATATACTTCCATTTACTTGATCCAATGATCCAAATTTTTTTCACTAAGATCTCTATTATAAGTTGGCAAATCCAATTTAACATCAAGATTAACATTGGAAGATACAAAATCAAAAACTTTATTTTAAAAATTGGAATAATAATAAAAACTAGATTTTAAAATGATTGAAACATAGAAGTTAGTTGACAAAATGTAGAAAAATGCAAACCAAACTTGTTAATGAATTTCACCCTTTAAGGGGATATATCTTTAGGTCTAAAAAACACTCAAACTGATCTATTAAATCTTGTAAAATACACTTTGCATACACTATGTGCATCAAAATATGACTTTGGTCTACAAAAATAACCTTTGATGTACCTTTAGGAAGAATTTGAAATAATATCCTATATGTTAGTTTCTCTTTCTTGTTTCTTACTTGATATTCTTTCAAAAGAGAGTTCTCACACCAAAAACTTGGAATGAATTTACAAATGAGGCTCAACTACTTATATAGTGTTCCCAAGGCCTAAAATTATGGGTTTAAGCCTTATCACTTCATCCCATACATTTAAAATCCTATCCCATCTTCCATTGCATTGTTTTAAGTCTTAGATAATGCTCCCATGCATTTTAGGTAAGATTTAATCTCACATTTTTGGGGATAGAGATAAACATGGATTTAAAAGCCATTTTTTAGGCCTTATGAACTAGTTAAGGAAGACTATGTGGACTTGGGTGCAAATATTATGTGGATTCCACATGATAGGGTTATGATCTATCCTTCATGGATTATGTGGTAGCTAAGTGGATTTTGGTACCATGCTAACATCATCATTGTATGTTGTTTGCTTCAACATGTCATAACTTTTATGTCTGATGTCTGTTTCACCCCAATCAAAATATGTCAAATTCATCTTAGTGAGCTCTTCTATGTTGGGATGTTTTTAATAAGTTTTTAGACCATTTTATCAGATTAATGTGGTGATCATCCTAGATCACTAGACCATTTCATATACAGTGGGCATGGTCTCTAGATTCATGCAGGAACCACATAAGCTACAATGGAGAATAGTTAAGTGAATTATTCATTACATTTAGGGTAATCATAGTTTTGAGATTCACTATATAGGTGGCATAGACATCAACTTTATTGGTTATATATATTTAGATTGGGATAGTGATATTCAAAATCATAAGTCTATTTTAGGCTATATTTTCTCCCTTGGTTCAGGTTTGATTAGTTGGTCAAGCAAGAAATAGAATCTTATTGATTTATCTTCTATAGAGGTAGAATATAAAAGAGTTGTCAATGATACCACTGAGGCTATTTAGCTTTAAGGGATTCTCACTAAGTTCGGCATCTAGTTTAGATGATCAACAATTATATTATGCAATAAGTAAAATATAATCTAGATTTACCAAAATCTGGTCCTTCATCAATGGACCAAGCATATCAAGATTCACATGCATTTCATTGAGAAGATCATTCATGAACCAGTCATTGATATCCACTACATAGAGATAATAAATCAAATATTAATATGTTCACCAAAACCTTCATTGACCGTATGCATCTTCATTTTTGAAATCTTCTTGAGGTTCAGGTAACTCTATATTTTTCTTCCTCTGGGGGATCATCTCTATATACTTAGGGATTTATATTGGGAACTAATTATTATACCCACATAAGCTACACTTAAGGGAGTGTTAGTGTAGGATTTTTCCCATTATGTGTTTTTATTTACACAATCTAGTTATCTTGCATAGGTTTAATAAAGGTCATCTAAGAAGATAATCCCATGTGCATGAGGATGTTGGGACATGTATATCTTTCACTTATATAATTTACATTCCTATGTACTTTTTGGATAATTATTATTAATTAAACTTTTGTTTGTGAATATAATCTTGTTCTTTTTAAGTTTTTTCTTTTGGATTTCACTTTTCCATTTAGATTTTCTTCATGCATTTGATGCTATCCAGTTTTTCCTTGATTGTGGCCCACTTCTACAACTTCATCTATTTAATATGGGTTTTATTGTATACCATACCAACACCAAACATGTCATAGCATCTTTACTAATAACACATATCTAAAAAAATGGTGGTACTAACTCTATGCATGTTTAACATCACATGATGCTTCACAACATAGTATTAACTATCTAGATAAAGAATGGGCATATGTAGGAGATATACCCATTTATATAATAATGTATAGATACATTATATATACCATCATAAAATATTATGAAATGTACCATATGAGAAGAGATACTAGAAAAGTGACTAGAAGATATAGAGATATAAAATATGAAAAAATGGTATATCTAAGAGACATGTCCCTTTATATTTAATGTATTGAGACATTATATATGTCATTATAGAATATTAGAAAATTTACCATATAAGAAGAGATATTAGAAAAGTTACTATAAGATATATAGATATAACATATGGTGAAATGCAATATGCCATTATGAGGAAAAAAAATTATTAGAGTAGGAATTACCAATGTTCAAATGTTATACATGTGTGCATTATTATATCCCCTTATTAAAACTTATTTTTTTTAGTGTGAATTATTATGTGTGAATATATTATATTGTTAAAACTTATGTGTGTGAAACTTTATCTCTTTCTATCCCTCTCTCGCTTTATTTTTATGTACAAAAAGAATAATATTAATTTCAATTTATCTCAAATTAGGTTTAGTTTTATTTGATTCATAATTGACCTCTTTATTTTGTTGGTTTTATAAATGACGAGAGATGTTATGGGTATGCCACATGGATCAAAATAAAATTTTATTAATTTTTTGGTTTCATCCCAAAATCTACGATCTCCCCCATAACACCTAATTCAAAGACATATACTAGTGAGAACACAATAAAATTGTTTTTAATAGTCAAACATTGATAATTTATATGTCATATTTATATTTGTTTACACATCTAGATATAATGATATATGTATGCTCCATAGGATTGTCAATCATGGATATATTTGTGATCATGTAGCCCAAGATAGTTGTTTAGGTGGCATATGGTGAGTCCAGAATCACCTTGTTGTAAAATTTTATTCATGACAACTATATAATTTTAAATATATATTATTAATTATTTAAGGCTTATATTTTATATGTTGTGCAAATTCCATAGATTTTTGAGGTTACAAAAGAGACATTCGATGCTTCAAATATTGAGAAGAGAGTTTATCTTGCAATGAGTCATGCAACACCCTAATACTACATCTATGGTGAGGAAGAATAATTTATTTGGAGGCAATGATGAGAATAAGAGCTAGTTGTTGTGATTGGGGTTTAGTTGTATGCACAATATATTTGATATGCCGATATGGCCCACATTATATGCTTATATGGCATGTTTTATATATGTACATGCTATGGTCTAGATTGTATCTTGATATATGTCTTATTTTTTTGTCATTATGACATAATTTACATAAACATATATTCTATTTGACATATTTAGATGTGAAACATACATTTTTATAATTTGTGTATACATATTTAAGAAGTAAATATGTCATTATTATTTTTTGAACATGTTCAAAGATAGTTCAAATGTTTAAATTTAATGAAATTAATGTATTGATGTTATAATGAGTATAATGAAGTCATTTTATTGTGTATGTTTATGTGATGATTGTTTATCTATGCAATTATTTATTAAAATTATTGTATATTTAATTAAAAATAATAATGAAATTATATTAATGTCCAAAAATTATCATTATCATATATTTATAGGGATATATGCCTAAAGAAATAAAGTAGAAAGATATTTTGACAAAATTGTAGACATATCATGTTTTCATAACATGCATATAAAGAACCTCCATTAATAAACAATAACCAACTATCATCTTAATTTATTGAGAGATATATCTTATAAATGTAAATTAGCCTAAAATTTCATGGGTGAGTCCTCTAAGCACCCCCAGAGAATTATCTTTAGCTTGGGACAAGTGAGACATGATAACTAGTTTTCTCTCATAGCCAAGTCTCTCTCAAGGGACCAAAAATTGGTATGTGGGAGGTATATCTTATGAATTCTTATCTAAATTTATGAAAAATCTATGTAGACACATCTAAATGAGTGTTTTAATAATATAATATCCCCCTTCTACTCTATGTTAAGGCCTAACATCAAAATTTACAGTTGGTTGGACACATGCCTTAAGATAATCTTCTTATCCCTAAGTGGAAAATTGAGTAATTTCTATTGAAAATTTTAAGAGAACCATGAGGGGTATAAATGAGTCATCATATCCTATAGTTATATGGATGAATCCCCTAAGCACATACTAGATTATTGTCCCCAATTCGAGATGAGGGAGACCTAATAGTGATTTTTTCTTTCATAACCAAATCTCTCTTAAGGGACCAAAACTTGGTTTGTGGGAGGAATATATTTTAATTCTTTATCCCAATAGATGAACCATATACATAGACACATCCATATGGGTATTTTAACATTAGAATGTCCCCACTCTACTCTTATTCAAACCTCTATATAAAAATTTATAGTTGGTTAGATGCATCCCTCAAGAGGATATTCTCATCCCTAAGTGGGAAAATAGAGTGAACTTACACCATGAATTATAGGATATCCTTGAGGGGTAGAGACAAGACATAATTTCCATAGTTTCATGGGTGAGTCTTCTTAACATCCCTTGGAGTATTTTCCCTATCTTAGGATGAGTGAGACATAACATTGAGTTTTCTCTCTCACCCAAATGTCTCTTAAGTGACTAAAAGTTAGTCTATGAAGGGCATATCTTGTGAATTGTTATCTAAATCAATTAATCATCTATGATGCTTCATCTAGATGGGAATTTTAATGTTATAATCCCCCACTTTGCTCTCTATCAAGCCTTAGGATTGAAAGTTACAATTGGTTGGATGTATCCCTTAAGAGAATCTTCTCATTTATAAGAGGGAAAATAGAGTGAAATTTCACCATGAATTATAGGAGAGTCATGAAAGGTACATATGAGTCATCAACTCCTAAATTTGTAAAGGTGAGTCATATTAATATCCCCTATAGGATTCTTCCTAGCTTAGGATGAGTGAGACATGACAACAAGTTTTATCTCATAGTTAAAGGTCTCTTAAGGTACCAATAGTTATTCCATGGGAGGTGTTAGCCAAAATTGGATACCATAGGTGAGTACAATTCAAAACTTTGCTTCCAAACTTACCTAACCTTATTGGTAGCCTTTTGAGAGTTTTGGTCTTGGTTTATTGGTTAAATGTTCTCATAAAAAGATGTCTTGTCAAATTCTTGGTCATATTAGGGTCACTTTAAATGTTTAAAAGATTTAATTAATACCCATATTATTTTCATAAATACCCACCATAAAGGTGGTGGGACCCTTCAAATATCAATAAAGTGAAATATAATATAGTAATACACTTGCCAAAGGATTATAAAGTAAATTTTCAATGTGGAGGTGGTCAGTTTAGGAAAAAATGGATGGTTTTAGGTTCATATAATGTTTTAATGGTAAAATAATGCTTTTTTTCACATTAGCAAATCCAAATAAGACAAAAAATGTTTCATCTCTTCCATCAAGCTCTTTGTAAGCTAGTGAAGGCCATTTTCAAACATTGATTTCATGAAGAGAAAAGAGAGTTGTATATATTGATATTAGGGGTCGATAATGGTCCTTATTCCATTGAAATTATAGGAATTATTTCTTGGTTTTAAGGGATATGATTTAAGAATAATTTTTAACAAAATAAGCTGGCCAAAACCCTCCTCAAACTTCACAGACAGAGTTTTTCTTATCTTGGTGAGTTTTCAAGATAATGGATGTCAATGTATGTGTTTTTTATATATTAAAGGTTATAATTAGTCCTCTAAAATCATATTAAACCATTATTTGTCACGTGTGAGCATCCAATGTAACAAAAAGTGTTGTGTTTTGTTGTTCTTAAATATGGCAGGTAGGGTTTTGAAGTTGGCAGGTAGGGTTTTGAAGTTATGACATCCTTGAGCATGGAATAAGTTGCATTTGGAACTAAAAAAATATAATAACCTAAAAAAATCCTCATATATCCACATTAGGTCTCTTAAAATCATAAATATATTCAAATATCAAAGAGATTAACAAGGCATGTTGATTGTGCATAAAACTGCATGTAGGTGGCTATCAAAAGTGCCTAGAAAAGGAAGATCCATAGTGTTTGGATTGAATATTTGATAATTTAATTTATTATGAGTCCATTTTAATTTTTTAATATTTTTTAATACACCAAATAAGTTATCCAAGCCGTCTCGATGGTGTTTTGATCAAGACCTTTTTGTAGGAGGTTTCAGGCCTATTGAATCTAAAGAGAGTGATGTTGCTTCTAAGTTTTGTTCCTTAAGAAACCAATAGGAACATTGGTGTATTTTTTATATTATGTACCTATATAACCTTAATAATTATATTTAATTTTATGTAACTCACTCCATGAACATATTTAATAGATGATTATAGGTGGCAGTCCATTAGCAACATTGGTTTGAACTCTCTTGCAAGGTCTCAAATGTAAAAAATAAGGGAACAGACCTAGACACGAAGAAATAATGGTAATTTTGAAATATAATAAGTAAAATTTCACTCCTAAAACTCATTTAATATTCCCAATTATACATTTATTACATGTACAGGCCAAAATGTGCACCTATACTCTTCAAGGCTGAAGGAGATAGTTACATGAGCAATCATCATGGAGGTTTTGAGAAGTATTATAGGTGAAATATGAATTAAATTAATTTAGGGTGGAGATATTAAACTATAAAATATCATATATAAATTTAAAAAACTCTTAATATCATCTTTGAGGTGAACTTTCAAGACATAGACCTAGGAACATTAATCTAGTGTTTGCAAACAAAGATAGGTGTGTCATTTGAGATGTTTCAAGGATGAATTTGGCCTTGAAAACTGATCTAAAAGCTCAAATAGGAGATTATAGGGATTAATTAACCAATAAAATGTAATAAATATCTTAAATTATGGTGAATGTATACCTAAAGGTCTGAAGGCCTATAGGTCCACATTCTCAATCAAGAGAAGCATACCTTGCATGAAACATGAGGTTTGAAGAGTAGTTGAGGTGTGAAGTGTGATAAAAATGAGAAAATAAATTTGAATATGGTATAAGGAAGCTATAAAAAATATTATAATTTAATAAAATACTCTTTCTTTAACCCTACAATCATCAAACCCAAAGAAGACCTACAAACCTACTAAAGAGCTATAAGTCTATTTTTAAAAATCCAAGAGAATATGCAATAAGTTGTATCAAGATTATGGTTTAAATGGATAGTGTAGGAGTGTGAGATTAATTATATTACTTAAAATGTTTTTATATTATTATATAATTATTTAAAATAATAAATAATACCTATATCCCACTTGACAATCTTAAATACACATAAAATTTTGGAACTTGACATGTTAAAGAGGTACATAGAGTTTTCAAGGGAAAAAAACATTAGAGGAGTTAAATAAAGTTTGGTAAAACCTAATCCATGTCTTTTTTTTAATTTTTTTATAAAACTCTCCCTATCCTTTTTTCTTTGCTCTCGACCAGCTTAGGTTTGTGACATGACCAACCTAGGGCTAAAATCTTGCAATTTGCATAACTTAAGTTCCAACTAATGAAATTGCATAAAAATTTTCCATTAAAAATTATTTAATGTGTCAAAAAATATTTTAGTGGTTTTTGAGTATTAATAAATGTTACTTTATGGTCTCTATTACTTAGGCTTGCTCTAGGCCTAATTAGGCATAATTGGGAAAGATGGGTGTTAGGTTAATAGATCTGCATTAGGAGTTGAGTATTGAAATTTTGAGTGATGATAAAATGTGATAAAGGGTACTAAAATATACTTTAATTTTTATTATAATTGTTACAAATCATTCAAAAAAGTATATTTATGTCAAAATAGGGCCATAAAGAATAGGCTTTAAAGAGAGACAATATGAGAACTATGAAGGAAAATACATAGCAAAGGTGGAAAGATGATGGGATTTAGTTATTCAATAGGTTTATAAGGAAAAAAAAAAGTATTTAGACTCTAATAAGATGATTTGACACTTCATAATCACTCCTAAGGGGTAGTTTCAAGAGCTCAATGATGAATCATCAAGCAAAACAAAACTCCTACACCAGCTTGAGAGTACTATCATTAAACTAAGTGTACACTTGAGGAGAAGAGACATCATAACTATCCTATGTTATGTTTTCTTATTTATAACCCATTTCATGAGTTTTTGGTATCCATAATTGGTTATTGACACCTCTCTTATCTCTCTCCCCCTTCGTTATACTATATGTATGCTTGATTTTAGCATTGAAAGGGATCCTCCAGTTGAGTATGGTGAAGTCCTACTTCTTTTATAAGCCATTGAAGAAATAGACAAGATATTTATACCTTCTTTTATGACTATATTATAGTGTTTGTGCATGAATATTGATCTTGTTTAGTGTTGATTTAGTCTTCCTTGACATGTTATCTTATTATCCTACCTATATGCAGTTTAAACTAATTCTTATAGGTCATATGGAGTGTTTGAGTAATTTTGTGATAAAATATTCCATTATTGTCTTTATACCTCTTAAAAATTAGTCCTCCTAGCTTAAGCATTATCTACCACCTTTGTATTGAAATATTGATGTAAGAAGAGTAGATTAGGATTAGTGTATGAATAAGTCATCTATATATTCATTATGTGCCTGCAAATGTGTGGTAGTGGTCAATAAATTTGGTGCATCATCTACTATTTATTAGTTTTAGTCATTTATACCCCTTTTCCTTTGAAATTAGTATTTTATTTTATAATTTCAAGGTGAAACATCAAGGGAGGTAACCCTATCTAGATATTCACCTCATTGATTAGGCCACCCATAGTCTAGAGGTGTCTCCATATTATTACTTAAGTGAGGAGGCTTGAACAACCTCTTCAAGGGTGCAATTTAGAGTGATAATAGGAGGCATATCTTGTGACTTATTAACCCAATTCATGAACCACCTATGAAAACATGTTTGGATGGGAATTATAATACTATCATGGCTACCCTCCAGTCTCCATTAGGCCTTGGGAATGAAAGTTGTAGTTGGCCAGACATAGCCCTTATGATAATCTTCTCATCCTTGAGTGAGAAAAATAAGTGAAATTACACCATTCATTGTAATAGAACCATGAGGGGTAGAGATGAGCCATCAAATCCTATAATTTCAAAGGTGAGTCCTATAAATGCTGCTTAGAGGATTCTCCCCAACTTGGGATGAGTGAGACATGATAGCAAGTTTTTGCTTTTTGCCAAATCTCTCTTAAAGGACCAAAAAATGGTTTATGGGAGGCGTATATTATGACCTTTTATAATAATTAATGAACCATCTACATGGATTCATCTAAGTGGGTGTTTTAATACTATAATACCCCATTCTACTCTCCATTAGGGTCCAAGATTGAAATTTGTAGTTGTGCAGACATATCCCTTAAGATAATCTTCTCGTCCTTAAGTGGGAAATTGAGAAAACTTACAATGAGAATTTTAGGATAATCATGAGGGGTAGAGATGAGTTTTAACTCCTAAATATGCATAGAAAATTCTTCTAAGAATATTTCAAATGATTCTCCCTAGATTTGGATGACCAAGACATGCTAATGAGTTTTATATTACAGTCAAATTTATCTTAAGGGACTAAAATTTGGTATGTGGGAGGTTTATCTTGTGACTCATTATCCCAATAGATGAACAATCTATGCAAACATGTTTAGATGATAATATAAAAATAAAATGGCCCACCTCCACTCTATATTAGGCCCTGGGACCTAAAGTTTTAGTTGTTAGGGAAGTCCAAGAACAAACACACCTCTGTTTAGATTCCTCTTGTTGGATCTTGCTCCTCAGAAAGAGCACAGTATGATTACCAAATATAAGCAATTATAAATGTGGAAATAACCAGAAACACAAATAGCTAGAATTCACCAATAGCACAGAATATGAGAGACAATACACTATCTTATATTAACACTTTACAGAAAAGAATACAACAAAGAGCCACCACACTCTTTCACCTTATAGAGGTTTGCCACACCTCAAGTGTACAGTAATTCTTCTCACACAACACTCTCCTACACAAAAATGGTCCCAACAACCAACTCACAAACAGAATTGGTGTTCACCTCTCCAACTAGTCAGTAATAACCTTGCCAGTTCATCAAGCACTCTATAGCACTTCAAGCTGATCTCCCATGAACCTACAACCTATAATTCAACAGACCATACTCACATGTGGATCCCCTATGAGCTTGTAATAGCCTGTAACTCAATGATCATACACACACACAGAAGGTACTTCCTTGCCTTCCTTATCTTATTCTTATACAATACATGCCAATGGGTCTATAAATAGATCCCTAACTTAAACACTAACTTAGACTCTTAATTTAGACAATTATCCACACAGCTCAAGACTCTAACTGGTCTTAACATGCAAACTCTTCATTCACTTAACTAACTATCCGTGCAACTAGCACTTTTGGAATGCACAGGCAACCGACGCCGGTCCCTGCTTGCCTGGTTCTGCCGACATCGGCCGAATCCCTGCCGTCACTGATGGCCTTCAGCACTGCTCACGACTGACATCGGTCCTGCTACCGATGCCGCTTCTCCTGGATCTCAGCAACCTTCTGTTCCACCTTGTTTGCAAGTAGCTAAAGCTTTTAGCTCCACAACCTAACAATCTCCCACTTGGAGATAAACAGCTGCAACCTATACATGTACCTGTACTCCATCTAGTTTCTTCCCTTGGCTATGTATCCATCTTCAAAATCACCCTTGAAGACCAACCACCACAAAATCTGTGGTGCAAAACCTGTCATCCAAATCACCTACCACATCCACATCTACAAACCATGTAGAAGACCACCTGAACCTGCATAGCATGTGCACCTGCTACTAGTCCCTATAAGAATCCACTGAAGTGCCCTCCAATGGTTCTCTCCTGGATTGGCTCCTAACTTGTGACAACTCCCACTACTTGGGAAAACTCAAGTTTAGTACATACCATGCACTCAACCTCATTATGTGAATCAAGACACCTGTTCTGTGAACTGTCTAACCATCTGCGTGCTAACCGGTCTCACACAATCATCCTAAAACAAAGTCAACATGTGACCTCCCATGTCTCTAGAACACACTCATGCCAAAGAATCTTGCTGCTCCCAGATTCTCCATGACATCCCTCTGAACTAGCTTTACCTTTAGTTCAGCAATACCCTGTATATGTAACCCTACGACAAGCACATCATACAGTAATAGGATAGTGTAGCTAATACTATCCAACCTGGTAAAGAAAAACACAATGAACAAACCTCCATTGCCCTACAGCTAATACAAGACC
This sequence comes from Torreya grandis, assembly GCA_037957365.1. Taxonomy (NCBI): domain Eukaryota; kingdom Viridiplantae; phylum Streptophyta; class Pinopsida; order Cupressales; family Taxaceae; genus Torreya; species Torreya grandis. The sequence continues at coordinate 1,373,757 of JARHVA010001344.1, read as the reverse complement.
ATATACCCTGATCTTCCATCTCACGTATCCATTTCTGCTCTTCTTCATCTTGAACATCCATTCGTCTCTCAGTGCTTACTTCCAGCTGGCAACTCTACCCAAAACTCCTATTTGGTTCTCCTCCAAGGAATCACATCCTCATCCATGCCAAGCTCCCACTGTTTCCTGGATCTACCTGTTCTGCTTCTTGAATAACTTCTTGGTCCTATGCCATAAGTGAGCAACAAGTAGTGTAAAGAAGGGAAATGATGAATTTAAGAACTTACTTACACCTTCAGTCCTCCATATGGGTGCTTGAGACTCCATGACAGCTTGCTGTCCACCCAAAATTCATCTCAGTAACTGATGCTGGTTACATCTCAGTCTGAAGCCAATCGATGTCGGTTCCCTATGACTGCCTCCTTGTCGACGTCATTTCCCCTGATCGATGCTGGTAGTTATCTGCCCTGAGTCACTGACGTCTGGCTGCACATAGCCGACATCGGTCCCTATCTGGATGCCGACGCCGATTTTCCTGCCGACGTCGGTCTTTGTGTTTTTCTAGTGAGACCTGACTTTTTCCTGCGAGCTCTTTTTGGATCAAACCCTTGTGCAAAACACCCTTGCTCTGCTCAAAATTCTTCTGTATCTTGTGCTGAACTCTGCTTGTCATCTTCTCCTTAAAAACCAAGGCTTTCCTATTCTTGTCACTAACATCGGGTTCCTCAAAAAATGTTACTTTCTTCTTCTGCATACAGAAACCACGATCCATACCTTCCAAATCTGAAAGCATATCCTTTGACTCAAGAACAAGCATCTCTTTCTTATCTGTGTGACCAAGCCTATCAAGCCACATCTCTAAATCTACAGCTGAAGTAGAAAACCCAGAAAGAGAATCAGTAGTACAAGTAGATAGATAAAGCGTACCTACTTTCTTACCTCTAGCTACAACAAGTGTACCCTTGGTAACCTTCCAAGAGTCTGCTGTGAGAGTTACTGTGCAACCCTCATCACCCAAACTTCTAACAAAAATTAAATTCCGCTCCAGAACTGGGATGTGCATGACCTCCTTTAACACCCATGTGTTACCTGTCTGCAGTTTCAGCTTCACTTTCCCTTTGCCAACAATCTGACAAGGCTTACCATCCCCTACATAAATTTCTCCAAAATCTCCCTGGACATACTCATGAAAAAATTCCCTATGTGGGGATGCATGAAAAGAGGCACCAGAATCTAAAACCCAAGATTCTACTTTATCCAAAGAACATACCAGAGCATCCCGTGTAGCATAATCTACAACGTCTGCTTCTTCTTCATGTTCTTCATGCTGATCTGTACCTGATCTGCAATCTCTCTTTAAGTGCCCTTGCTTTCCACACTTCCAGCAGGTTATTCTGCCATACCTGGACTTGGATCTCTTACCTGTCTTGGACCTTGATCTCCCATGCTCTATCTTTTCTCTTTGCCTTCCTCTGCCTTCAACACTCAAAGCATTTCCTGATGATTCACCTGTGCTATTCCTGCGTATCTCTTCATTCAAGATTACACTCACAACATCATCCACTTTTAAGTCTTTTAAAGGAGACACAGTATTAGAAACTGCCATTACCAAACCTTCCCAACTTTCAGGTAATGAACACAAAATTAAGAGAGCTCTAATTTCATCATCAAATACAATATTGACTGAACTTAGCTGGTTTACTAAACCATGGAAATCACTAAGATGGCTATGAACAGATCCACCTTCCAACATTTGCAAATTAAATAAACGCTTCATAAGAAATGCCTTATTAGAAGCTGAGGGTATTTCATATAAATTTGCCAAAGATTCCATCAACTCCACCATTGTCTTACACTGTGATAGGCTAGAAATCACAGATGATGCAAGACTCAATCTAATAGTTCCCAGAGCCTTCTGATCAAGAACCTCCCATTCTTCATCTTTCATATCCGAGGGTTTGCAACTAACCCCTCCCAACGGTAAGTACAAATCTTTTTGATACAGATAATCCTGAATCTGCATCCTCCACAATTGGTAGTTCTTGCCATTAAACTTTTCCATTCGTAGCTTACTATCTTCTATCATTGCTCAACTCCCACTCAAATAGAAACCCTGTGAGTACCTGTAATCAAAACACACTAACCAGATCTAATCCAATCTGTTAGTATCCCAACCAAAAGCTCTGATACCACTTGTTACCAAGAACAAACACACCTCTGTTCTGATTCCTCTTGTTGGATCTTGCTCCTCAGAAAGAGCACAGTATGATTACCAAATATAAGCAATTATAAATGCGGAAATAACCAGAAACACAAATAGCTAGAATTCACCAATAGCACAGAATATGAGAGACAATACACTATCTTGTATTAACACTTTATAGAAAAGAATACAACAAAGAGCCGCCACATTCTTTCACCTTACAGAGGTTTGCCACACCTCAAGTGTACAGTAATTCTTCTCACACAACACTCTCCTACACAAAAATGGTCCCAACAACCAACTCACAAACAGAATTGGTGTTCACCTCTCCAACTAGTCAGTAATAACCCTGCCAGTTCATCAAGCACTCTATAGCACTTCAAGCTGATCTCCCATGAACTTGCAACCTGTAATTCAACAGACCATACTCACATGTGGATCCCCTATGAGCTTGCAACAGCCTGCAACTCAATGATCATACACACACACAGAAGGTACTTCCTTGCCTTCCTTATCTTATTCTTATACAATACATGCCAATGGGTCTATAAATAGATCCCTAACTTAAACACTAACTTAGACTCTTAATTTAGACAATTATCCACGCAGCTCAAGACTCTAACTGGTCTTAACATGAAAACTCTTCGTTAACTTAACTAACTGTCCGTGCAACTAGCACTTCTGGAACGCACAGGCGACCGACGCCGGTCCCTGCTTGCCTGGTTCTGCCGACGTCGGCCGAATCCCTGCCGTCGCCGGTGGCCTTCAGCACTGCTCATGATCGACATCGGTCCTGCTGCCAACGCCAGTTCTCCTGGATCTTAGCAACCTTCTGTTCCACCTTGTTTGCAAGTAGCTGAAGCTTTTAGCTCCATAACCTAACATTAGTTGGTTAGATGCATCCCTTAAGAGAATCTTTTCATCCCTGAGTGGGAAAATTGAATGAACTTTGACCTCATATTTTAGTGAATATATGAGAGGTAGAGATGAGTTTTTAAATCCTACAATTGTATGGGTAAGTCCTCTAATCACCCCTAAATTATTCTCCCTACTTTGAGATGAATGAGACATGATGGTGAGTTTTTTCTTATAGCCAAATCTATATTTAGGGACCAAAACTTAGTTTATGGGAGGTTCATATTGTGACTTATTATCTCAATACATAAACTATATATGTAGACACATTTAAATGGTTATTTTAATGCTATAGTGGCCTACTTACACTCTCTTTTAGACCCCAAAATTAAAAATTCCAACTGGATGTACACATCCCTTAAGAGAATCTTCTCATCCCTAAGTGGTAAAAATAAATAAACTTATGTTACATGTTTCATGAGATTCAAGAGGGGTAGATAAAAGTAGCCAACTCTTATAATTACATAGGATAGTATTATAAACACCCCCTAGAGTATTTTACTTGGATTGGTATGATTGAAACATGGTGGTGATTTTTATCTCACATATAAATGTCTCTTAAGGGACCAAAAGTTAGTCTATGGGAGGTGTATCTTGTAACTTGTTATCCCAATAGATGATCCATCATGGGCACATCTAAATGGGTGTTATAAAACTATAATGGCCCCTTTCCACTCTCTATCTAGATTTGATACTAAAAATTGTAGTTACTTAAATGCATCCCTTAATAGATTATTCTCATCCTTGAGTGGAAAAATGGAGTGAATTTCTATCACACATTTCATGAAAACTATGAGGGGTAGAGATGAGCCATTAGCTCTTAAAGTTGCATGGGTACTATCCTTCCTACTATTATTGTTAGTGGTATTGGTGCTAGTACCCATCCTACTAGTAGTGGAATAGAAATCAATCATCCTATAGTTCTCATGCATCATTGTACATCATGTGGGAGGAAGTGTATTGAACCTCATGTTTAGGTTCAACATACACATGATACATCTCTGGAGACTAGACATACATTTATGTATCACAGTAGTATCCAAATATCTATGTCATTTACAATTACTTTAACATCTCTTAACACTAGTATATAACATTATATTTCATCTATAGTTTCATTAGTACCTCAAGACATTAACATGATTGAGTATATGCCATTTGGAGTTGCTTCAAGACCTCAAGAGACTAGCATGCTATATTATATGCATTTATAGATGCCTCATCAACTCATGACACTATCATTCTAGAATTTATGCCATCTATAGTTATTTCTTCACGTCCCCTTAGTTTATGTTGACTTTTTATGTAGGAATTATTTGCTTCTCCACCTATATTTGACACATAGGTTTAATTTTAATTAAATTTTGTTTATCTATTTAAAATAATATTAAATTTATTTTTATGTATATGTTTAATTAATTGACTAATATTTGACTAAAATTTTCATTTGTTACTTTTATAGATGATCACTGATATCTTAGGTACCTTAACTACCATAGATTCTATTGTTGAAGTTGAATCAACACTATAGTACTCTACACTCATGTTTGGAAAGTTACAAATTACATAAAAATTGATATTTAATGTTAAATCACAACTTAGTGTATTATGCTTGAATTTTAGTTTTTTGGTGATATATTTGTTCAATTAGTTTAGTTCTTGAATTTTATTATTTTTTATAGCTACGTATTTGTCATAAACATAATATCCTAGATAGATTTAAAAACACTCTCATAAGTGTAACATATTTGTGTTTCACTTTCAATAAGTTTTTCCTTAAAATCTTGCAACTATATAATATGTTGCATTTAATCTACACTTAAAATTTTAAATATGTTTCTAAATATTCTTTGACATTACTATCTCAAATTCTTGTCTTAAGCCAAAATAAATATGAGCTAGGTCATGATGATTTTGGATTGATAACAACACAAAATATATGATGCCAATAATAATGATACTTAAAATGTTACTAATTATTTAATCCAAGGTATATATCTCATTCTCAACTACATAATATGTTCTCAATTTAATGTATTAAAAATTATATAAACACAAGCTTGAATTGATATAATTTGATCACAAATAAATTTTGTATAGTACTTCTTGTGTTAGCAGCCATATCTCTATGCTTGTTATCCACATATTCAACTAAATAATTCTTCCAATTATTTTTATTGGTTGGTTGGTTCATTAGGATATTATGAAATTGATTAGTTCTAGGCATGTGTAAAATTCATGCATGGTTAGTCAATCAAAAGGTCACTTATTGGAATAAATCAAGACTAGTTAGAAGAATTATCTTAAAATCTATAGATCTTTACAGGTTGTTGGAATTTTTGTACCAAAAATTTACATGATAATGTTTTTGTTTGCTTTAAATAGAATTATTTGAATCAAATTTGAGCCACTATCCATAATTTTCCTACCCATTAGTAAGTCCATAAGAACAGTTTCATAGCAATAGGCATCATATTTCTCATTAATAACTATTGTTCTTTCATATTCATGGTTAATGTAACTAATGGTGCCCATAACATATGTAAAGGTGTGGTTTTATACCAAATGAATGCACTTGGAAATTCTAAACTTTGATAAATGAGCTTCAAAATTATCATATAAGATAATGTTAGAAAGTATTACATTTGTGAAAAAGATATTATACAAAGGTGATGCAATAGAAAAGTTTCTCCAACTTTGATACACATTCTAGAAGATGTTTCTAGGAAATTACAAGGAGATCCTTTCCAAATGAGCAATGTTAGGTAAACATATAATGTTTTTGATGTGATGGTTATTTTGTTGTGTACACTTGTTAAAGGTCATTTAGAGGGGATCAACTTGAATTCAAGGTATGGGAAATAAGACACGGGGATTTAACTTGTTGGCTCCCTCATTTTCACTTTTGCCACTCAGTAACAATACCACTTTTGTGTATCAAACATTGATATGATATATAGTTGGATAGTTTTCCATTAGAATATTTTGAGTTGGTGATAGAAAATGGTGTTCTCTCCCAAGTTGATAGGATTCTTAATATTCTTGTCTCAAGGATGAGAAAAAATTAAGTATTAAGAAAATATTGGTAGGAGGATACTTTATATACTTAATACGAGTTTTAATCATATACCTCAACAACACCAAACATGTCATATCATCTTTATTGATGACATATATCTATAAAATAGGGTGGTACTAACTCTATTCATGTTTAACATCAAATGATACTTCATAACATGATATAAATATATAGATGAAGAGTGGACATATTTAAGAGACATACCCCTTTATATTATAATGTATGGAGACATTATATATTTCAACATAAAATATTATGAAATGTACTGTATGAGAAGAAATAGTAGAAAATGATTAGAAGATATAGAGATATAACATATAGGAAAATGGCATATCTAAGAGACATTTCCATTTATATTTTAATATGTTGAGACATTATATATGTTTTTTTAGATTATTAGAAAATGTATCATATGAGAAGAGATACTATAAAAGTGACTTAAGATATATAGATATAACATATGGTGAAATGTTATATATCATTATGATGACAAAAATAATTATTAGAGTAGGAATTACCAATGCTAAAATGTTATACATGTGTGAATTCTTGTATGCCCTTATTTATACTTATGTTTGTTTAGTGTGAATTCTTATGTGTGAATATATTATAGCATTAAAACTTATGTGTGAAAAATTTCTCTTTCTATCCCTCTCTCACTTTCTCTTTATGTATAGAAGGAATAATATCAATTTTTATTTATCTTAAATTAGGTTAAATTTTATTTGATTCATAATTGATCTATTTCATTTGTTTTATATATGATGAGATATGATATGGGTACCCTAAATGGATTATAATTTTTTTTATTGATGTTGTGGTTTCATCGCAAGATCCATTATCTCCCATGCAACACTTGATTCAAATACATAGATTAGTGAGAACACATAGTAATTTTTTTTAGATTCAATATATGATACTTTATATTATATTTATATTTTTTCACATATAAATCTAATGATATATGTATTTTCCATAGGATTATCCATCTCTGATATATTCATGGTCATGTATTTCAAGATAAATATTTATGTAGCATATGGTGAGTCCAAAATCACCTTGTAATATTTTTTTCATGGAAACTATATCATTTTTAATCATCCCAATATACACTATCTCCCCCACAAAACCTAATTCAAATACATAGACTAGTGAAAACACATTAAAAGTGTTTTTAAAGCTTCAAACAATGATATTCTATGTCATATTTATATTTATTTTCACATCTAGACCTAAAGATATATCTATGCTCAATAAAATTCTCCATCATGAATATATTTGTGGTCACATAGCCCAAGATATATATTTATGTGACATACTATGAGTCCAAAATCACCTTATTGTAAAATTTTATTCATGACAACTATATCATTTTCAATATATCATTTTAATGCATTAAAATTTATATTTCATATATTGTGAAGATGCCATATATTTCTAAGGTTGAAGAAGATATATTTGATGCTTCACATGCTGAGAGGAGAGTTTCTCATTGTAGTGAGTCATGCAACACCCCTGGTTCTACATCTATGGTGAGGAAGTGCAATTTATTTGGAAGTAATGACAAACATGAGAGCTAGTTGTTGTGCTAAGGGTTTATTTGTAGGAAAAATCTATTTTATATGGTGATATGGCCCACATTGTATGCCTATATGGTGAATTTTTTAATGTAGATGTTATGGTATAGATTTTATCTTGATATATGTCATATTTTCCATGTCATTATAATATAATTTTCATAAACATATATACTATTTGACATATTTAAATGTGAATCATACATTGTTATAATTTGTGTATATATATTTACTTCTTAAATATGTCATTATTATTTTTTGAATATGTTCATGGATATTTCAAATGTTTAACTTTCATGGAATTGATATATTGATGTTATAATGAGTACAGTGAAGTCATTTTATTATGTACATGTATGTGATGATTGTTTATCTATGTGATGTTTTTTTATCATTATTGTAGATTTCATTAAAAAATGAATAAATATAAAATTATATTAATGTCCATAAATGACCATTTTCATGGATTTATAGGGGGAGATACCCCAAAAAATAGATTAAAAAGACATTTTGTGTCAAAATTAAAGATATACCATGTTTTCATAAGATGTGTATATAATGAACCTCCATTAATAAATAATAAAAAATTATCATATTCATTTCTCAAGAGCTCTATATTATAAATTTAAATTAACCTATAGTTACATTGGTGAGCCCTATAAGCACCTCTTAGAGGATTCTCCCTAGTTCAGGATGAATGAGATACAATAATGAGTTTTATCTCAGAACTAAATCTATCTTAAGGGACTGAAAGTTTATGTGCGGAAGGTGTATATTATGAATCCTTATCCTAATAAAAAAACCATTTACATTTAAATGTCTATATAGTAATTTTAATTCTAGAATGGATCCCCACCACTCTCCATTAGGCCCCGAGACCAAAAGTTACAGTAGGTTGGATGCATCCCTTAAGATAAGTTTCTCATCCCTAAGTGGGAAAACTAAATGAAATTATACCATGAAGTTTAGAATAACCATGAGGGGTATACATGAGTATTCATCTCTTATAGTTCCATGGGTGAGTCCTCTAAGCACCCCCCAGAGAATTTTTCCTAATTTAGGATGAACAAGACATGATAGTAAGATTTTATCTCATAACTAAATCTCTTTGAAGGGACCAAAAATTGGCATGTAGGAGGCATATCTTGTGAATTATTATCATAATTGATTGATGAACCATCTACACAAATAAATTTAGATCATAATTTTAACATTAGAATGGCCCCCTCTACTCTTTGTTAGTTCTAAAGACTAAAATTTATAGTTGACCAGATGCATCCATTAAAAAAATGTTCTCATCCTTGAGTGATAAAATGGAGTGAACTTCCACCAAAAATTATAGGAGAGTCCTAAGGGGTAGACATAATCCATCAACCCTAAATTTTTATGGATAATTCCTCTTAATATATTTTAAAGGATTCTCCCTAGTTCAAGATGTGCAAGACACGATGGTGATTTTTATCTTCCAACCAAATATCTCTTAAGAGACCAAAAGTTGGTCTTTGGGAGGTGTATCTTATGACTCATTATTCCAATAAATGAACCATCTATGTCAATGAATTTGGATGAGATTTTTAATGCTAGAATTTTCCCCTCCACTCTCCATCATGTTCGTTGATAAGGATAGGAGGATAAATTTAAAATGTTCAATGTAAGCATATGTATTTATTTTTATACAATGTAAGATTTAAAATCTTATGGGAGAAGAAGTTAGATAAATAAAACTAACCATTGGGTATAACTAACCCAAAAAATAATAAATAAACAAAACTAAATAAAACACATTTGGATAAATAATCCAATAAACTCCCCTTGATCCAAAGGGGTATAAAAGATGGAAGAATTGGAGTAATGACTTTAAATTCATCAAGGAAAAACTATCAAAACTAAAAGTGGTACATTGTACCTCTAGGACTAACCAAAAACTAATGTCACTCCACAAATAATCCCACCCCTATGAATTTGGAAAAAAATGGCTAATAATCATAATCAAAGCCTGCTCATCCCTTGTGATCATCATACTATACCATAGTAGAACATAATCAAAGCCTATCCAACTACATCAATTCAAATAAGGATCCACCCATAAACCTATCAAGGTTACCAACCCATATTATCTATGTCACATCTCACTAATGTCCAATAAATTTTGATGACCTTTGCTCAACATTAATTGTGATAGAAACCCCTATCAACTCATACTATCATTGATGACTGATCGAAGGCCAACCAAATCTAAAACTTTTCCCCTATTAGGTGATAGGTGAGAAGCTATGCAATAAGAGAAATAAAATAAAACTAAATCTATTTTCTCCATGTCATTAATAACAGGTATATAAATCAAGAAGTATAATTGAAATCAAGAACACAAGACAAAAATAATACTAAAATAGATCCCGTTATTGAGCCTCATAGCTCAGATAAGATGGGTGAATCACTAATCACTCAAAACAAGCTATCAAGTCCATCAGGACCATAGTCCATGGCCATATAAGATGCCTCATGATTAGAGGAAGTGTCAAAATAATCAAAATAGCTAGAGTAACTAGAAGATATACCATCATAATGATAAATATAATTAGCTTCAACTTTATTTTTATGTGGAGATCGGGGTCATCGAGAAGGACATACATCAAAAAGATATCCAATACCACCACATTTGAAACATTTTGGCTCTTTCCTATGTTGATGAGATCTAGAAGAAGCTGAATCACTAGAATAACCACATGAGTGAGAATAATGTTGATGGTGATCTTTCTGTTTTGAATATCCTAGATAGTGCCAATGAGAATGTTATGGAGACCATCTAGAACAGTCTAAAGAGTGTCTTAGAGAATGACTCAGAGAGTGGTTTAGATAATTCTTATAAAATTATCACTAGACATGTTGATGATCTCTATGATGGGACCTATTCTTTGTATAGTGAATCTATTCAGTAGGCATACTCTTCCTCTTGAAAAATTGTTTCTCATGATGAGTCAACAACTCACAAATAGAGTCAACTTTGACACTAATAATCTTATCACAAAGTTTTATCATATCAAAAAAATGTGTATGTAGAATTAAGGACATTTAATGTGAAATAAATCAACATGTCATCATCAATTTTACCCCATGTAGTACAATACTCTTGTTTCATGGAATTCATGTGAAAAAGATATTCAAATACATCTTCTTTAGTGTGATGATTATTATTAAGCCATTGCATTAGAAGATTAATCTTCTTATAGGTAGGTTGCTTATCATAAATAAATTTTAATACTTTACATGATTTCCATGTGCTATGTTTAATAAATTCAATATGATTAATCACCTTTGTAGAGCATGAAGATTTTAATAAAGTAAGAGCATATTTATCTCATTTTTGATACTCAAGCAACTTTGCAGCATCAGTGGGTGGCATAATGTTTTTTTTAGTTATTTCCCATAAATAATTAAAAATGAGCATATTTTACATGTTTATTGACCGTTACTTGTAATTTTTTGGTGTTAAGCATCCATTTTCAAAAATTAGGCTCATAATTTTTGCCATGGTGCTTATAAAAAAAAGGAAATCTATTGGATTTTGGCTTTGATCCATCAAATAGATTTCATTTACAAAGAGCCTGAGATTTGTAAAAAATTACACTTTGCCTTATAACTCCTATTACATCCTTATTTATTTTATATTTTAACTTTTCCAATATAAAATAGGGTCAAAATGAAATTTTAACAAAAAATAGTTTGAATGGGTTTTGAACCCTTGACCTCCCTATTATAAGTGACTTACAAAAAATGCCTATTAAACTTGCCTTTAATGAATTTGTGTAAATAAAGGAAAAATATTCTAGATAATCATGAATTTTTAATGAAGATTAAATATTACATGCATGGTAATTTGTTATTAAATGATTTTATTTTGCATGTAAAAATTTATGCTTTATGCTTCCATGGTGGATCCCATGGGTGAAAGACTTCAATGCTCTTTTAATTTTCAATGCTTTCAATATCTTATTATTTTTCATTGCTAAATAATCTACCTAATTATATAATTAAAATATTTACTTCTAAAAATCTTCCTTGCATGATGTATCCAATGATTTTTCCACCATACAAAAGTTTTTCCTTTCAGCCACCATTCTTCTTTACAGGGGTTTTAGTTGTCTTCATGTAATTACAATGCCATTATTTTTAATCCATAAGATGATTTTATGTGATCTCTTTGATGATGTTAGATGTTATACAGGTTGATTTTGAATTCAAAAACCTTTATATTCACCGTTCACTGATTTTGATCTATTTTTGTCATTTTCTAGTTTATTTCACCATTTTGGACTGTTATTCTTGGCAAATGAAGTGTCATACTCTGTAGATAGTCATATACATTGGATGAAAACAAATATAATTTATAAAATCCTAATATAAAATTTCATTGTACAGGTGTGCCATAGTGAATAAAGAGAAGCCTGGATAAAATAATGTGCTCGATGGCCTTTAATGTTTTTTTATCCTTGGCAAAACATTTGTGGACTGAATCATTGCACTATACATGTATATCAAGTGATGTAATACTACATTTTTTTCAAACCAATTCTTTAATCCTCCTCTTTGAATCTTTTTAGGATATGATACCATTGTTTACTAATAAGGATAGGAATAAAACTTTAAAATCTTCAATGTAAGCATATGTTTTTATTTTTGTACAAGGTAAGATTTAAAAGATTATGGGAGAAGAATTTGGTTAAATAAAACTAAAAACTAGGTATAACTAACCCAACCACTAATAAATAAATAAACAAAATTAAATAAAACACTTTTGGATAAATAATCCAACACAGTAAGCCTTAGGACTCAAATTTGTAGTTGGTTGGATGCATCTCTTAAGAGAATATTCTCATCCCAAAGTGGGAAAATGGAGTGAATTATTGCTAAGTGTTATAGGAAATTTATGAAGGATATATATGAGTCACTAGATCCTATAATTTAATGGGTAAGTCTTATTAATATCCCTTAGAATATTCTCCCCAACTAGGGATGAGCAAGAAATGGTGATGAATTTTATCTCATATCTAAATGTCTCTTAAGGTACCAAAAATTAGTTTTTGGGAGGCATATATTTTGATTGATTAGCCCAATCTATAAACCATCTATGTAGATGCATCTGTATGGTAATTTTAATGTTAAAATTTCCCCTCTATGATCTCCATCAATCCCCAAGACTAAATTTTTTAGTTGGTCATACACATCCCTTAAAAGAATCTTCTCATCCTTGAGTGAGAAAACTAATTAAAATTTTATTGTGCATTGCATGAGAACCATGAGGGGTAGAAATGAGTTTTCTCTTGTATCCAAATCTCTCTTAAGAGACCAAAAGTTGGTATTTTGGAGGTGTATCTTATGACTCGTCATCTCAATTTATGAAATATTTGCATAAATGCATCTATATTAGTGTTTTAATGATAAAATGTCCCCCCTCCACTCTCTTGGTTTTATATGAGATAATAGCTCCTATATTTTTGTGAGTGAGTCCTCTAAGCACCCCTCAGAGGATTCTCCCCATCTCAAGATGAGTGAGATATGGAAATGAGTTTTCTATCACAACCAAATCTCTCTTAAGGGGTGAAAAGTTGGTTTTTAAGACACATATCTTGTGAATTTTTATCCTAATCTATAAAATATCTATGTTAACATGTCCATATATGTGTTTTAATTCTATAATGACCCCCATCCACTCTCTATTAGGTCTTAGGACCAAAATTTATAGTTAACCAATGCATCCCTTAATTAAATTTTCTCATCCCTAAGTGGGAAAACTAAGAGAAATTTTACAATGAATTTAGGATAACCATGATGGGTATAGATTATTTTTCATATTCTATAATTGCATAAGCAATTCCTATAATCACCACCCCATATGATTTTCCTCATCTCGAGAAAAGTGAGACATGGTGATGATTTTTCTCTCATAGCCAAATCTATTTTAAGGGACCAAAATTTGGTTTATGGGAGGCGTATATTATTACTTATTATCCCAATTTATGAACCATCTATGTAGACACATTTGGATGGTAATTTTAACACTAGAATGACCCCTTTCCACTCTTTGTCAAGCCCTAGGACTAGAAGTTGTAGTTGGATGGATGCATCCCTTACGAGAATCTTCTCATACATGAGAGAGAAAACTAAGTGAACTTATGTTGCATGTTTGAGGAGAGTTTTTAGGGATAGAGAAAAGATTTTAGACCTTACATTTTTATGGTATATTCCTCTAATCATCCCTTTGAGGATTATCCCATCTCGAGATGAGTAAGACATCATGATGAGTTTTATCTCATAGCCAAATGTCTCTTAAGGGACCAAAATTTGGTATATAAGAGGCATATCTTATCACTCATTATCCAAACTAATGAACCATCTATGTGGGTGCATCTATATGGGTGTTATAACAATAGAATTGTCCCTTATACTCTTTTTTAGGCCTTAAGACTAAAAGTTACAATTAGTTGGATGCATCACTTAAGAGAATATTCTCATCCCTAAGTGGGAAAACTAAGTGAACTTAAACTACACATTTCAATAGAAATGTGAGGGTTAGAATGATTTTTAAACTCTTATAATTCCAAAGGTGAGTTTTCTAATCACCTTCTGTAGTATTCTCCCCTGCTCTAGATGAGAGAGACATTGCAGTGAGTTTTTTCTCATAGCCAAATCTCTCTTAAGGAGAAAAATTTATTATATGGGAGGTGAATCTTATGATTCATTATCACAATTGAAAAATAATCTATGTATATGTGTCTATATGGGTGTTTAAACACTATAATTCCCCCTATCCACTGTTTATCAGGCCCAAAGACTAAAATTTACAGTTGGTTAGATGCATCTTTTAAGAGAATCTTCTTGTCCCTAAGTGGAAAAATTGAGTTTTTGCCACACATTAAAAGAGAACCATAAGGGGTAAATACAATATGTTAACTCATATAGTTTCATAAATGTGTTATCTAAGCATGCCCTAGAATTCTCTCCAACTCAAGGTGAGTAAAACATGGAAATAAGTTTTCTCTCATAACTAAATCTCTTTTAAGGGACCAAAGGTTGGTCAATGGGAGGTGTATGTTCTAAAATGCTAGAAAAATTAATGAACCATATTTACAAACACATATAAATGGTTTCTTAATTCTTTAATGTCCCCCTCCGCTCTAAGTTAGTCTTGAGGGTTGAAAGTTATAGTTGGTCAGACGTATCCCTTAAGAGAATCTTCTCATCCTTGAGAGTGTAAATGGATCAAATTTTAGGTAGGCATTATAGGAGATTAATGATTGGTGTATATGAGCCATAAAATATTATAATTATATGGCTGATTCCTATAATTACTCCTAGAGGATTATCACTAGCTTAGGAAGAGAGAGACACAATAACTAATTTTCTCTCACAACCAAATCTCTCTTAAGGGACCAAAAGTTGGTTATTGGGAGGCATATCTTGTGACTCGTTATACAAATTAATGAACCATATACACATACACATTTTAATGGTAATTTTAATACTACAATGGCCCCTTCCACTCTTTGTTAATCCTCAAGACTAAAATTTGTAGTCACTCAAATGCATCCCTTAAGAGAATATTCTCATCCCTGAGAATGTAAATAGACTAAAATTCCACCTCACATTTAAAGATAAAGTGAGGGATAGAGTTGAACCATCATATCCTATAATTTAAAAATATATTCCTATAAAAAACCTCATATGATTTTACCTCACTTGGGATGAAAGAAGACACGACAATGAGTTTTTTTCTCACAGCTAAATCTCTCTTAATAGACTAAAAGTTGGTATGTGGGAAGCATATCTTTTGAATCGCTATCTCAATAAATGAATTGACTTCATGGACATATATATATATATATATATATGGAAATTTTAAAACTATAATTTCCACCCTTCACTCTTTATTAGGCCCTAAAACCACAATTTACAGTCAGTCAGATGCATCCCTTAAGAGAATCTTCTCATCCTTGAGAGTGCAAGTAGCCCAAACTTTCACTACATGTTTTAGGAAAACTGTGAGGGGTAGAGATGAAACATCAAGTATTAAAATTTCATAGGTGATTAATAAAAATAAACCTTAGAGTATTATTCCTCACTTATAATGAGTGAGAGATGGTAATGAGTTTTCTCTTGTAGCCAAATCTCTCTTAAGGAACCAAAATTTAGTCAATGGGAGGCATATCTTCTAACTCACTAGCCCAATAAATGAAATATATTAATGGACATGTATGAATGGGAATATGAACACTATAATATACCCTATCCACTCTCTATCAGTCCCTAAGACTAAAATTTAAAGTCATTTAGATGCATCCTTTAAGATAATCTTCTCATCCCTAAGAGTGTAAATAGACTAAACTTTTACTAGTGTTGTAGGAGAACTGTGAGAGGTAGAGATGAATCATTAGATCCTATAGTTTCACAAGTGAGTCCTTTGATCACCCCATATAGGATTCTATCCCACATATATTTACTTAATATGTATTATTTAGGCTTATTTTTATTTCAAGAAGATAATCTTTTCTAGTCACAATACCAATCACATGAATATAAAATCTCATCTAGTACCACTAACCTAAATTAAAATTGGTAGTAAAAAAATCAAAATAGAAATAAACACATAATGATAAAATAATTCAAAATTTATATATAGTAAATCAAATAAGTTCACTTTAGTAATTTTAAATGCTATACACATTTAAAATTAACCTTACCAAGTCAATATAGCATACCTTCAAGATCAACTCTAATTTTTATTGTTTTAAGAATCGCTTCATGCTCGGATTCATGAAATTTCCATAAAATTTTATTGAGAGGATTTTCATGATATTTGATCATTTTAATATTTTTATCAATAACTCAATTTTAATAATTAATTGCCACCGTATGTGTTTTGAAGTCCTCAAATAACCATTGTCTTCTTTTTTTATGATAGTATCTACAAATCCAAGTTCTGGCAACCATCACAATCTAGTGGACAAACTAGGTATTATTCATCCATGATAGTTGTGTTTAAATTTTTTAACCTCTACACCATGATAAAAGTATTACTATATCCCCTCAACATTTTCCTTAGGTGAAATTACTAAAAAAACTTACCTTCCATTTAAAATATAATCAATTTGTAAGGACATGTAGGAAAAAAATAAGATATCATTAATAGAACTAAGGCTACATTCAAATTATAAATAAATTATACCTGGTTACACAAGATCTGATATATGGTCAAATTCAAATGATGATGTCATTTCATGATCCCCAAATGGTTGAAATGAATCGTTAGTCTTCATAGGCATTAGGGGTCTACAATACCATTTTTCAACCCATTATTTTGACTCACATTCATTCCAATTAGATTCCATCTAAAAAAATTCATGCCATATCCCTAGTATAAATAGTCCATGAACTAGAACTTGATATTCAAATGGAGTGTAAAACACTTGATCTAGGTATTGTATTGTAATGTTTTTACATTATTTTATATTTTTCCTCTATTAACTAAAATAATATTCACACATGAGAATATTTATCTGATCCATGAAAAAAAAGTCATTACACCAAGTCACAATACTTGCAACATCAATCAAATTATAACTATCTTTGTGCTTTATTTATTTTTTAAGGTCTATTTTTACACATGCACATGCAACATCATGTTCCCCTTTGCCATGCCCAGCCTCAATTAAACTCTAAAAATGTTGAACCTTATTTTTCTTATGCATTCTACTTAACTAGTAAAACATTTGAAAAAATTTAAATTATCTGACCAAATGTAATGTGTATTGAACATGATTTCTCTTAAATTCATATTACTATAAAATAACTCAAAACAACATTAGATAACCTATGGAGAATGTATATATAATTTCTCATATAAAAGTGGTATTCCCTCAAAATATTTCTATTATCATTTATTCTATCAAGTGCATGTCTAAATATAATATGCATGAAAATTCCAACTTGAACTAAATTATAGTACAATGATTGAACCTCATTCTATGGTTATAGTGTGTAGTTTTTAGCAAATTCCATAATCAAAACAATGGTGTCAAATCGGAAGTTGTCCTTGCATAGCTTGAATTGATTATCTAAGCATTTTTATTTGTGTGTGTGTCTTACATATTGGTAGATAATATTAGTATTTAATTTATACATGAAAACATATGGTGATACTTGGGTTGTAACAAAATCACATCTTGATGTCTTTTTTCTATGTTTTAAAACATACTTTACATATTTGTACTTCTTAAAATCAACTAGTTGCTTTCTAAATTCATGAGAAATTTTTTCATGTATATAGTTGGTCAAATTTGATAAACCACAATAAATGATGTATACTACATATAAACATTCTTTGGGAAAAAATTTCCCATTAGTTCTTTTACATAAAAGAATTGGGATTAACTCTCTTGATATTTTAGGTGGGTAAGCCACCATACATTCCTGCATAATCTCGTTACTATCTAAAGTACAACATATATGATTAAAAACATCAAAATGCATAGAAAATTTAACATGGATGCTATAAGAACATGTCATTCATGTTTGATTTAATTTAATGTATAAAAGCTTGTACATCTCAAACTACCTTTAGCTAATTAGCAATCACCCATTAAATTTTTCAATAAACTTTTTAAAAATTATGTTTGGGTCATGTCTAACAAATGTTTTTCATGTGGCTCATGGTTTTTTTAACCTTTTCTTCATTTAACAAAAAAAATTTACATTATATGATACCCTTATGTTGTCATGCCAAAAAAATTCAATCAAATATATTGTTCATTCAACTAATAACTTAGATGTTTATGAGAGTCTACCATTAAATTCCCAACAATATATGTGTAAGGTCATCAAGTATTTTTCTTATTTTTATGTCATTTATTTGATTTTTCATATTCAAGTTCAAGGATATACTTTTTTGAATAAGAAAATGATCTTTAGATGTTGATTTACTCACTATATATTATGTTATTACTCATCTTGCCATATTATTATCTTTTTTCAAGTTCTATTGCCTATTGCATTAAATGTATTAAACATGTTATTTACTATTGAATTATTTCTTCCCTCCATATTGATTGTTATTAACCCTAAATTAAGCATCAAACTTGTCTTGCCATATTATTATCTTTTTTCAAGTTCTATTGCCTATTGCATTAAATGTATTGAACATGTTCTTTACTATTGAATTATTTCTTCCCTCCATATTGATTATTATTAACCCTAAATTAAGCATCAAATGGCATATTTTTCTCATTTTTATTCATTTAAAAAATAATTGACATCATTTTGTATGGATTTTATTCTCAAATGTAGTCCCATACATGTTAAAATTGATGCTAAATTAATCTTCTCAACATTTTACCTTCCATAGGTTCTAGTATTTTCTCATATATTTCAACCAAATACCTTGGTGTTTGTCACATTATCCTTGGAGGTGTGGGTCTACGAGCTATATTTTGCATTAAATTATATGGTGTTACGAACTCAACCATAGAAGGTATATTAGTGTATTGGGTAGGTCCATTAGACCCCATAGGTGAAGTGATTTACTCTTCATTAGGAAAGAGATGAATTAGTGTCATTAATTGATGTTGATTATCATCATGCTCAAAAACTTTATTATGGATGGATGTTTCATCATATTATGTTTTTCAATGTGTTTCATCAATCAATGCAAATTCATTAGTTATATGTTCTAGATTTTGAATTTCATCATTCAACAAGGATTGATTAAGTTATCCTATTGCATTTGAATACATATTTAAATTAAATTATTTTAAATTAATCATGTTATTTTAATTTCAAATATTACCTAGTGTGAAGGAAGTACCTTCACCTTGCCCAGAAGCTCTTATGGATGCTCTCTTGTTTGCTTGTATTATTATTTCTTTAACTCAATTTCCTTATTTTTTAGCTTCTTAATCCATCTTTTATGATAAATACCTAACCCCGTTACTTATCTTTACTGAAACAAGTCTAAGTGTATAATAAATTTTGAATAATTTATAGTTATTGAGACAAAGTGAATGGAGAATTTAAAAAACTTACATAGTTTTAATAGTTAAAATGAGTTTGAAGTTTGTATAAATCAAAATTAATGAGTCAATTTCATGGACAAATAAATAAAAATTGTGAATCACAAAGGGCATGCATGATTTTAAAAAACACGCATGGCATTTATGGTGGTAGATACAAATTGGTAAAATAGTCAATGCCATTTTTTGACTCCAAAAGGGTGTATTCCCTTTGGCCCTTTGCAAAGGGTATCACTATTTTAAGATTTAAAAACTTTTACTTTTTTGCTTTCCCTCCTAAATAGGCTTAGTTTTACACATGGGGGGGGTATAAACCTAACCCTAAACCCTATCATGAACTAGCCTAATTGAATTTTTAGAAATTTATATGTATTTTTTGTCTATTGACACATCTAACCAGTCAAATTTTATTATTATTTTTAAAACAATATGGATCTACTGAAGGAAAAACATAAATTTTAAATACATATATTTTTAATGTTAAATTATTATTTGTAATTATTACTTAATTTATACACTACATACCTCATTATGGATTATATACATATCATTAAAAATACCTTCGTATCCTTTTGACCATTTATGAAATGTGTATAAAAATTATATCTCAACGATCTACACACCATTAGCTATGTTTTAGAAAAAAAATTGATTTTCAAGAAGTTAAGGTCAAAAATTATGTTCATACATTTGTATTTTCAATGTTATAGCTATCTTGACTTGTTTAATAATAATAATAATAATAATAATAATAATAATAATAATAATATTAAAAAATTAATAAAAAATATTCTTAATAATCTTTGATATTTCATCTATCTATATATGAAATTTCATACAATAATTCATTTGTTTACTCAAAAAAAGTGTGTTCATACCCATACAATCTCTTTATATTTTCACAAAAAAGGTTAGCCATTGTCATAAATGCATCTATTTTGCATACTTTTTTCATTTGCATATTAAAAAAATTATATATTTAGAAACTAGATTCAAAATTCTATAATTCATATTCTTACATTATTGTCAATTTTTTTTTAAGTGTCTCTAACATTCTCTCCAAGTTTAACTATTGTTATTTTTTTTAAAAAGTGTCAGTTTAAGCCCCCCCGCCCCCGCCCATTGTCCCCCATTATCTTGTATTTACCCATATTTTGACTTACTCAATAGGTTGTCTTAATTATATTAATATTCACTTAATCTCCAATTTTGATAAAACATAGAGACTAAGCTAAAATAACTCACTGCATAAAAAAATAAAATACTTTCTTAGTTGATCATAATGCATACTCAAATTTTGACCAAAAATCATATTTAGATAGAACCACACCATTTAGACAACAATGTAGGTTGCGGTTGTCCAAAATAGTGCTCTTTCATCCCAAGTTTCAAAAACAACATTTTTAAAAAATTATTAGAATTATACTTAGTCTACTAAAAAAATTTCATTGGTTACTCAAATAGCTTTCAAAATTACACATATGTTTATCATATATTTTGATTAAATTGGGGGAATCATACATGACATATGTTCTAATTTCTTCCAAGAGGCTTAGTTGATATTACTCAATTATCAGAATCAAAGATATTTAGATATCAGATTGGGGTCATGTACATGGCACATGATCACTTTCTCACTTAGTTTTGCACCAAATTTCACATAAAGACTGAATATTTATATCATTCTCTATATTCTTACTATTTCTACACCAATTTTATACTAGAATGATATATTAGAAGTCATATAAGTATTTATAAGTACTATAATATCTTAAGTTTTGCAATGATGGAGTCAAATGTATCTTGAGTTCTTAAGCACATTCTCTTACCAATGAGGATTGGAACATGCATAGTCCAATCTAAGTGTTTCAATGAGGAAATATATAAGGTTCCACTATATTTAGTCACTAATGTTTTACCAAAAATGGTTCACATACATAAAAAGGTGTATTCATTCCTTAGTATTTGATTTATAAGTTTCCTAGATTTGCTTTCATATTTTTACCCTAAGTAAGGATTGATTTATATATGAAGCATAGTTTAGCATGTGATATACATCCAAGCCTAATCATCACATGTAAGCTCAAGAAAAACTCTCTATCCTTTTACTCTAATACTTTCATTTTTTTTCATTACTAGAATAAAACGGGGCAAATGTAGTCATTAAAATTAACATTTAATCCTAAAACAATGCTCATGTGACCACTCCTTATGTAGAATTAACTAAGATCAATTCATGATTCTAATGTTGAAAAAATTGTCATTGATGTCAAAAGGTCTATCATTATTGGTGATAAAGGCCCCATAGCATTTAATAGTGTTTTTGATGTTCATATCTTGGCTAAAGTGTGTTAATATTTATTTAATATTAACAAATATATATTGATGTCAAAAGAGGGCCCATGGAGAAGTCAAAGAGTCACATGGTAAAGACAAAAGAGGAATGGGACACCTTTTCCCATGAAGAGTCATCTTGAGGAATTCCAAAAGTCACCAACTGAAGACAAAAGAGGAAGGACATAATTTTTCATGAATGGACACTTTGAGGAATATGAAAAGTCACCAAGATAAAAACCAAAGGGGAAAGGATGCATTTGCTCATGAAGGGTCACCATGTGACATTTCAAATATAAGGATTCAAAGGGTCATGAAAGTTTGGCACCATTTTCCATGAAGATTGAAGGGTCACAAAGGGTGAATGATAAAGGTCATGTGGTAATATATAAATAAAGGCTCGGGAATCCATTTTTAATGTGTGGAAGAGAGCATGGTTTGTAATTTTCAAATCTACCTTCGAAGAGCAAATGAGAGAAAAGAAAGAGATATTATAATGTGCTATCATTTGTTGAGAAAAAAAATTGAGAGATAGTTGTGTGGTATACATAATAGGGGTTGGTGCTCTTGTGGATTGGTGCTCATGAATAGTTACTATGTTGGTGCTCAACAAAGGGGTTGGTGCTTCTATGGGTTGGTACTCATGAATAGTTGTTATGTTGGTGCTCAGCAAAGGGGTTGGTGCTCTTAAAATTTAGTGATTTAAAACATTTTATTTTGAGTTGGTGCTCATTCATATACTTTGAGATTGTTCTCTATGGTTTTTCCCACATTGGGTTTCCACGTTAAAATCTAGTGTCTCTCTCTATCTTGCATGGTGTTTATTTTTTCAGTTTTATTGCATATCTTGAATGAATGGTTAAGTAAAATTTGATTAATTAAAATTTTATAAGACATATGATATGCTAATTGACCCCCCCTCTTATTATATCTTGTGCTTAACATCTAAATCACTATTAATCTATTTTGATGTGGATGAGCCTCTATCCTTAAGAAAATCTGCTACTTAATATTCTTATTCTTCATTCCATGCAGCCTAGAATCACTATTGGACTAATTCATGATTCTAGTTTTGTTGTTCCTATTCAAATAAAACCACTCCTTTAAGATAATCCCATTATCTAGTCTTTTATGAAATTACCAGTTTCATCCTCCCACTAATTAATGACTATTTCCCCAAATTCAAATTCTCATCCTGAATGTTTAAAAAGTCTCATTCAAGAAATACCAAGAATTTCATTATATAAACATATTTTATATTCATTTGGTTCACTATATGGCAATAAGCTACCACTTTTGTAAAGTCTAAAATTATCTTCCTATATATTTAGAGGAAATCACCAAATGTTCTCAATTTTGATACCATATAGTCCAAACAACCATGATCCAAGTCTAACTATAAAAATAATGTCACAATTCATTCTCCAATCACATAAATACACTAGAATTACACAATAATATATTATATCACCATTATTTCACATTAACCATAGCAACATGGGATAACTACATGGATTTTGACCCATCTTCAAAGTATTGGAATGTAGCTATAACTCAACACATGGGGTGTGATTTCAACAACTTCAATCCCTAACTCCTTTTCCTAATGTACCAAATTTTTTCCTCCTTGTCATTTAATTAGGGTTTTCAAGTGAATGAGAAAGTAAAAAATACATCCCATAATGAATTTAAGACATTGGGATCTAAAGGTGAATATGCACCCATAATAACTTTCATAGAGATAAAAAACCCTAATGGACACCAGTGCACCTTACAAATACCATCATAGGTCAGCCTTGTTTAAATAACATAGCCTTATCCTAGAGTAAAACACATCTATGCTCTTGATTCATAGTGACCTTGCAATATCCCATTGTCAGTTACATAGTCTATGTTGCAATATTTTAGCTTTGAGTTCCAACTAGGTTATTTATCTTTAATACATTCCCCTTTTAGCACAATTATATAAATAGTAATTTATAAATTAGTTGTGTATTTATTTCATAAATTAAATATTCTAATTTACTCAAAATTTTATATTAATATGAAATTAACCTCCAATTTTGACAAAACATATTGGTGAACCCACTTGATTTTTTGAATAATTCAAGCCCTAGTCTTCCCTTGGGGTTCCTTTTAATTTTTTTCCTAGGGTTTCAAATAAAATTTTGATTTATTTATTTATTTAGATTGTTTTCTAACATTAGTTTGTCTCTCTCATCTTGTTATCATTTTAGTATTTATAAATTTTTAAATGGGTAAAGAAGAATCTCTTTCTCATCCTAAACCTCAAGATGGTGATAGCTACTTTCCCTCTAACCAGGTCCATGTTGTCACTATCCCAAGAGGTAAGGTGATCCATCCTAGATTTACAAGTGAAGGAAACCAATATATCCTTCTTCAATACCCTGCACCTCCCACATCTCCTCTTGATGGTGTTTATATGCATGTTCAACTAAAATAACTTCATGTTTGTGCTTGAGAATCCCTAAAGGATAAAATCATCATTATGATAAATTCATTTGAAGACTTGCATAAGTAAAATAATTATTTTATTTTAAATATAACATAATGATAAAATTAGATCATACATAAGAATAATCCACTATATGTTAGTGTTAATCATGTATTTTTATCTTCATTTAGCAATTGTGTGCCTAACAAGACTTCATATCAAATTTGGAGTCCAAAATAGAATACATCTACAACAAGTGATTCAAATATTATGAAAAATTATAATAAAATTTCAAGTGATATTTTAAGATAAGTGATTTCAAACATGTTGGTAAAACTACCTCCTATACATCCTCTAAGTAGATCAAAAAACTATTATGTATATCATAGAATTATTGGGCATCATACTAATAATTATTTGTTTTTTAAGGAAAAAATAGAAAATTAATTTATATTTTTGATCTTATAATGTAAATCTAAATCAAGAAAACCACTCACATATGATTGTATATTCTAAAACACAAGTGCAAAAAGAATAAAGAGATAAAGTATGGATACAAAAGGATAATTTAAAGAAAGAAAATATTGAAAAGGAAAACTTAGAGAAAGAAAGAATACAAAAGGAAATAGTGGAAAAATATAATTTATTAAAAGATAAAATTTATAATGAGTAATTGAAAACATAATAATCTCCTAGTTTTTATGTTTTGTTCTCTCGGCCCTGGTTGGCCTGTTAAAACTTTTATATTACACTCTCTTGGTTTTAGTTCCCTATAAAACCTGGCTTTACCTTATCAAATAAAAAAAATTAAAACATAATAATCAACACAAAAAAGGTTACAAAAGATACAACATGATAAGTTACTAAAAGAGAAGTTATAAAAATAAGTGTTGCCTAAGTAAGAATGGATGTTTAAGAAAGGGTTCTCAATAAAATATGTTCAAAAGTAAGACATGTATACAAAATTAATGTTTCAAGTTTGGTTTCAAATGATGAAATTTCAAGCCATTCCTCATATCAATAACCTTTTAGTATCATTGTTCACATAAATGACTATAAATTTATAGATGTCAAAGTTATAGCCTACAAGGAAAGAAATTTGTATTCTATATCATTTATTATATCTCCTAGATATAATATTCAACACATAAATAAAACTAATACATATATAACATGTATGGGGATCAATTTAATTAATGGTATTTTTTTCTTCAAAAGTGTGTTATGTTACTCTTAGTGTTATTTATAATCCAAGTGCATACAATATTGTGCTTGGAGGATCATGGTTAAAATCAATAGGAGTAATGATTTTTTTTTTATAAAAATTGATAAGGTAAAATTAGTAGGTTTTACAAGGATGTAAAATCTGAGTTTAAACAAAATTATAATAAAATGAAGTAAGAAATAGTATGATACAAAAAAAATAGCTAGCAGAATACTAGAGCTAAAGATAAAACATATAAAATAAAATAAAGAAATTACTCAGGGAGGATAGTATCCTCTATGAGTGCCTTACTGGTGTCCTTATCCTCCACCTTCTCCATTGTAATTTTATTGGTTATCTTTTCCTAAGTCATATTACTCAGTCTTTCTGTAACATCTTTTTACAAAAAATGATTGATAAATGTAAAGTTTGCATTACACTTTATCATGAAGGCAAAACCATTTACATTTAAAAAGAGGGAACATATTTAGAGAAAGGGAAATAAAAATAAATCATATCTCCAACTAATATTCAAAGAAATATATCTAATAAAACATCAATGGAGGCACATGATATAGTACATATTACAAAAAATAAATCAAAAAATTCTATACCACAGTATGGGGCAATTCATTTTTCATGTATATAGATACACAATATTATAAAACATGCATTCATTTATTTATTATTTAGTATATGAAATACTTAATTTTATATCAAATATGCTTCACAAGTGTACTTGAGTGAGTTTTATAATATATAGGTTATCACTTCTAGATGTAGTTGTAATTGGTGATAAAATCTCAGATCCAAAATAATTACACAAACAAAATCACTCTCTTAAAAATAGTAATGCATTGTGATCTTGTATGATTATAATAGTCTTGTCCCATTGAGCATGGGATCTAATGTCTAAGATCCAAAATAGTCATAGGCCCTCTACAACTTTTGTCCATCATAATATGTTCACTATGGGAGTCTTTTACTTAGGTTTTATCACCCTATGACTATCCCTTTTGTTCTTAATATAGCATAGTACATTTCACACATATTTCCATATTTGATCACTTAATTTCATATTTATATCTTACAATATACCCAATTTGTTGAATATATTAATGTTACAAATTACTATTTTAAATAAATTTCATGTATTCATGCAAGTGTATTGTGTTTGCTTCTTTGATTCATGTTTTTTGTGTATTTATTTCTCTACATTGCAGACATTTTAAAATGTCTTTTTTTAACCTTTAAGACTTATTATGTGTTTCTATTTATGTGAGTGGAATTTCAATGTGTCCCCCATATACAACCCCTTTGCCTTCTTGCTTGTTTTGTGTGCATTTACATGTGATCTTTATGTATGTGTCAAGTCCATGACTCTTATTTATATCATTTTTTAAAATTGGGATGCCATGAAATATTTCATGCATCCCCCTAGTTTGTCGATGGCATGATCAATATCATGCACCTTTCCCAATTAGTTATATATCAATTTCAAGTACTCATTACATGATCATTTATTCCTTGTGTGCCTAATTTCTAACATATATCTAGACATGAAACCATATATGTTTAGTTATACATGTATCATACATTATTATTATTTTCATATTTTTGAAAATTTTCCACTATTTCTAATGTTATCATTATTACTCCAAATTTCAATATTTTCTATAACATCATTTAAATAACTTTTTATTTTCAACTAGGTTATTGCGTAGGCTTTAAACCTCACCTCAAAGGAGGGGGAGTTCACATTGGATTATATTATATACTAAGATAAAATATTTCATTGAATATATATAAAAATATAATACTTTCTCAATTAATCACAATGCATACTCATTTTTTTCATGGAAAGCATATTCAGATAGAACTATGTCATTTGGACAATAATGCAAGTTATGGTTATATAAAATCATTTAGTTTCACCCCATTTGTAAAAAAATAACATTTTTTATAATTCTCATAATTATAATTAATATCGAGAATAATTATTAGTGGTTACATGGAAATAGTTTTCAAATTTATACATAGGATTATCATTAATTTTTCTTATATTAGGGGCATCATGCAAGGTGTACATTCCAGGTTATTACATAGAGATTTAGTTTATATTAGTAATTTATAAAAATCATATATAATCATAAATTAGATTGGGGGAATGTGCATGACACATGATCACTTTCTCAGTCATTTTTACACTAGTTTATGTATAAAGAATGGAAATTAATGCCATTCTCTATATAGTGTACACTAGACTCAGTTGATACTATTTTTGCACCAATATTTTTCCATTTGACTTTTATTATATACAAAATGATTGATTCATATTTTTTCACCTTTTTTTCACTAGAATGATCTATTGAATTTCATAAAAAATATTCCAAGCTGCTATACTATCTTGAATTGTGTGATGATGGAGTCAAATACATATTCAGTTATAAGCACATTCTTCTATTAACAAGGATTGAAGCATGCACAATCCAATATAATCTTTTAAAAAAGGAAATATAAAATGGCTCCAACCTCTTTAGTCACCCATTTTACACTTGAAAACATATTGGTTCATGTACATGTAAATTTTTATTTAATATTTATTATTTTATCTATATGTTTATTATCTTTACTTTCAAATTTTTATCCAATTTAAGGACTGATTTATACAAAGTTTAATTGAAAGTTTGTATGAATAATAGTTTAATATGTGATATACATACAATCCTAATCAACATCAGTAAGCTTAGTATAACTCTTTCTCTTTTTACTCTTGTAATTTCACTTTGCTTCATTACTAGAATAAAAAGAGGGGAGATGAAGTCATAAAATTAACATTTAATACTAAAATAGTTCACTTATGACCAATCCTTATACACACTTAACATATGCTTAATTTCCTGGTTCTAAATTTTTATCCTTTAATTCTATGTTGATGAACCTCTAACCACAAGCAAACATGATAATAAGTATTCTTATTCATTCCATGCATTTTAGACTCATTATTAGACTAATTCGCACTTCCAATTTAGTTGGATCTACTCATCAAACAAAATTCCTCCTTTAGTAAAATCTTACTATTTAGTCATGTCTAAATCCATGAAATTTATGTTCCCACCAATTAATGGCTAATTTCTCAAATTAAAATTCATCTAATAGGTCATCCCACATGTTTCTCAATTCCCCTTAGAGGAAATCCCCAAAATAACACTATATAAGCACATTTTCTATTGATTTTATTCACTATATGGAAAGAGGTTACCGATATTTCAAATTCAAGAATTATTTAACTTCACATTAAGAGGAATCACCTATTCTTCTCAATTTTGAGCTTATATATCCCAAGTATCCCTAAGCTAGGTCTGAATGCAACAATAAGGTCATAAATCATTGTCTAAGCACATAATCACCCTAATATTACACCATCACATAGTATTCCACATACATCACCATAGAATGGAAGAGATACATGAAGTTTGATCCCTATTTGAAGTAGTGGTATGTAGGTAATGCTCAACATATGGGGTGTTGAGGTGAAACACAACTTCAACCCCTAACCCCTTTTTTAACATTTACTACATTTATTTATCCATATAATTGAACTAGGGTTTTCAAGTGAGTATAAAGGTACACAATGGATCATGTAATGAATCAAAACATTTGTATATAGACACATGATCTATAGGCAAATTTGCACCAATAAAAACTTTCACAAAGGGAAAAAACCCTAATAGATGTCAATGCACCCTATAAACATTAACACATGTCCTTGTATATATAACAAAACATTATCCTAGAGTAAAATAGATCACTGTTATCAATTCACAATGACCTCACATAGTCTTATAGTCAATTACGCAACCTCAGTTATAGTCCTAAAGATCTAATTTTATAGGAAATGTGTCTTTATTACTTTCCACTTTTTGTACATTTATAAAAATAGTAAGTTACAAATTAGTAATGTGTATTTATTTCATACCTTATATATTTTGATTTTCTAAACAATTTATCTTAATTAGATTAATACTCACTTAATATCTAATTTTGATAGAACATATTGGTGAACCCAATTTATTTGTTAAATATTTCAAGCCCTAGTCTTCCCCAGGGTTATATTCAAAATCTTTTCCTAGGGTTTCAAATAAAATTTTGATTTCCTTGTTATGTTATATTGTTTATAGCATTAGTTTGTATCTTTCCTTGTTATCATTTTAGACTTAATTTTTTTTTAAATGGATAAAAAGGAATCTCTTCCTCTTCCTAACCTTAAAGATAGTGATATACTTTCCCTCCAACTAGGTCCATGATATTAATATCTTAAGAGGTAAGGTGACCCATCCTATAGTTCCAAATGAAGGTAAAAAACATGTCCTTCCTTAATCCCCTCCACCTCCCACATCTTCTCTTGATGGTGTTTATATGAGTGTTTAACCAGAAGAAACTAGGGTTTATGCTTGTAAAGCCTTTAATGATAAAATCATCATTCTGAGAAACTCAATCAAAGAATTATAGAATCAGAATCAATATTTTATTTCAAATATCATGTCATGAAAAATTATGATTACATATTCAAAGAAACCAAAATATTCTTATATTAATCATGCATTTGTTATTCATATATAAATTTTGAGCCTAAAAATACTTCATGTCAAAATTAGAAGATACAACATAATACATATACAACAAGTGATTTAAAAGGTATGAAAAATGATAATAAAATTTTAAGAGAGATTATAAGAGAAATTATTTAAAATAAGTTTATCAAAATACCTCATATACGTCCTCTAAGGAGATAAAAATTATATTGTGCATATCATAGATTACATGGGCATCGTAAAGATAGTTGTTTGGATTTGAATGACAAAATTTATAAGATAATTCATAGTTGTGATCCTATAATAAATATATCAATCAATAAACCCACTTACATTATGATTGCATATTCTAAATCACAAGTGAAAAAAGAACAAAATTAGCTAGTATGGATTCAAAGGACAATTTAGAGCAAGAAATATTTGAAAGGCAAACTTAGAGCAATAAAGATTATAAAATGAAAAAGTGGAAAAACACAAGTTATTAAAAGAAAATTTTGAGAAGGATCAATAGCAAACCAAAAAAATATCCCAATAAAGGTTACAAAAGCTACAATAGGAGAAGTTACTAAGAGAAAAGTTACAAAAAAAAGTGCAACCTAAGCATGAATCTTTAAGAAAGGGATCCTAATAAAAGAGGTTCAAAATCAATCTATGTCTACAAAAAATAATGTTTCAAGTGTCATTTTCATTTTATCTATAATTGAATTAACTATGGTGGGTTAATCATAATTATGATAAAAATATAGAATATAAAAGGATGATATAAATAAACTCATAAATAGGAAACTAAAAGTAATTAGTTATGATTGACAAAACAAAATGAACATGAACAAGACTAAACTATGAGAAATAGATATATACTTAGCCTTTTTTGTGTGTTCTATTGAATATGTTGACTTTAGAAATATATAAATAATGATAAATATCAAAACCTAAAATATTCCTAGAAGATGATCTTAAGATGTTGCATGGATATGTACACCTACTAGGTTCAATAGTGATGGGAACTATTGTTCAAATCTTGTAGTTCTATCTTTTGGTAAAATTCTAAAATCGAGGACATAGTCATGTTTGACTATGTAAATTATGCATGTGTGTGATAATTTTGTCTTTTTTGTTGCACATGAGGCCATATGAGTGTTATCTTAAGTTCAAAACCCTAACTTATGTGACACAAGTAAAACAAGTGATATGAATGAGTAAAAGTGGTTATAGTTGGAGTTGAGTTATACCTCAACACCCCACTATGTTGAGTATTTCCTACATACCAATAAATTGAAGAGGGATCAAACCTATATGTATTTCTCCCACCTAATTTATTTATGAAATTGTACTCTTTCAACTATATGGATGTATCTACAATCATATTGAATAATTTATCATTTTTAGTTAGTGATGCATAAAAATGAATTGAGACTTGGTTAAGGACTACTTGAGGTGCTCAAAACTTGATTTGAAAAGAATAGGGAAATTTTCCTAAATGTTCTCTTATGTAATAATCCTTTGAATGGAATTTTTCCAAGTTATATACTAAGTGAATTGAATGTGCCTTTATAGCAATTCCAAAGGTATGACCACATGCTAAGAATCCTAAGAATATGAACACCAACTGAAAAAAGATTTTAATTTTAAAATAAGAACATTTATGTGACATGAAAAAATAAGGAGGGTGATGATAAAACCACTTTTTGGATTTAACCCTATCTAGTTTTTCCACTTAATGGTAAGGGTTGAGTTTTGGGTCCAGGCTAGGTCATATAGATGCATAAAGGTGTTTTCAACAATCAGAACATTTATATATGAAACAAATGATGGTATTAAGGTAAAATAGGTCTTTAATTTTAATTAGGGTAGAGTGTGGTATAAAAATAGATACCGATTAAGTGCATAAGTTAATTAAAGATTAAAGGGATTGAATTAGACATGATCAAGTATTTGTGGATATATTTTAGTTAGTACACTTCCCCCCCCCCCCCTTTATTATAGAAATGAAATTAATAGATTAAATGAATGCATATACCTTAATGTGTAAGACACACTTTGTTTTTGAGTTAAATGCTTCAATCATTCAAGGCACCATATGCTTTGGTAAACCCTACAAACACATGAAGTAGTTACTTCATTCCTTTTGAAAACTAAAATCTTAAAATGCGTAAATTATAAAATTTGAAAATTTCTTGAACTTTTGAATCATTTAAATATTTACTTGAATTTCAAATTTTTCAACATTTTATTGAAATTTTGAAAATTTTAAAACTTTAGATAAGAGTATGGAAGGAATACACTTCTATGTGTAAAAATGATATTATTATTTTGTGAATTTTATTGGTGATGATGCTTCCTTGAAGCATTGGATAATTGGTGCCTCTCATGAAGCACTTAGTGAAGATTGTTCCTTAATTGAACCATTGGATAAGATTGGGGGTGATACGACCCTAAATTTTATAGTAGTAAAGACACCCATTGAGGAATGATGAAACCTCAATTTAACTCAGTTGGTCTTTGTAATCCCAAGAAATGAAATAAGTTGGAATCCACAATGGATTCACTCACATAATGCTAGTGTTATAGTAAACTCTAAGTTATGCACGATGATCTTATAAATGAATCATCCATTGCATATGGATTGTTATTTAATTTTAACTTTGAATGCATGGTCAAAACAGAATCTATGTCTTCCATGCCATTACCATATTATAATATGTGTACACATGAATAAGTATCATGCCCTATTTGAAACTGTAGAGTTTGTAATTGTTAATCATGAATAAAATTAGTATGGTCAACATGAATCTATATCATGCCCCCTTAGGTATAATGTGTAAAATAAATAATGAAGTACATAGGAATGGTGTATGCCCCCATAATATGTGTTAATGACTATTTTTTTGACTTATAAACTACATTTGTGCCAAACTAATTTTTGACACCCTTTGTAGAAAGGCTTCATGCATGAAAATCCCATCAAAATGCCCCCCTTTTGAGGTGGGGGAATGTATCTTGAAAATTTATTCATTTCAAAATAAATTTTAAATTAAAATATATGTAGTAAAATATATCATTAAAAAAAGTAGAATTTGAAAAAGAGATGTGTTTGCATTAATATTTTTACTTTATGTGTAACTCAAGAGGAAAATAAGATGTATCAATAAATCTCGGGGAGTTAAAATATATAATTAATATGTAATTTTAAGAGTGCATGATATAAATCATAGAACTTATCAAACTCAACAAGCTAACAAACACACACATGACAAACACAATGATAAAAATGTCAAGTGATAAGGCCAAGTGCCACACACATTAGACATGTTCAAATGTTGAAAAGTGAAAATTTACACAAATCATAGACATGAATAATGTCAAAAATAAGGGACATGTTAAAATGTGACACATTCATGGGGCCAAAGGAAAAATCCATAGACATGTTCAAATGTCACACACAACATGCAAGATCTCATAGAGATACATAAATGAATTTTTTCACATAATAACCAAGGGACAATATAATATAAAGACATCATGTAATTTAAAATATATAATTAAAACAACATCAATGGAACTATTGACTTTCTAAGTCACCCCTAACTTATGTATAACTCACAAAGCTCTTATAAAAGGCTTACATGCCTGCAAAGTGTTGGGTTCCTTAAATTAATACACACATAGAAGTTTCCTATCCATACCCACATTTAAAGTAATCAATTCAGATCTATGAATTGGTTAAATGTTGAATCAAGTTTATAATGAATTTATAATGTATGTCCCACATAGATATCCTCCATCACACAAACACAAATGGCACATAGGTTCTGAGGCATAAAGCTCCCAATCTTTAGATATCATAAGAAGAAGTGCATAAATAATAGTTCCAAATCATGAATAGTGCACCCAAGATCTTCAATTTTATTGTATACTCCTATTCAAAAGACTCCTTATGCCTCCATAATGGGGCCCTGTACCAAATCATATATTTCCACTCCTAAACTCTCATGAATTTTAGACTATAATATATGCTGCATATAGGCTACTTTTTAGACTGATATGGGCCCTAGGTATGAAGTGAAGACTTGATAAAACTATCAAGGGGGATTTGGTGCAAAAGGGTTAAAATTCATGAAATTCCCATAAAAGACTTCACATCTACACCCTTTAATAACTTATAGATAAATGTTTAGCCTAACTACATAACCCTCAGTGTATATATATCCCTATATTATGTAAGGTACTATTTTCCATTAGATTCACAAAATGACATATCAGTTCAAGGGAGACCCACACAATGATTGACAAATGGTAGTGAAGTATAAAGAGGTAGTTCAAAATTAGTTAAGTGGTATTCGAGGCCTTATTAGGATGAGTAAATGTATAAGTGAATATCAAAGATTATAATAAGTATGTGCAGGATCACCCCTATACTATTCTAAAGATATTTCATTCTCAAACATGTACATGGCTATAGAAAAATCCTACCACCGACTCCCAAATCTGGATCACCAAGCAAAATTTAATAAGCATGAGCAGGATTTATAATAAAATTAAAAGATTTTATCTACCACCCTAAGGGGGAATTAATTGTAAAAGGTTTTCTTCCTTATAAAATCTTTTTTATTTATTGTAAAAAAGGGTCAAAATTTTTTAGGCAACCTTAAAACTACCAAAATTTACCCTCCAAGTGCATTTCTATTGGTTGGACCTCACATTTTAATGAGAATTAAGTTCACGTCCCTCTATTATTCTTATAATATGTGTGTCATTTATGTTTACTGATCTTTATTTATGGGTAATGCTCATCCCTATTATCACTATCCATTCCTAGCACCTTTGTGTGGAACTTAGAACTCACTTACAGGTTGTGTTCTATACACATTTGGGTCTACATAAACCATATTTGTGGATAGACTTTATCCCTCTCAATGTTGCATTATGTTCCCATTAAACTATGAAAAACACATGCATTTAGAGTGTCCATGGTGGATTTAGTGTGATATTATATCATTCTTAGAAAATTTTAATGTGTTTATTAAGTCAGTAGGGGAGCTCACTCTATTCTTGGTGTATCATCCTTTATTTCTTTTAACACTCTCTTACCTTTTCCCTCCCTTTTCTCTCAAAAGATTAGGTTTAGATTATTGGTAGATTTACCTTTCTATTCTTTAGTTCTATACATTGGTCTTAAACTGATGCACCTAGAATATAACTAATCTAACCTATTCCAAAGGTTCATCCCAAATATCACAAATGTACCACAAACTTAGGC
The DNA here is from genome assembly GCA_037957365.1 of Torreya grandis. Classification (NCBI taxonomy): domain Eukaryota; kingdom Viridiplantae; phylum Streptophyta; class Pinopsida; order Cupressales; family Taxaceae; genus Torreya; species Torreya grandis. Next base: position 1,338,094 of record JARHVA010001344.1, on the reverse strand, counting down.
ATGATCCCATTATTTCACTTAACCATATTACAATTTAGTAGGTGTATAGTTTGAGTGACAATAGTTTATTTCACACCTATTGGGATCAATTTATATAAATATCTTATGAGTCAGTACTAACCTTAGCTAACAAGTGTTGTAAACACTCAGTTACATCCCGTGGTGATTTCAATCAACTCTAGTACATAAATATCAACATCTCATCTATATGCCAAGATAAATGAGATCATCTTTGGGGTATTTATTTCCATTTTTTTTAGTTTTATATGCCCTCTAGAAGAATAAAAGTTGGGACATCTTCATCCCCTCTCAAGAGAGGGAATGTCTCAATATAATCATCCCCTAGAGCTAAGTCTATACCCCTATTTAGGAGGTTACACCTACATAAATATGATTCCCTATCCCATTCATGGATACATAGAGGAACCAACTATTTGTGCCTTTCAATGAAGGTAATCCATTAATTCTTGTCCAATATGATGACATTATAGCTACAATGCTCATAATTTTATCCTACTTTACTAGTGAGAACATAACTTCCCCCATGGAGTGTATTCAAGATATTATGAATATCTACTTAGTGCACCATGTCACCAAGGATAACATATTAGTTAAGATTATTTCCTCTTCTTTCAAAGGAAAAGCACTTCAGTGGTTTAAAGCTTGAGACTAGATTCCATCCATAATGGTCACTTGTCCCTGATAGAGAAATAACTATAAAGAGAGCCCCACATGAGATGATGGTTGATTTCAACTTCAGGTTCTAGAGAGTCTAGGACAACATCCCACCCTTGTGTAATTGATCTCCCAATACTACATTTTTATATTTTTTAAGGCCTTTAATAGTGATATATTTGTAATGATTAAATCCATGGGAGGTACAATACTAATAGATGCCTATGAAATTATTTTGTGTGTATAAAATTGTTTTATCTAGGTAGGAAAAATTATACCTAAATCCCCTACACTTCTATTTGCATAACCTCCTCATATACAAATAATTTTATAGCCTATGTTAAAACATATCTCCATCATAGTAATCCCACAAACTTCATCTGTTGCTTCCCTTAAAGAATTACATGAGGTTAAGAAACCAATTCAAATATTTGGAAATGAGTTTGTAGCCCTCAGAGTGTAGTAAAGATAGTATTCCAGATCCCATCAACCCTTCACTTAGCAATACCATTCAAGTAGACCTGCCTACCAAGGTGGCCCACAAACCCAAAATTAGATCACATACATAGATGTATTTGTGTATAACTCTAGTGCTACTAGTACCTCTAGATCCCTTATGCCCATGTAAAACAATATTTCATAGGATTCCAAATGGGTTTCCCATGAAGTCAACCACATAATAAAGATACATTAGATGCAAAACATATTAGATGCAAAACTAGATGCAAAACTAAGGTGACAATTAGGGCTAAACCCATCTTCAAAATTCATGTCAAGCCATAATCTCCCAACTTAGTCAAAATAAATTTCACAATTTTCAATCAAGAGGAGAGTCCAATTCTCCATGAAGCCACAATGCTACTTGAAGAGGTACCAAATGTTTTGCTGGATGAATGGGCATGCAAACATTATGAATGCAACCCATATGATAATGTAAAATAGATAGGGCAAAGTGCATATTATATCCTTGAGAAGAAATCCATTTTGATTGAGATTGTAAAATTGCAAGAGAACCCTAAAGGCACATGGAAATTATACTTTAATAGTTCCTAGAGAAAAAATGGCACTGGAGTTAGTGTGATGATAGTCTCCCCTCAAAAGGAGAAATATTTCCACACATTTAGGTTATAGTTCAATTACATGAATAATGTGACAAAGTATGAGGAGCTGATCCAAGGTCTCCATCTTATGTAGAAGAAAGGAATCAAGGTGATTATTAAGTTTGAAGTCACTATTCACAAAAACCCTATTCACAAATTCACTATTCATAGGGCACTATTCACAAATGAGGTGGTAGTGGTGACTAGGTAGGTGAGATGGATCCTAGGTGATGTGGCATGGCCCACAAAGGTATCTTTATTTATTGAAAAGGTAGGAGAGATAAATGGGGCACATTTTTATTTGGGCACATGGGTTCACTTTTGGAAATCACATGTGGGGAGCATGTGGGAGACAAAGTAAGAGGATCTAATCATTCCCTTTTGGAATGTGCATGTGGGTCTTTTATATTGAAATTAAAAAGTTAATTGGGGTATCTTTTGACCCTTAAAATTTTCACATGGATAGTGGGACATGCCACTTAAAGGCACATGAAGGAAGTCAACAAAACACCATGAGATTCTCTTTAAAAGGAGGATTTGAAATCATGATCCCACTTTACACTATTGCTCAATAGTGTTTCCCTATGAAGTGTGGCACAATTATCCCTCTCACATTTTTTTATCCTTTATGCATTATTTTCTCTTGTAATTTGTATCTATGAATGGATTTCTATTGTATTTTTTAAGAGATGGAGAAAATACTAGTTAATCTTTGTGAGTTTAGTTAAATCTTAGGTTAAACATTTATGTTTGATTTAGTTGATGCTTAAGAAAATATTGGGAGATTTTTAAGCATTATATGCATTGAAGACAAGGAGAGTGTGAGATATTAGAGGTGTGTGTGTGTGTGTGTGTGTGTGTGTGTGTGTGTGTGTGTGTGTGTGTGTGTGTGTGTGTGTGTGTGTGTGTGTGATAGGTTATTGTCATAGGATTATATTTTTTAGGTGTTACTAAAATAACAATTAATCAATTCTTCATGGATATATCCAAATTGGTGAACTAGGTAAATCTTGTCTTATGGTTTGAATTATTATTTTGCTTTGATTTTTTCAATTTAATTTATGTAATTCATATTTCATCTCATTACAACCTAGGAGGATATTTCATCATTACTTTATTATATCCTAACAAGTGGTATCCGAGAAAGGTTTTTTGTTGTTGAGGATAAGTTGTAGAAAGCTAAGGATTATAGCTTGAGTGGGAGCTATGGTAGATGAAAAATCAAAGGTGGAGAAATTTAATGGGTATAATTTCATATTATGGAATATTTAGATGGAATACCTATTTCAAAAGGATCTCTACTTACTATTGGGAGGTTTAGTCAATAATCTAATGCTAATGATAGATGAGAGTTGGGAATTATTAGATAGAAAAGCACTCAGAACCATCCTTCTATGCCTTGCATCTATAGTTTCATTCAACATATCATAGGATAAGACTACAAAAAGTCTCATGAAAGTATTAGGTAAGTTGTATGAAAAACCCTCTACCTCTAACAAAACATTTTTGATGAAGAAATTATTTAATATGAGAATGGATGAAAAAGGTTCAATGGCTAACCATTTGAATGATTTTAATACGGTTACTAGTTAGTTACATTCTATTAGCATTGATTTTGATGATGAATTCATGGCTCTTTTTATCTTATGTTCTTTGCTTGAAAACTAGAATAATTGGGTCATGGAGGTGAGAAACTTAATCTCAAATAAAGCCAAACTCAAGTTTGAGGATGTAGTGGGTGTTATCCTAAGTGAGGAAATGTGAAGAAGAAGTAATGGTGAAACATACACCCCAAGAAATGCATTATCCATGGAGACTAGAGGAATATCCAAGAATAGAAGAAGAGGAAACCATGGGAAATCAAATAAAGGTTATAGATCAAAATCAAGAGGAAAGTTGGAGTCTTGGCACTGTGGGAAGCTAGGTCATACAAAGAAAAAATGTTGGGCTCTTTATGGAAAATAAAGCAAGGAGAAACATTAAGGTAACAAAGAGGTAAGTGTAGTAGGTGATCTACTATAAGATGAATTATTTCTTTATTTGGATAATATCAATGAATATTGGGTTTTAGATTTAAGAGCTTCATTTCATGCCACTCCTAACAAGCATTATTTTACATATTATGTTCAAAGTGGTTTTATGAATGTGTATCTTGGTGATGATGAACCATGTAGTATTGTTGGAAAAGGTAGTGTGAGTGTGAAATTGTAGAATGAAAACACTTAGGTTCTTAAGGAAATTAGGCACATTACAAGTTTGAATAGGAACCTAATTTTCTCATGATGAATGGGAAGTGATGGTTGTGTGGTCACTTTTACTGGTAACTCATGGAAGGTTACCAAGCATGCTCTAGTGTTAGAAAAAGGTGAGAAGGTGGGTACTTTATATTTATCCATTGTTAATACTAATGCATCTTGTGATTTATCTACTTTAGGTGGATATGTAGCTATGTGTCATTATAGACTTGGCCACATGAGTGAGAAAGGAATAAATATCCTTCACTCAAAGGTAAAATTACCAAGTCTACATGAAATAAAATTGTAATTTTGTGAGCACTGTGTGTATGGGAAAGATAAACATGTGTGGTATCTAAAATTTAGACCAGTTAAGAAGACAAGGAAGTTAGAGTTTGTTCATATGAATGTATGGGGACCCACTCAAGTATCTTCACTTGGTGGTTCAAGTTATTATATTACCTTTATTGATGATGAAACTAAAAAATTTTGGGTTTATTACATTAAACAAAAATATGATGTATTTGACACATTTAAGATATGGAGAGATTTAGTTGAGAATGAAATAGGTTTAAAGATTAATTTCCCTAGGTTAGATAATGGTGGAGAGTATTATAGTAAGGGGTTCAATAAATACTATTCACTTAATGGATTCTGTAGGCACAAGATGGTTCTAGGTACACTATAATAGAATGGTGTGTCAGAGAGGATAAATAAAACCATAATGGAACATGATATGAAGCATGATGTTGCATGTAAGATTACCATTACAATTTTGGGTGGATGTAGTTGATACATACATGTACCTGATATAAAGGACCTTCAACTACCTTAGATGGTGGCATACCAAAGGAGGCATGGAGTGGTAATAAGGTTAACTATTCTTTGCTAAAATTTTTTGGTTGTGAAGCTTTTTCTCATATTGAAAAAATTAATAGGTTTGAGTTAAAGGCTAAATATCATAAATTTCCTTTCATTAGCTATGGTAATAATGACTTTGGATTTTTGTTGTGGAATGAGGAAGATAATAAAATCATCAGGAGTAGATATGTGATCTTTAATGAGAAAGACATGTATAGGGAACAATTGCTAGATAATAAGTAAGAGGAAGCCAAGAAAGAATACATAGTGTTGGAGGACATCAAAAATTAAAGTGTCCCAAAGGTGCTAGTACAGAGTGGGAAGTAACAATAGGAACCCCAAACTCCTATTGTGAGGAAATTTACTAGAGTAAGTAGACCACCTAAAAGGTTTTCTCCTTATTTTAATTATTTGTTATTTACTGATGGTGGTAAGCCAGAGAGATTTGAAGAAGTAGTGTAGGTTGATGGTAAGTATAAGTGGGAGTAGGTTATGGATGAGGAGTATGACTACCTCATGACAAACTAGACATGGGATTTGGTGAAGCTTACAAAAGGCAAAAATACATTATAAAATAAGTGAGTATATAAGATGAAGGAGGGATATGAAGGTAAAAAGAAATACAAGGCTAGATTGGTGGTGAAAGGGTTTGCACAAAATAAAGGTATAGATTTTGATGAAATCTTTTCTCCTATGGAAAAAAGTGAATTCTATTAAAATTATTTTGAGTATAGTTGTAGTGGATTACTTGAATCTAGAATAGTTGGATGTGAAGACTGCTTTCCTTCATGGGGATTTGGAGGAGTAGATATACATGGAGCAACCACACGGTTTTGAAGTCAATGGTAAGGAGAAGTTTTTGTGAAAACTGAATAAGAGATTTTATATGGCCTTAAGAAAGCTCCAAGGCAATGATACATTAATTTTGAAAAATTTATGTTAGATCAAGGCTATTCTAGATGTCATTATAACCATTTTATATATTTCAAGAAATTTGGAAATGGTAGCTACATTATCCTACCTTTGTATGTTGATGTCATGTTAGTGGTAGGTTCTAACATGTAGGATATAAATGTACTCAAGAGAGAGTTGGAAGATTATTTTAATAAGAAGGATCTAGGTGATGCAAAATAGATCCTTGGGATGAAAATAGATATAAATAAGAAGGATCAGAGTTTGAAATTATCATAGGGAGATTACATCAAGAAAGTCCTAGAGAGGTTTGGCATGTAGAATGATAAACCAGATGGGACTCCTTTGGTGGGCCACTTCAAGTTAACAAAGGAGCAATATCCCAAGATACAAGAAGAGAGGAGTCAAATTTCCAAGATCCCTTACTCATCAACGATTGATAACTTAATGTATGAAATGGTGTGTATGAGGCTAGACATTACCCATGCAATGGGAATGGTAAGTAGATTTATGAGTTATCTAGGAAAGGAACACGAGAAAGTAGTGAAGTGGATTCTTCATTACCTGAGAGAGACTACAGATATAGTGTTGGATCAAAATTTAATTTACAAGGATATGTTTATTCTAACATGGCAAAGGATTTAGATGGTAAGAGGAGCATTATCAGGTATGTATTCACTATGGGTGGTACGATGGTGAGTTGGATCTCATGTCTACATAAAGTGGTGGCACTTTCTACCATAGACGTTGAGTATGTTACTACTAAATAAAAAAGCAAGGATAAGTTGGGACACCAACAAGAAAAAGGGATACTTCTAAGTGATAATTAGAGTGCCATTCACTCAATAAAGAACTCAACATTTCACTCTAGGATAAATCACATTCAATTGAGGTATCAATTCATTTAGTTAGTATTAGAGGAAAAATCAACTAAAGCTAGATAAGATACATATGGATGAAAACCTTGTGGATATGATGACCAAGATGGTCACAAGAGTGAAGTTGAAATTATGTTTAACTTCAATTGGTCTTTGTGGATGAATAAGATCAAGATGAGAATTGGATTAGTGGATGCATTATTAGTAAGTTATGAATATTAACTTCAAGTGGGAGAAAATTTAAGTGTGAAGTCAGTATTCACAAAAACACAATTCATGAATTCACTATTCACATGTCACTATTCATGAACAAGGTGGTAGTGGTGACTAACCAGGTGAGATGGCTCCTAGGTGATGTGGCATGGCCCACAAAGGTACCTTTCATTATATTAAAGGTAGGAGAGAGAAATGGGGCACATTTTTCTTTGGACACATGGGTTTACTTTTGGAGATCACATGTGGGGAGCATGTGGGAGATAAATTAAGAGGATCTAATAATTTCCTTTTGGCATGTGCATGTGGGGCTTCTATGTTGGAATTAAAAATTTGATTGGGGTATCTTTTGACCCTTATAATTTTCACATGGAGAGTGGGATGTGCCACTTAAGGCCACATGGAGGAAGTCAACAAATCATCATGAGATATTCTTTGAAAGGAGGACTTGAAATCATGATCCCACTTTACACTATTGATTAATAGTGGTGTAACATGAAGTGTGGCATAATTTTCCCTCTCACATATGTTTTTATCCTTTATTCATTATTCTCTCTTGTAATTTATATTTAAGGATGGATTTCCATTGTATTTTTGTAAGTTTTAGATAAAATATTAGTTAGTATTTATGAGCTTAGTTAAAGATTGGGTTAAGAATTTGTGTATGCTTTGGTTGATGATTGGAAAAAGCTTGGGAGCTTTGTAAGCATTATATGCATTGAGCACAAGGAGGGTGTGAGAGATTGGAGGTGTGTGTGTGTGTGTGTGTGTGTGTGTGATAGTTTATTTTCATAGGATTTTATTCTCTAGGTTCTGCTAAAATAATAGTTGATCAGTTCTCCATGGACATAGTCAAATTAGTGAACCACGTAAATCTTATTTTATGGTTTACATTATTATTTTTCTTTGATTTTTGCAAGTTAATTTATATAATTCATATTTCATATCATTTCAGCTTATGGTATATTTACACATTGTTTTATTATATCCTAATATCACTACAGGCATTTGGTGATAGTGAATTGGTTGTTAACCAGGTTAGAGGATAGAACATGACTAAAAATTTATTGTTGAATGCATAAAAACATAGAGTGTGGGATATGATTAAAGGATTTGATGAATTCAATATTATTTATATATAAATATCATAAAATATTTATTTTTATAGACTCACAAATATAGGTGCATAGTATGACATCCAGTGTGATGTAATGAAGGAGTCTAAATAACTTGTCAAACTCATAATCATACTAATAGTCCTTGACAATACATAATCAACAAGTGTTCAAAATAAATGAGAAACTTATCAACTTCCTATAGGATGAGTATGATTTCTATGCCAAGAACAAATCATAACTACAAGCCTAATATGAATATAAAGTCATCCAATTGAAAGGGAACAAGCTGCCAAAAGGATTATTTACCCTAGAAAGCATCTTTAACTATAATGAATATATCAAAAGAGAGGTGGAAAATGATATAAAGTGAGGATGTCCTTGTGTAAGTAACCATATTATAAGGAAATATCCTAAAAGCCAATAAGGTATGGTCCTTATTAGAGATTAATAAATTTATCAAGCTCAACAGGAGATACGATGATATCTTTTCATGGAGATATAAGGACCTTAGAGGCTTTGACTTGGGATTAACACAACACACCATTGAACTCAACCCTAGTGCATGTCTAGTTTATAAAAATCAAAGGCTTGTAAAATTAAATATTGAGCCTTTGATGAGAAAGGATATCTTAAATCTCATTGAATCCATCATAATACTTCCAATCAAACACTCTTCATGAGTTGCCAACTTAATCCTAGTACAGAAGAAGAAGAATGGGGAGATTAATCTATGTGTCAAATTTATAGACTTGAACAAAGACTCCCTTAAGGATCATTATCCCCTCCCACTAATGGATTAGATCATATAAAAAAATTTAGGCATAAAGAGATTCTCATTATTGGATGGTTACTCAGGTTAAAACTAAATTCTTATGCAAGAGTGCAATCACTATAAAATAACATTCACCACTAAATGGGAAACCTTCACATACCACTGGATGCTCTTTGGTTTAATAAATGTAAGAACAACCTTCCACATATCTATGGATATGGTATTTAAGTAACTCATTAACAAGATCATCTTGGTTTACCTCGATGACATAATTATTTTATCTAAGCATGTAGAAGATAACCTAGGCCATCTAGATCAAGTCTTCAAAATGTGTCGAGATTTTACAATATCTATGAACCTTAGCAAGTATATCTTTACATTCCATGAAGGTGATCTATTGGAGAACAAAGTTTCCAAAGAGTGGATCATAATTGATCCAAAGTGAGTCAAAGTTATTGTGTCTCTCCCTCTCCCAAGTAATAAGAAGAATGTCTAGAGCTTCTTGGGAAGAATCAACTTTGTGAGAAGATCCATGCTTAATTTTTATACCCTAACCAAACTCCTCATTGTAACACTCAAGAAGAATACTACATTTAGTTGGACTCATAAAGGTAAAGATAGTTTTGAAGCCATCAAGCATGCCATTTTGCAAGCTCCCACCTTGATCAACATAAATTATAATAATGATTTTATCCCTTATGCATTTATTAGAGTCAAAGGCATCTCATCCATTCTTGCATAACATAACAATGATTAATTGGAGAAACCAATTACTTTCTTTATCTAAGCACTAAAATATTATGAGATGTACTACAACTTGAAAGAGAATCATGCCCTCATAGTTATAATATCACTAAATTAGTTCCAACACATTCTTTCTTGTAACAAGATTCAGCTAATGGTCCTACACATACGCATCAAAGAGTTCTTACTTAGCAAGGACATCAATGAGAAAAGGGTTGGCTGGATCACAAAGGTGATGGAATATGATTTGGACATCCAATTCATCAATCTTGTGTAAATAAAAGGGCTATGCAAGAAATTTTCCAAGGATGTGAGGTTTGATGATAGATAAGTCCTTGTGTTTCACTAAGAAAAATGAAAATATCAAGAAGCCACCATGGATTGGATGTATAACATGATGACTTTCCTTCAAACTAGATCATATCCACCTACCTTGAATAAGGATAATCATAGATACTTTAGGTTGTAATACATCTATTATAAACTGAGTAGTGATGCATTGTAGAGAAGAGACATGAATAGAGTGATCTTGAGGTGCATAGAGCATGATTAGGTAAATGACATTCTCCAATAATTCCATGATGAGCCATCAAGAGGCCATTATTTACCCAAGACTACCATAAATATTATTTGAGCCAGTTATTATTGGTCAACTCTATTTAAGTATGTACACACATATGTGAAAACTTGTAATAAATGTGCCTTCTTCATAGGCAAACAAAATTTGGTGGCCTTACCATTACACCCAAAATAGGCTGATCAACCCTTTTCATAATTGGGCTTGGACTTCATAGGCATGATCAACCCTCCATCAAAATATGGGCATAAATAGATCCTCATAACCATGGACTATTTAATGAGATGGATATAAGTAGTATCACTCAAGGAGGCTAATGAGACATCCATCTTGGACTTCTAAGAAGGCATTATATCAAGGTTTGGTGTACTATTCACCATTATCTATGATAATGCATTGGCCTTCTTTGGAACCAAGATTAGAAAATGAGTCCTCAAACATAACATCCACCTAAGAACCTCATCAAACTATTACCCTCAAGGTAATGGTTTGGTCGAGTCCACAAATAAGAATTTGATTTACATTATAAAGAGGACCATGGAGGATAATAAATGAGCTTGGCATATTAAGCTCATAACTACCCTTTCATCCAATCTAGTAATTCCGAAAGGAGTGTTGGTGAATTCACCCTTCATGTTAGTTTATGAAATGGAATACATATTACTCATATCCATCAAGTTGCCTTCATTGGAACTTGCCCATTAGTTGGAGTTACTCAAAGGTGATCCCCTCGCAATAAGGTTAGTAGAGCTAATGGAGTTTGAAGAGACTAGAGCACAAGTTACACATACTTTGAAGCTTCAATGGACTTAGACTAAGAGGGCCTTTAATAAAATGGCCACTGACAAAAATTTATAGGAGGGATTTTTAGTTCTCAAATGGGACGAAGATAGAGTGAAATCTGGAAGGCATACTAAATTCGATGTGATATAGAGTAGTCCATATACCATAATTAGCTTTCAACAAGCCAACACTTTCCAAGTTACTAAAATTAATACATAATAACTACCCATCCAAGTCAATAGGATCCATCTCAAGTACTATCTCCATTAATTCTTGTATATTTATAAATAAGTAGATTAGATGTTTTTCATTTCCCTAAGTGGCTTACACACATTATTTTAGGATAGCTTTTATTTCTTCTAAGTACTTGTGCATAGTGTTATGATTATCCTAGATCTTCTTTCATCTAAGCATCATTCAACATAGTTGTTTTCTTTATTTTTATTTCATAGGGTATCTTAGTTTATTCTAAAGCCAAAGGTACATAGCCAATGTGTTCAAGGATAAAATGATTGAAAGTTTCAATGAATCCATGCCTAATGGATTACTTTAAAGGCTAATATATTCTTGTTTAGAATGTAAGTGGCCCATAGAGGTAAAAAAAAGTGTTGAATTTTTAGGTCACCCCTAGCTTTTGCATAAATCACAAAGATCCTACAAAAGGCATGCACACCTGTGAAGTGTTGGGTTCCTTAAATTAAGTCACATGTAGATGCTTCCCATCCATGATTTCACTTAAATAAATTAGCATAGATATGAAAATTGACTAAGTGGAAATTTGCACTCATAGATAATTTGCAATTCATAACCCATGTAGAGATCCTCTATTACACAAGCACAAATGGCATGCAGGTGCAAAGGCATAAAAATCTTAGTCTTCAGATAGCATAAAAAGTGCACAAGGAGCAATTCCAAATCATGAAGAGTGTAATCAAGATATTTGATCTTGTTATGCACTCCTATTAAAAATACTCCTTATGCCTCCATAATGGAGTCCCATATTGAATTTTAGAGTTTTACTACTATGCTCTCATAAATCATAGGATGTGATCTATGTTGTACGCATGTTATTTCACAAACTGATATGGGCCTTGGGTATGAAGAAAAGACTTGAGATAAATATAAAGGAGGATTTATTAGAAAAGGGTTAAAATCCATGCAACCCCCATAAATTACTTCTACATATGCACCCTTCACTAACTCATAATTCATTGCATAACCTAACTATGTGGCCCTTAATACATAGATATTCCCAAAAGGCATAAATCACTATTTACAATTAGTTAAACAAAAATGATATATCAATTCAAGGGAGACTGACATAGTGATTTACAAATGGTAGAAAAGTATAAAGACGTATTTGAAAAGTAGTTGAATAGATATTGAGGCTTTGTCAATATGAGTAAATGTAGAAACAACTGTCAAATGTTAGAATATGATCACATGCCACCCCTCTAAATATTCTAAATATCTTCCATTTTTAGACATGCACATGGATCCATAATAATTCTACCACCAACTCCTAGATCTAGATTACCAAGAATAATTTAAGAATTATGGGCATGGCACTAAAATAAAATTAAAAGACTATATTTGCCACCCTAAAGGGCACATTAATTGTAAAAGGATTGTTCCCTTATGAAATCCCTATTCTTTATAAAGGGATGAATTTTTTTAGGAAACCTAAAACTACCAAAATTTACCCTCTAGGAGCACTTTTATTGGTTAGACCTCATATTTTAATTATAATTAAGTTCACCTCCCTCTATTCTTCTTACACTCTATGTGTGATTTGTGTTTGTTGATATTTGTCTATGGGTAATGTTCACCCCTCTCATAATTATCCATTCCCAACACCTATATGTGGAACTTGGAACTCACTTACATGTGATATTCTATGTGCATTCAGGTCTACATAATCCTTGTCTATAGATAAATTTCATCCCTATCAATGTTGCATTGTGTTCCCATGCTTCTATGTGAAACACTTAAGCATTTAGATTATCCCTTGTAGAGTTTGTGTGATATTGTCTCATTCTCAAAAATTTGTAGTGTTTTAATTAAGGTATTAGGTGTGATCACTCTATTCTTAGTGCATCACCCTTTATTTATTTTATCACTCTTTTACATTCTCCTTCCCTTTTCTCTCCAAATCTTAGGTTTAGATTAGCAATAAATTTACCTTTCTATTCTTTAGGTCTGCACATTGGCCTTAAACTAGCGCACCTATAATAGAAGGAAGTTGGACTACTCTAAAGGTTCATCCTAAGGAGATTAAGTATCCTATAACCTTAGATATGATCCCATTATTCCACTGAACCATATTCCAATTCAGTAGCTACATGGTTTGAGTGACAATAGGAACATAGAGCTAGAAATATAGTCTAAAGCATTACAAATGTTACATGATTATATCATGGAAAATAACATGTTTATATACACTATGTAATATATAAAGGTTATCAAGGTATGTAGATATGATAGAGCTCAATAGTATAGTGGTTTTATAATAATACCACCTATGTACTATCACCTATGGATAAAATACCCCCAACTTATCATAGTTAATGAGTAAAGTCTAATATCTTAATCCATATAAGAGTTTGTATGTCCTACACAACACTTATGTATACCAGTGAAATTCATGTGTGATATATAAATAATGTGTTATCTACTAATAATGAGATAAATAACATATTGCAACAGATGTAAACTAGATTGATAGCCATGTTCAGGTCTTGAATTGTATTTTTGAATATTTTAAATGTGTTTTGTATTTTGATATATGAGTATTTTTTGTATTTTGACATTTTTAGAAAATAAAAATGCTGAAACTAAAATGAATCAAGGTGATAAAATATAAGAAGAGGAAGTATATATGAATAGATTACAACATGTGTCTATGATATCAATGTGCTTGGAAAGGTTTATAAGGTAAAACATGAGCAAGATGCCCCCATTGTGATATTAGGAAGCATGTCGAAATAGTAATAGTATGTAATATGTTTGACTGTATATTCTTATTTCATCAAATGTGCAGTTGTTTAAAATTTATCACATGAGCAAGCAATGTGGATTTAAAAGAGGGATTTTATATGAAATAATGTTTTGCATACTAAGACTAATTAAAAATATTAAAATTTTAAGTTTAGTCTTAGAATTCTAAAATTTTGATTTCTTACATAAAAAAGTAAAGAATATGTTTACCCAGTTTGGATAGTAGTGTTATGTGGTTCTTTATGAGTCTGGTGATTCTATCTATGATGAAAATAATTTTATGTCAATGTACACTAAATCCACTGGGAGTAGCATGGCATTCTTTATAATAGTTTATTCTTTTTTTTTGAACTAATTAGATTTGGGAGTTCAACATAGGAGGGCCAAGAGGCCCAAAAATCAACAAAAGCCAAGGGTATAGAAGAAAGGATCAAATGTAAACAAATGGAAGACTAAGATACAATAGTCTATAATATATGTATAATCATAATATTATTAAAAAAAATCCAAGGATAACATCAAGTGGATGAATTTATTAAGGTTATGTATAATGTGTGTCATAACCTCAATTAATTTATTATTTACGTCTTGCATGTTAGTTGAATCATTCCAATCATATTCTACATAATCAGAGTCATCATAGGAAAAGACTAACTTTATAGGTTGGAAATAAACTTGTGATATGTCATTTTGATCATCTTGACTTGAAGGTGTAATAGTGACCTTTTTTTTGTGATCAAATTAAATTCAATCTTTTCTTTTATCAATCATTGCTCTAATTATTTATAATCATAATCCAATAAACACAACATCATATGCATTTGGATGAGAAATAACATAAAAATTAAGATAACAAATTGTTGAACAAAAGAATACTTTCAACCTTATTGATCCCAAAAATGTTTCACATTCCTTAGTTTGATCTATGTGCTAAATATTATATCCAAGCGAGAGAATAAACTGTGTAGAACACAAATTGATATGTTGATAGTCTATAACCTTGAAATATATAAATTGCTTGTCATCAATGTGAGAAGTGATAATGAGAGGCTTTTGATTTGAATAAGTACTTGTAATTTCCTCTTTGTAAACTACACTTATAATATTGGCTTATGGAGGCCTTTTTTCTTATCTTGATATAGTTTCTCTTTTTATAATTGCTCTTGCTGTGATTTTGTTTTTTCATCTTATTCTTATGAAAGTGGTTCTTTTGATACTCTTGATTTTCCATCTTGCTCCTTTTATATCCATATGTTTTTTTTTGTTTTTTTTTTTCACTTATTTCATTTGCACTTTTTCCTTAGGATATGTAATGTGAATGGATTGCTTAATTGATCTATCTATTAAACAATAACCACTATCGGTGATACTATGTATTTTTTCTTCAAAGAAAAATAAACAATATGTATGATTCCATATGAAAAATAATATTTTTATCTTATAAAAGGATATATAGGAGGTAATTTTATTACTTTATTTTGAAGCATTTATCTTATAATTTCACATGAAATTTTTGAAGCATTTATCTTATAATTTATCTTATAATTTTATTACTATTCTCCAAGAGTTTTTCTTGGATCTCCAGTGAATGAAGATCATATTAAGTCAAGGATTAATATGGCCATAGATGAAGTGGACCCACAAATAGTGTGCCAATAATACAAATTCTAGAATATTACTAACAATGATTGGTACCAAGATGTGGTCTACTATTTACTAAATAATGAGTGCCTAGGTCACTTATATTCAACTTAGAGAAGAGCCTTACACCTTAAAAATAACAACTTAATGATCAAATTAGGTGTACTATACAAAAGAAGTCATGAATGAATATATGTAATATGCCTAAAAAATTAAGAAGTAGATACAATACTTAATTATTTCCATGGAGAATATGGAACTATCCATAGTTTATGGAGAAATACAACTCATCAAATACTCAAGGTAGGGTATTACTAGCCACATGTATTCAAAGATGCACATGTTCATGTCTTCAACTATCATACCTACCAAGTTATCACACATAGAGAACATACTCCTACTATGCCATTGTAGTTGGTTATTAATGTATGGCCATTTTTAATGTGAGGATTGGACTTCGATGGTGCCATTAATTCTAGTTCATCCTTATGAAAATTGATTATTATACCTATTGGATTGAATCTAAAGTGTGCAAGAACTATTCAACTAATGTGGTAATCATATTTTTTGAACACATTATCATTAGGTTTGATGTGCCTGATACTCTAGTATATGATAATAGTCTTGCTTTCTCATCACTCCAGTTAATTGAAAAAAATATGTTATAATTATTATCCATAGGGTAATGGGGTAGTGGGATGAACTAATAAAAATTTACTTGACGTAATTAAGAAGATCTTGGCAAAGAACCCTAGGGCCTGGTAAAATGTTTTGAAATTTCATTTATAGTCTAATAGGACCAAAATTAACGAAACATTAGGAACATCACCATTTCACCTTGTTTATGACCAAGATCACATCTTTCTAGTCAACCTGAGAATCTCTACACTATAATTCATGAGAGATTACTTGGAAATAGATGATAAGATAGAGGCTCACCTACTTAACTTGATATAACTTGTGGAAAAATGTGATGCAAACTTGGTATATTTCATTAAACACCAAGAGGTCATCAAATGTTGGTTTGACAAGTGAGCAAAGGTGAAAGCCTTAATAATCTATGACCTGGTCATTCTCTAGGATAAGGCTCATGAGAAAAGGGATAATATGATAATTTTAATGCCCTATGATTAGGTCCATATCAAATATCTAAAATCTTGGTTGAGAATTAATGCATTTTTTCTAAGGTGTCTAATTGGTGAGAATGTCTAATTGCCTATCAATGGATAGTTATTCAAAAACTACCTGTATGTTTGAATTAGCCTAGAAAGTTCCTGTAAATACTTTTTCTTTCTTTGTTTGTTTTTTTATTTTCTTTCATGCTTTGTGTTTAGTTATTATTTTCTTGATTTTCTCACTTTTAATTCTCAATCTAGAGTCATTGTCACTTTTTGGTCTGGCCCACCTATTTTTCCCTATAGGCTCCCCTATCGATCAAAATAATGAAGAACATAAAGTATGTGCATAGGTAGTTCAAATGATGCTCTGGGGTGTAAGTGCTTCAAGTAATTTGAATCTATAGATTTTATTTATGAATTATCTTTAAAGTTTTAGCTATCATGCATGTTCTAAATTTGTTTGAGTTGGGTTATTTTTTTAGTAAAACTATCTGATTAATCAAGACATTCTCAAAAATAAAAAAATAAAACTCACATATTAATGTTTTCTAATATTGCTTGGATGAACCTACTATAGTGAATATCTAGGGTAAAAAATCTCTAGTCTTACCTTTTGTTTATTACCAATGGTCCTTAACTCGGAATCAATATGCTAAGTAAGAAATAAAAAATATAAATCAAGATAAGAAAAGAAAAGAAAAGAAAAAGAACAATTTAAAGAAAAAATCCATTTAAATGGGTGATTTAGGAAGCTCCACCATGGGCTTTCTAACCTAGTTGGCAATGGAGAAAGGCTTTAAGTGGGATCAAAGCCAAATCCATTGGGGATATGGATGCATGTCTACTAACGAAGTAATGTATAAGAAAGCACTCTTAAGCTAGGATTCACTAGCATGACAATAAAATCTATAATATCTAGTTTTTGTAGGTTCTAAGAAGCTCTTAATTAACTTATTTATACATACCTAATCAATGATAATGTTTGATTTCATCTTTTATCCTTTCTCATCTTCTCTAGTATTGAATCTATTCACATTCCATGCATAGTCTTGGTTAGAAATCCTAGGTTTGTAGACACATTTATATAATTTCAAAATACTCAAGAGTATTTACCAACATAGTCACCATTTATTTTTGGTTGTATAACATGCCCTAATTTTTCCAAGAATCAGGGAACCTCTCTTTTTTACCTTTTAATCTACTCCTTGCACTCATGATTCATTTTTATCATCACCATAAGTTTCCTTGGTCACTTATCTTGGTTTACATGTTGAAATGGAACTCAAAACCACAATTGTTGGATAGATCACATCTGTGAGAGTCAATTTTGGTTTTTACACTTCATGTAAAAGTGGATTTATGACCTCCCAATTTACATTTAAAACTTATCTCTCTTCCTGATCTAGGGGTCATATTGATATCCATGCCCTTTGGTATCCCTAAACCTATCCCATTATGATGATCAAACCCAAATGGTAAAGTTTAATATATAATACTTGGCCTTAAAATGGAGTTTTATTGCACTTCTACTCACATGGCATTATTGCTACCAACTCTCTTGGCTCCCTATATAGGCTTCAAAGGGTCAATTTGACTTATATGCCTATTGAACCTTTGTGACCTATCCCATACTCTCCATCTCATTTGTGTGAATAAGTTTTATGTTTTGCTCTTTGAGTGAAAATGCATGTTCAAGGCACTTATCCTATTACATCCCAATTTCCTCAGTAACTAAACTATTTGATTATCCATGGGTATTTATAGTTGACAGATTTTATTTGGTTAATTTTGTCTAAGCTTAGAGATATATGTTATTATGGGACAATAGGATATTTATTAGGTTATATAATCTCATTGCTATGAGTTACCCATAGTGTATATGTTTACATTATGATCATGTTAGGTTGTTGTTTCAACTATACTTTGTGGTGTATGTATATCATGTTGATATGATCTAAATACTTTTTATTGTGAGATTAATGCAGGATAACTCATCCCTCAAAGAGTGATGGAGGGAGATCATCATTGAAGAGGGTGACGTAGATGGAGATGTCAGAGGATGATAGAGAAAATGATGAGAACCTTGCACAAACCATAATAATTAGCACATGTTAGAATGCATAATGAAATGGGTAACATAGTGTGTTTACTTGCATTAAATAATTTTTCCCATGATTTTCTAAGTCTAGGTTAAAAGATTTAATTGAACTCATTTTGCATAATTAGCATGTTGATTATTAAGAACTAGTAGAAACATGATTTTCTTAGTTAATTAAATATGGATTATTAATTAATTAAATTATTATTAAATCCTTATGACATGGATGATGATAATTTAATTAGAAAAAATATTTATTATTGTAATTAAAAAGAAAGAAAATAAAAAGAGAAGAAATTTTCAAAATAAGCAGAAAGCATAAAAAGGAAAAATGGAAAACAAAACGAAAGAGGCACGTTTAAATTAAATATCATGATTTTGAGAAAATAAGGAAAGGTCTAATATTAAAGGAAAGAAAATAAGAAATTAAAAAAATAGAATAAAAAAAAATCAAGTATAAAATCTAAAATAAAAAGGAAAAGCTATGCTTTATCAAGGAAACTATAAAAAGATTAAAGGAGGCCATTAAGAAAGAGAGAAGGGTAGCTTGGAGGAGGATTTTAGCATAGATCAAGAGGAAAGAGAACCTCCTGGTATCGTCTATTCTCCATTAAGAGGTTATTATTGTTATTAAATTCATAAATAATTTTTTAAACATGTAACTTTCACAAAATGGGTAGACAATAATTTGGTTTCACATTGGAGTGATTTATGGTTAAAATTTTAAGAATATAATGTTTCCAAACATCTAATAGGAGACAATATATTAGGTATTAAAATTGTATATTATAATACCATAGAGTTTATTCCATATTGTCATAATATAAACTATAATAATAGTTTATATTTGGATAACTGTGAGTTTCTATTGGTTTTACAGTAAATATAATTAAATGTGATTAAATATGGATAATGCATTGTTATGGATAAGCAACATAATTTATATTGGTTTTAGATGTTAATTTTATACAATTAAGATATGGAAAAAAAACCATGATATGTTAATTATAAAAGTACCCTATAGTTAATGATAGGTAGTGATCTATTATAGTGATTTATGGACTAAATTATACATGAATTATTCATAGTAATCACTATTATTAGATACAATTATACTTATTGTAATCACTATACATGAATTGATAACCTTAATTAATAAAACTCTTAAAGGGCAATTCTTGTATGGCATATAAGAATATAGTATTATCACTATAATATTATCGATAAGAAAATTGAATTTAATGATAAGTAAATAATCAATATTATTGGGATAATAATAATCATATTCAATATTACATATAAGAAAATAATATGATATTGTTCTATGAATATGCATAATATTATCCCAAGGTATAGAAACATTGTACCTATTCATTGACTAGCAATATTTTCTCACCAATATGCATTCACATAGTTTGGATTCTAAACTCATGAACTTAGTAAAGTCAGGGACTTGGTAATGCAGTGACTCATTAATATACTCAATTTTATGTAGTGCAATGACTCATTTCTATGTATTACAATAACTCATTAATATGTTATAACAATTTAACCATATTAATGAAGATAATGATTCAATAGTGTAGATATTTACCTATGTTAGGATCAGTTATTCAATCTCACATATAGTAAATTAAAAATCCAATACTTGATAGAAATAAATAAATCAAAGACTTGCATAAGTAGATCAATGACTTATCTAAGTAAATCAGTGACTTTTCTAAATAAATCAATGACTTGTCTAAATAAATCAATGACTTGTATAAATAAATCAAGGACTTACATAATCAAATCAATGATATATATAATCAAATTAGTGATTTGTATAGTTAAATTAGAGACTTATAAAATGGGAATGGTGACCTAGAAAATAACTAAGCAAGTTGAAATTTTTATTTAAAAAAGATGAAATCATTGATATAAGTAAAATAATGATATATTATATAATGCATATTACCTATATGGATAAATATTGATGAAAGAGGGTGCTTAATATATGGTATATTATATTGGGATACATATTGATAAATATCATTTTATAATCTTGACACCATAATTAAGTCATGTTACATTTATTTTGGAATATGATTATATTGGGATGATGACAATAAATAAATGTCATATATTATTGCTAATTGTCAATATATTATGGGTATATATAGAGTTATGACATCACTATGTTATTAACTATATATTATATTACTCTGAGTATGGACTAGCTAGGGCATATATATATATATATATATATATATATATCTGATTTTGAAAGGAAATCATTTTAGTGGGATAACACTAATTATCTCAGTGGGTTAATGTCAATTATCTCAATGGATTAATATCTTTGCCCAAGAGCATTAAGGGATTTATAAAAGGAATTCCAAACATCCAAGTCATCATTGGATATTTTTTGTGTAAAGTTCAATATTTTTACCTTGATACTTATTTTAAATATAAATAGGTTTGAGATATTGTACTAATTATAGAGTACGGTTTTAAAATAGATTATATAGAATTATTCATTTGTGTATTGTTTATTTCCCATTATATACTTGGGGTATAATATGTATTATGGGTGTACCAATATGTATGAAGGCATGTACATAGATAGCGTATGAATATAAATGTATTGGGATGTGGGTATATTGCATATTTTTTACTATTATATTATCATGGCTTGAATGACATAAATGTGTACTTGATGAAACTATCATGTATTATATAATATCAATTAGTATATTTCCCAATACTCATATGTAAACCAAAATATGAAAAACTATGTTGTTTTGAGAATGTGTGCACAAAGTTATGTAATGTTTTGGATAAGTCAAAATGAAAATATGTTTAGTTAGGGATAAGAACCATGAAGTAGTATTACATTGAAAAATCCATTATCTTATAAAGATCATCAATATATTTTGTGAATAGGGAAGTATAATGGGTTTTTGAGTTATTTATTTCTCTATAATTAGTATGATTGACTGTTCATTTATATATATATATATATATATATATAGAATTAAATACTTATGTGTGGTATTTATTATGGGAATATTAATATATACAAATGTTGATACATAGATAGCATATAAGAATAGATCATGATGTGTACCTATAATTTATAGTAATATGTAGTTTAAACATAGGGTATACCCAGGTGGTGTAGCTTCAATAATTTGAATGGAACCACCAGAGTTTATTATGGTGTTAAAGAAAACCACTAAGAGGCTAGAAGTCTCAAAGGTTCTACAGGATATAATAGATCTATAGTGGCTATCCATTTTGTCAACTTTCACCAAGCTATAGACAGACTTGTAAACTAGGTTGGGGCTAGCATGAATAGGTACACAAAGTATATAACTCACTCTAATGGGTCCAACCAAAATAAATCAAGTAGATAATACTATATTATTTATTGCATAAATGAAGCAAGAACAACAATACCAAATGGAGATAGATAACAACTAAAATGTAAATCTAGAAGCTAAGACAGTTTGAGGCCAAATGAAAGACAATTTAAGCAATCAAGACATTTTAAAGAAAAGGTTCAAGAGTGTGCCTCTGCTATATTTGAGTTATCTTTCCAAACCAATACTATTGTTTTCTAAAAATGCAATGTTCTAGTTTAGCAAGAGAGAGAGTGTTTAAGCAAGTTTTCTAGTTTATCTTAAGCATGTATATCTCTATTATGCAATGAGAAAGGGTCCTAAAGATAAAAATGGTATGAAATAAATTAATAATTCAAGTAATGAAATTATTATTTATCCATATAAAAATTCAAGAAACTTTGGAAACTACTCTATGCAATGCACAAAATAACTATTTCACTAAAATAGTTCAAACCCTAGCATATACACTACACAAAACAATAGATTTTCACTTTTCATATCAAAGTTCCCATATATCAATCTCAAATATGAATTTTAGATTTTATACCAACCAAGAATCCAAGTTAGGAAGTAATTTAGGAGGAAGACCAAGCTATGTGCAAGTTTAAGTCCAAACCAAAAGCCAAGAGCAAAGGAGGAGGTGAAGTGAGAACCTACAATGGTGTAATAGCTCCACTTAAGTGCACAAATTAGGTGAAATTTTAAATGTATAATCTTAGGAATAATCCAAAAGGAAGTAGGAATAACTAAGAGAAGTAATGGAGTCTCCAAGCAAGTGTGTAACAGCATATGGGATCCTCTAATACCAATCAAGCTCAAGAGTGCCAAGAATGAATCAAGAGATATTCAATAAGACATGAGATTAAAGAGAGGGAAGATTAATCAAGATAAGATGTAAAATTAGAAGATAGAGGCTCAAATTAATGATAATGAGGCATATATCCCCACCCAAGTTCGCTAAATGACCTAAAACTAGCTATTTTTTATCATTTAACTTCATATTAACACTTTTAAACACATTTCACATAGGAAATAGCCTAGGATGCATATTTAGTGAAGGAAACATGTAGCTTAGACTATGGGTTTCCTTTACACAAGTTGTGGCCTAGGTCAAATAGGCTCTTGGGCTGGTCAACAAGCTCTCAAAAGCCCTCAAGGGTCTCTAGAAGGCATATCTTATGTGTAAAAGTGCCAATATGGACTAAGGATATATGGGGGGTAATAATATAGTGTGGGATAGGTCAAACTAGGTGGTATATGTCTCAAAGAAGGATGACCAGGGTTGGTAGTCTACATGTGAGTTGATGTGTAATCATAGGGAAGAGTAGGTTCATGGGAAGTATGATTACATATGCCCTCGAGGTACAAGTAGTCAATGTTTGAATGAACAAGGAGTGTTGTGTAGTATCTATAAGCCACATCAAAGCAAAGGAAATTAAGAACTAAAAATATAAAATAAAACATTACCTATTCTTACCAGATAAGAATGGTGGTGAAAGAAGTCAATGGCATGATCCATGGGTGCAAGTGTAAATACCACATAATCTAAAATCTAACTCCAGTTCCAGATATAACTCCTATAAAAAATGGATGAAATTGATATCAAAACAAAGAATACTATACAGAATGACATTCACTAAGGCATCAGCCCTAGTGTTTTACCTATAAGGGATATGGGTGAACTGGGCATCCTAAAAAAAAGAGAACAAATCACATGCCACCTCAAAGAGGGGGAGAAAATCAGAGCTAAGGATGGCCCAGACACTAGTGAGTTGAGAAATAACTAAGAGTGAGTTAGAGAATAACTACACATAACAAGTGCCTAACTCATAGGCATTCATCAAGGTGCTAATGATTGCATGATACTTGGTGGCATTATTTGTCTTGTTGGTAAGGAAGAAACTAGTTACAATAAGATCATGTCCCCACTGATAATTGATAACCCAAACCATAGCTATTGGTCCTAGGTTGCTCTAATTTCTACCATCAGTGTGAATTACCATTACGAGGTGTACCATAATGGGGGTCAAGGATGTAAGACTAATGACTATAGAAAGGTGATCTAAATTCAAAGTAGTGTGAGTTACACAAGGGAAACAAATAATGAAATCAAGCCATAACCATAATGGTTGACCAACACCAATTGTGGTAAGAGGTAATAAGGGAAAGTGGGGGGAAGTTCAGAGAAGATGAAGACTAGTTGACAAGACTAGAGTAAGTCCCTAACCACCATAGCTAGCTGAGAACCGTACCTACAACCATAATGAACAAGAGAAAGAGGAAGTTAGAATGGATCAACTATAAAAAATCAAATAAATGAATAACTAAAAAATCATAGTAACTTCTATCCTTGGGTGCCCATGAGATGGGACACAGGTCTAGGAGGTCAATAAGGACTTGGAAGGGGTCCCAAGAACCAAAATAGGTATAGAGTGAGCCCAAGGAAGCTTAGATTAAAAAATAAAGGTTTCCAATGTGATCATAATGTGCCAAAACCTTTAAGAGAAATGTTTTATGGTCTAAAACACCAAAATGGGTAAAACACCTAAAAAGGGCCCATAAAAAGCAAGAAAAAGGGGATAAAATGAGGGAAAAAGAGATAAAAGAGGTCATTTTCACTCTTATTGTCAATTTGAGAGAGCTATGAGAGAGCCCATGACTAACTAAATCCCAATTAGAGCATACGAGACACAAAAGATCATCAAAGACACACAAGATGGTTGAGGTAAGTCTTATAAATTAATTTTGTCAAATTTATTCATTTTTTAGGGTGTGGGAGGCCCTAAATATATTTTTACATGTTCTAAGTGATTCAATCAATGAATCAAGAGAAACAAGGAGTCAAAAGGATAGGCTCAATGATACAAAGAAACTGAGACCAATATGGGTACAAATAAAGTTTTATAGAGGAAAAAAGGAACCCTAGGGATCTTAAGGGCATCCCAATCTAGGCCATGGTTTGGCCTACCCAGGCCATGGCTTTGCCTAAAAATCCATGGCCTTGGGAATAAAGGGCTCAAAATAGGCCCCTAGGGAGCTCGATAGAGCTTGGGAGGTCCTAGAAGGGGCTAGAAGAGGAAGGTGAGAGAAAAAAGAGATAAAAAACATAGTTTTTTTTACTTATTCTTACTCATTTTTCAACCAGTGGACTAATCTATTTACTTGTTTGATTGTGTATACAAACACATGGATAAGTTATCCTACCAAAGGAGGGAGGACCTTCATAGGGGAGAGAGAGGCCAACATAGTGAGATGGGCTATGTGAGGTGACCAATCAAGAGAAATTTTTAGCATGGTTGGCCAAGAAGGTAGACACTCTACTAGTGGTAGACCAAGATCACTTGTAGAGTTCACGAATTTGATGGATAGTACACATACCCTTAATGTGTTACTTTAGAGAACTGGTGAATGCATTGGTGACCATATGGGTAATCAAGAGGCATGTGTTCTATCTAGGGTTTGAGTTAGAGGCCATCCCTAGTATTAAGAATGCCTACCAACTCTATGAGGTGGAGCCACTAGGTAGAAAGATAAAGCTACAACTAGTGCAAGACATAGTAGTAATAGAGCTCTACTTGGTAGGACCCTACCCATAGTACAATAACCATGGAGTATAGATCACATATTTATCACTAGGGGTACCCACATTTTGTATAGTGATAGTAACGAATATGGTTAGAAGGCTCTATATCAACCAGAGTATAGGAAGACTACCACTTCCATGGATAGGAGTTATCCAATGAGCTGAGGGAGGATAGATTTTTCCTAGGGCCAATATATCTTAGGTGGATTATATAAATAACTAGATCACATCTAATGCATAGGGTCAAACATATTGACATATCCTAATCTACTCATCTCCTAGGCCTACAAGAGGCTCCCACTGACATGGTTGAAGATGCCATATAGTAGTGAGTCATATTATACATTGGAGGAAGGCATGATATTAGTTTCATAGTTCATAGATAGGGTAAGGCCTATATGAACCACCTTAGATATGGATGTATTATCAAGATACAAGTAAGATCCTTACATGTCTATAGCATGGTTGGAGGATGCCAAGGTAGATCTCTACTTGGGATGGGAGGAGCTTTGAGGTCCACAAGGATCATACTATCATCCAGGGAGATAGGCTTTGGTAAGTTGATGGAGATAGCCACATATTAGGCTAGTTGGGGCTCAGCTTGATAAGTAGCTAAAGCAGAATGAGGGGGATGATAATGAAGATAGGACACCATGGTGAGGACCATCACCACCAAGAGGAGCATGACTTATAGGAGGGTTATAGAGGCCATTATCATTTCTAGGTAAGATAGGTGTATTTCTTATATATCACTTTATCTTGGTAATCATCCTTAGCAAAACATGATGTGTGACTAATATATGTGCTCTATGTGTTTGTATACGAGACTAACCTAGCTATACTAGACACTAGGTGGACCTATAAATGAGGGAGACATTCCTTGATTTGGTATGGACACCACTAATAGAGAAGATACCATATCTACCAGTGAGGGAAAAGCCACATACTTGTTTCTAGTGGGTGGGTGTATAAGCCTTGCTTGAGCTGGTGAGGGCACACCATAGGATTTTATAGCTAGAGGCTGAGTCGGTATGGCATAAGGAATCGACATCAAACCACAAGGTATATGTAGTAGAGATTGAGGCAAGACTAGCAAGAGTAGAGGTTGAGATTGATTGGCTATGAGTTGAGCTAGTTTGAGAGCCTATTAGAGGAGTTGAGGCACTTGGAGCAAGGGAAAACTATCTGGATACACTAGAGGAGACCAGAGCTTGATTGGTTGAGAGGTAGAGATCAAGATCTCCACCTAGATCATGATTATCATAGATATCACCTAGTCATAGGCTTAACTGGGTACACATATGTGGCCACACATGTGGTAGTTTTTGGGGATTATGAGCCGATGTGATGTATCTACATACAAACATGTACTTTTTATGATAGATATAGTGGTTTTTAATTATTAGCACATATGTGTACATGATTTTATGTGTGATGTGTATGCTTCATTTGATATGGAGTACTAGATACATGTGATTATATAATAAGAATTGCTAATAAAGAACTCATGTGCACACATATATACTAGTGGCATGGAGGTTAGTGGTGATAGAAGAGAGGAAATGTTCACCTTACCACCGTAGGCAACTTTCCTAGAGGGCCACACTGGCCCTAGACATGAAATGTCTTAAGGTGGAACCCATTGATCAAGTGTTGCAAGGGTTCATACTTGAGGGTCAAGAGATGAAAAGCCCCATTTTCTAGATGTTAGGTGTGGAGCCTGATTGTCTTCTAGGATTAGAGGTTAAAATTCTAATGTTTTTTTAGTCAGGTTTTGGATCCCATTATTTTTATCAATGATGGTAATAGGGGTTGCAAGGGGGGCTTCAGGGGCAATGCCCCTAAAGGGAAAATTTTATTAAAAATGCCCCATAAAATTATAATTTCATAGTCAATATGGGCCATTGATTATAGTTTTTTAGATCTAATAGTAGAGGTTATGTTTAGGTGTTTCTCCACTCTAAAATTGAATTGAGATATGGCTGAGAGGTAAGAGAAGTTTATGATACATAAAGATGAGGTAGAGAACGTAGAGAGGTGTAATAGGTTTTATTGCAGGATTTGTTTCTCCCTTGTATTGTTGGAAATAATATTCTAGACAAGTTTGGTGGATGTATCCCATCTTGGGTGAACCACATTAAATATGGTGTCTCCTATTTTGTGCATATTTAAGATTATTTTATATATGCTTGATTTATTTATTTCATAATTTCTCTTATATGTGATTTGGGGATAAATCTGTGTTTTATTTTATCCTAACACTAGAGAGGTGGTGATGAAAAATGGACCAAACCAATTGTGCATGAGTTTTCCCTTTTTACAATTTTCCTTGTCAAAGATAAGGACTGTATCACCCACCTTGAACTGATGAGGGTGCACCAACTTCTCAAATTTGTGGCATTGATGATGTTGGTAAGCATAGTTATACTCAAGAGCATCCAGGCATCACTCATCTAATTGTTCAAGCTCAGTGAGGTGAGTGGCATGTTCTTCCTCATTAGAAAGAGAACCAAACATCTTAACCCATAATGAAAGGATTAAGACTTTTAAGGGATGAACAGCCTTGCACCCATACATGAGAGAGTATGGGGTTACCCCCATGGTCATTCAAAATCTAGTTTGATAGGTCCAAAGGGAAAGATAGAGCATGAGATGCCAATCTCTCTTGGATTGGGCACTGGTACAGAGGATCATCTTCTTCAAATTTTTATTTGAAGACTCTACTTACCCATTTACCTAGGGGTAATGGGTAGAGGATAAATAGAGCTTAAACCCAAAGCATTCAGTGAGCTCATGCATCTCAAGGCTTTGGAAGCCCAAACCATTATCAACCATAATCACAGTGGTAACCTTGAACCTATAAATAAGTTGGTTTAGAATGAACTTGGTGATGGTCTTCCCACACATGCTACTAAGAGGCATGATCTCAACCCATTTTATGAAATATTCAGTGGTGGTGATGAACCAATGATGGCCATTAGAAGGGGAAGGTTTGAACTCATAGATGAAGTTGAGAGCCTAAATCAAGAAGGGCCTAGTGGCCAAAATAGAGTGTAAGAGGCCAACTGAGGCATTGATAGCATTCCTTATGACTTGACACATCTTACACTTCTTGGTGTACTAGATTACATCCTTAATAAGAGTAGGCTAGTAATAGCCCATCTTTATAATACATTGAGTAGTGGCTTACCCTCCTAGGTGGACACCATAAACACTCTCATGGGACTCCTCAAGTGTATTAGGGATATATTTATGGGTGAGTCACTACATCAACACACCATCAAGACCCCTCTTAAATAAGACTCTACTAATAATGGCATAGTGAACAGTGAGCTTATAGATATGATAACATTCCTATGAAGATGTGGTGGTAGGATAAACTAGTCACCAAGGTAATGGATAATGTCCCTATATGAATCACACTCATATACCTTAATATTGTTAACCGATTAGACCATATCATCAGGAAAGGCATCATCAACCAGTTCCATGTTCATGATAGGTAGTGGGCACTTAGTGAGTTGGTCAACCATATCTAAGACCTTGGTGGAATTTTGGTTAACAATGTGGAGGTCAAACCCATACATAAACATGATCCACCTCACAATACTGCTATCAAGATATGTTTTACTAAGAAGGTATAAAATTGGATCAAACTAGACAATCATGTTGGTATTCTATCCCAACATGTAATATCATAAATTATTCATGGTGAATATAAGAGAGAGGCACTAATTCTTAACAAGAGAATAGTTGAGTTTAGGGCCAACCAACATTTGAGAGATGTAGTAATATCTCTCTCTCCCTACTAGTGTCATCCTTTTGGCACAGCATGCCCCCAATGGAAAGATCAATGACAGAGGTGTATAAGATGAACTCATGCCCCTCAATGGGTTCCATCAACATGGGATGATTATGAAGTAGATTATTTAATTCCTTAACATCCACTTAGACTTTAGCAAACCACAATAATGGAGTGTGATTGTCTAAGAGACATGTGAGGGGTATAGATTTGTGAGCATACTCCTCCAAGAAACATATGATAAAGTTGATTCTTTTTAGGAAGGACTATAACTATACAAGGTTACATGGGGGAGGCATTTCAAGTATCTCCTTGATCTTGTCAAGATCCACTTATATACCCCTCTATAATATGAGGAATCCAAAAATGTTTCTAGTTAAAATGCTAAAAATGCACTTATCAGGGTTGAGACTGATGTGATACTCTCAGAGATGCTCAAAGATGATTCTGAGGTCTCGTATATATTCATCTCAATTGAAATATTTTCCAAGGAGATCATCGACATAGAAATCAACTATCTTGTGGATAAGGTCATGGAAAACATAGGTCATGGCACACTAATATATAGCCCTAGTGTTCTTTAGAAAAATTATCATGATGGCATAGCATAATGTACCACATGGGGTAGTGAACATCATCTTGTGTTTTTCTTCAAGTGCAATATAGACTTGGTTCTACCCAAAGAAAACATCCATGAGATACATGATCTCAAAACTAGTGATGGAATTAATAATCTAGTCTATCAAAGGATTAGGAAAGTTATCCTCTGGGTAGGCTATATTGAGATCCCAAAATTTGATGTAAATATGAATAGCCCCATTATTTTTGAGAATGGGGACACTGTTGGAAATCCATTAGGGATAATCAACAACTTAGATAAATCCAACCCAGATGAGTTTCTTGATTTCTTCTTTGACCAACTAAGAGACTTTAAGAGCCATGGGCTACTATTTTTGGCAAATGGGACAAGTCTCATTATCATAACAAGGTTATGGATGACTATGTCAGGATCCATGCCCTTCATATCAGCATATTCCCAAGTGAATATGTATAAAAATTCATGTAAGAAAGTGATCAAAACATCCCACTCCTAAAAATTAAGGCTAGTGTTGATCTTGACGATCTTAGGCCTTGTTAAAGTGCTAAGGTTGATATATATGGATCCTTCAACATCTATAGTGTTTCCTTCCTCAAAACACTCAAGAATGAGATGGAGTGACTCATCTAACACTTCAAGTTCAATCACCTTGACATTCACTATAAGAAGGCATGGTGTTGGTCCATCTATGAGAGAAATCTCCAAAACAAGGCAATCAAAGGGATACTAATACTTATGGCAAGCCTATATGAGTTTGGTGTAAGCCCTTATCTCTTTGAACAAGTTATGCATCATAAAATGAATGAAATAGCACTTAAGATCAGACTTGGCCATTTTATTGTTCTCACTAGGAGATGCATGGAGAGAGCCTACACTTTGATGGGAAAAGCATGACACAAGGGGGAGCTCAACATCTGGATAGACATCCTAGAAAAGATCTTCAAAAAGAGATGGACTAGCCTAGTGTCACAAGGTAGAAGAGGGAGTCAACTAATGTATGTCATACTCTAAAGGAATAAACATAGACCAGTAGTTGGTTGAATAAAAATGCTCACCTTTGAGGAAATGAGACTCAAAAATAGGGGGTGTATGAGAATCTATAGACCCTCATGAGCAGATAGCCAAAACCTCACCTAGGGGCTTTATCTTTGCATAGATTAATACATATGGATCTAGATCAGCCTCCAAGGTTTGAACCGCACCTTCATGCATAAACTATACCATATGAAATGTGACCAAAGTGATGACCTGCATGGAAAAATTCCAAGGATAGCCAAGAATCATGTTGTATGAAAGATCAAGGTCTAACACACAAAACTCTATTATGACTATCTTAGGGCTGAACTTGACTTAGAGCTTCACATTCTCCACTAGCATAATCATGCCAATGTTGAAACTGACACAATTATGGAAAGAATCATAGAACTTTTTCCAATTTATCCTGAGCTCATTGAACACATATAGGGGAATGATATTTAATGCAGATCCTTCATTGATAATGCACCACTTAGAATGGAAATCATCAACCAAAGTCTCAATGTAGAGAGGGAAATGAGCCCTCTTTATAATAATTGAAGCATCTATTAAAGAGGTTAGGTATAAAGATAAGATGGGAGGATGAGGGTGCTCATGTACATTGAAGTTGCAAAAAATTTGACATCATCATGTAGTGGAGCCTCATGAGGTATACCAAGATTATCAAAGATAAGGCCCCTTTTCTTAGGGTAAATATGAAGAAGGTCCTAAATGGATATCCCAGCCAAAAAGTCTTGAAACTCTTCTATGATGGAGTAAGGATGTTATCTAGCCTAAGGAGGAATGTTACACTTAAATTCAAATCTAACATTAGGATTCCCTACCCTTGTGGGTTGGATAGGGGACCCAACACCATTAGTCTCTCCAATAGGGTTTATGGCCCAATCGAAGCACATGTTGATAAAGCACTTATACCTAGTAAAGGTTGTGTCGATAGCAACAAAAACCTTGCTACTCTTGCACTTGGATTTCCCTCTTGGATCAGCCTAGGAAGAGGATTTAGAATAGGTGGAAGAGAAAGAAGGAGAACACAGGGCCTTAACCTTTGATTTTTTATTTTTCTTCTTCTCCTTGTTATGGTTAGGTAGAGGTTCCTTGAAAACATTCAATTTATGGTTGGGTTCTCTAAGAAGATAACTCTGAGATAGAGGTGAAGATTATGTACCAGATGTTTAGGTAGCATAATTGGCATCATTGTTCCCCCTCATTTGATGGAAATTGTAAAACCTGGTGGGGTCATAAAGAAACTTTGTCTATTACTTTATGTTACTTGATTTAAAATCCTTCTTTTTAGTTGACTTATTACTCAAAGCATTGACCTCATGTTGTCCTTATTCTCAGGAGGAGAATTAGTGACATCATCATCAATTACATTATGGTTGTGATCATGTGAAGAGGATGAATTTTGGGAAGGTATAGGTCACATACCCACATGTACCTCAAATACTTTAATATTTAGACACTCATTAACAACATCATCATAATAAGTAGGTTTATGCTTGAGGACCTTAGGGTGAACCTCCTACCTCAATGCTCACATGAACATATCATAAAGTTGCTCATCTAAGAACTTAGTCCTACATGTATGAACAATTGAATGCAATCTATGCATAAAATCAAAGTTTAACTCACCATTGGCCTATGTTATGGAAATGAGTGATTGGATATCAAGGTTAAAGGGTCTAGAGACATTGAAATATTAGAGGAAGTCATATAAGAGTTGGAAACTAAAGAGAGAATTTGGTGATGGATTTTGAAACCATACAAGAGCTTTAACTCACATAGAACCAATAAAGATCTTCAACATCATACCTTTATCTTTTTCCCAATCCATACACATCATCATGAATGTCATGATATGCTCTATGGGACTAAAATCTTACATCCCATTAAACTTAAGTAGCTCAAGGATAGGAGTAAAAAGGGGAATAACATACACCCAAAGGGATAGAGGATTATGGCAGAGATCCTTATAAGCATAGTTGCTAACAAGTTGGTGACAAACTCTAAGAGGGGGTTCATGATAGTGATGATGTTACCTATGCCCATCAGCATCACCATGACCATGACCATGGGGAAGATGATGTCGAGGAGGCTCTAGATAGGGAGGATGCTCATGATGGAAATCATATCTTCCATGGGGTGGATAATAGCCATAGGAAGTGTGATGGTCCCTATAAGGATGGTGGGAAGACATGGAATGCTCATGTAAATGGTCATGATGACCAAGATGTCCATGGTGATGGTCACATGCCATAACATAAGGGTTAACTGATGGTTTTTTATGCTCTTGGTATGCATCTTATGGATCTCTAGTCCTCAAGTGGTGATTTAAATCAACATACTCGTCAAAAATTTTAAAAGGAGGACTAAGAGGATAGGAGGAACCCCTAGGTTAGGAATACCTCAATGAGTTAGAATACTTATGACCCACAACATGGATATGAGGGTGTTCTTGCTCTAGAGTCTCCTACTGTGAAATAGGTGGGGAACTCACATGAGAACTAGTCAAAGCACTCGACACTAAGTGGGTGTAGGCTCTATTTCCATAGGAATCATGCCATAAAATCTTAGGTGGAAGAGGAAACACTTAATTTACATGAATATGTCTATGGTAATCATTAATTATTACACATAACTCCTCAGGCCTTAGCTACATAAGGAGATTCTTATCACCTCAAATGGTTGAATGAGGCACAACATAAGGCTAAGATAAAACATCCTCAAATGAATGAATCTCAAATTGGAGAAAAGGAGATCGAGTCCTTTCATTATAGTCCTACCAATCTTGTTCACTTTCAAACATGAAAGTGTACATACTACCATGTTGGGTCAAGGGAATCTCCTGGGTCCTATGGTATCTATGGCATTCCATTGCAAGCACAACTTGTTTAGTGGTGAGCTCAGGGATGAGACCCTAAATCTATCAAGATTAGCATTCAAAAGGTGGGAGATTGGCCATGGATGTAATGTAGCATGAGAAACATGGAAGATAATAGAAAAGGCAAACTAACAGAGAACCAAATGGGAGAAAGACACAAAACTAAAGCATGAGAAAACTACCAAGGTGAGAGCTAAAACATAACAAAAAGCAAAACATAATAAATAACAAAGGGGAGTTGGCTAAGAGAGATATAAATAGGATAAAACTAATGTGAAACTGTATATAAGGTCTCACTAGGCATGCCAAAATGCATCTCCAAGAATATAAATGGAACCACAAGTGTTTGGCAGGGTGCTAAAGCAAACCACTAAGAGGCTAGAAGGCTTAGAGGTTCTATGGGATACAAGAGGTCTATAGTGGCTATCTAATTTGACATCTTACACCAAGATATAGATAGACTTGAAAACTAGGTTGTGGTTATCATGAATAGAGACAAAAATTATACAAGTTACTCTAACAGGTCCAACCACAATAAAGCAAGTAGCTAAGACTAGACTATTGATTATATAAACAAAACAAGAACAATAATAACAAATGAAATGTAAATATAAAATTTAAGGGTGTTTGAGGCCAAATTAAAGACACTTTAAGAAATAAAGATATTTTCAAGAAAGGTTTCAAGAACATGCCTATTCTACATTTGAGCTATCCAAACCAATACTATTATTTTCTAACAATGCAATGTTTTAGTTTAGCAACAGAGAAAGAGTGTTTAAGAAAGTTTTCTAGTTTTTCTTGAGCATGTATATCTCTACTATGTAATGAGTAAGGGTTACAAAGAGAGAAATGGTATGCAACAAAGGAATATTTCAAGCAATGAAATTATTCTTTAACCATATACAAATGCAAAAAAACTTTAGAAACTACTCTAACCAATGCACAAAATAACTATTTCACTAAAATAGTTCAAACCCTAGCATATACACTACATAAAATAATGGATTTTTAATTTTCATAGAAAACTTCCCTCAAATCGATCTCAAAGATGAAGTTCAAATATTCTACCAACTAGGAATCCAAGCTAGGAAGCAATGTAGGAGGAAGACTAAGCTATGTGCAAGCTGACGTCTAAACCAAGAGCCAAGAAGAAAGGAGGAGGTGAAGTCAGAACTTGAAATGGTGTAAGATCTCCACCTGAGTGTAAAAATTAGGTGAAACACCAAATTTAGAAGCTTGGGATAAATCCACAAGGAATCAAGAACAATTAAGAGCAGCAATAGAGTCTCCAAGCAAGTGTGTAGTACCCTATGGGATCCTCTAATACCAATAAAGCTCAAGAGTGCCAAGAATGAATCAAGAGAGATTTAAGACGGCATGAGAGTCAATAGAGGGAAGAAAAATCAAGAGAGGATGTAAAATCAAAAGAGAGACTCAAATGATTGAGAATGATTCATATATCCCCACCCAAATCTACCAAATGACCTAAAACTAGCCGGTTTTTATCATTCAACTTCATATTAGCTCTTTTATACACATTTTGCCTAGGACACAACCTAAGACATATATTTTTTCAAGGAAAATTGAATCATAGGCCATGGATTTCCTTCACATAATCCATGGCCTTGGTCAAACAAGGTCCTAGACTGGTCAACAGGCTTATAGGAGCCCTCAGGGGGTCTCTAGAAGGCATGTCTTATGTGTAAAAGGGATAATATAGACTAGGGATGTATGGGGGATAAGAATACAATGTGGGAGATGCCCAAGTAGGTGGTTGATGTATCAAATTAGGATGACTAGGGTTTTTAGTCTGTACATGATCTGATGTGTAATCATAGGGAAGAGTAAGGTCAAGGGAAGTATGATTATAGGTGGTATAATCCCATACTTATTGGATTATTATGTATGATTATGGGTCACTTATTTATTATAATTGTAGGACTAGTTATTCATAATTATATAGTTGTGTTCTTAAACAATTAACTATGATAGTATGAGATATCATAGAATAGTAAAGTATAAATGTATGGTATACCTAGATGGTACATACTATAATTGTTATGTCTAGACTCACACCGATGTTTGACTGATTACATGTATGCATGTTGGTTATCACTATGAATAACATGCTTTGTGATATTTAGTAGGACTTTATGTATTTATTTATATAACCTTTGAGAGTGTAACAAATTTTAGGATATAATATTATGTGTCTCATGGAAACTATGATTGGCTTTGTTATATCTATTTACTTGAATAAAAGCTTATGTTTCCATGCTTTTGAAAGTACTTTATATGACTGATTGTGAAAACTAATGGCTATATCTTAGAATACTAAACTATGGTAATATGGGTTATCATAGGGTGTGTTATGTTTATAAACTAATTTTGGTAGTTTAAATATGTAATTAAATGTGTATTTTACTGGGATGGCATAAATTATAGTCATTATTTTTAGTATAGGATAGATAATAATGTAAGATTCATTCATATGTTTTACAAAATAAATGTATGCTTTGATTACTCCTATGTTTAACATGTTATGTGATATTATTACTATTAGGATGTAAATTGTATGAATCTTATTGTTAAATTATGTTTCACCAATCTCACAATACTGATACTGAGTAAGGAGTGAGATGAACTTCATTGGTTTACTAGCAACACAATGCTAGATGAAGGCAATCCAATCGAGTGGTGTGTATAAATTTTGATTGATCTATATATCAATATTATTTATTATTATTGAAAAATTTGTTCCAAATTATGTTTAGTGAGATATTATCATTTCATGAGTATGATTTACATGTTTTTGCGATATCTTGTAATAGAATGAGTTCTCTATGATACACTACATGTTTAGTTTTAGAAATCATATAACACACGGGTACTTACTTGTCTCTCTAGATTCTTATGCCATCACTATCTACTCATAATTGAAGGGAGGGTCATTCCATGATGGGATTAGTGTGGGGTAACATTGGTCTATGGTTGGTGTGGAAAAGTCCTTGGATGATGCTCTCCCTCCCCACAATAGTACTACATTTAAGATGACACTTGATATTGCCATAGATACTAGATAGAGAGTTTGGGGAACTCATTATTTTGGGATCCATGTATCTTATTTATGTACATTGTATTATATTGTATTTAGTATTGAAAACATTATCATGAATATTTGTAATTACATATTTACTATGGATTGACAACAGTGACTATGTATTGTACCAGTAGTGACTAGCTATTTGTAATTACTTTATGTGTTGTATTATGATGTGTTTCTTATGTTGATATTAATTAGTGGTGTATGGATTAGTATCCTTCATTGAGAGTTACCTCTCTTAAATTATTTTATATGATCAAAGTTTAGTTCTCATGGTGTAATCTATTAATAGTATATGTGGTTTAATTTTTAAAAAAAATCACGTATTTTTAGTTGAATCCTAGTGGGGTTGTTACATGTGGTATCAGAGATATGGATCTAACTCTAGGACCTAATGAGTCTATTTCCATTTTTTATCCTTATGTTCACCAGTGTGGATCTAGTGATATGAAGTATTACATTGATATTTTGGAGTAGTAGTGCTTTACTGTAGAACCATGGTAGATCCTCTTGTATGGCTTGGTGACTATTGTACTTATGATACATTCATGAAATGTGTGTGGTACATTGAGTGTGTACCTTAGGAGCACTTTTACCCCCTTATATTTTATAAAGGTTTGTTTTATCGAGTGTATTTATAGTGATAGTTGTATACAAGGTTTGGAAAGGTGAGTACATAACATAGTTCATGGGTTGTGAAAAAAAGAGCTCCCTATCATATTCTTGATCTATTTGATTAAACACCTTGAGTATGATTACATCTTTATTGGTAACTGAGTCACCTTCACCGTTTATGTTTTGTGTTGTGAGTGTTTAAAAAAAAACATGGGATGCTTCTCACTTAAGTATATGTGCATTGTTTTTGTATTTTATATACACTAATCATAGAAGTGGGGAATTTTATAAAACCATTTTTAGATTGGTACCACCTAATGTGGTGGGAATTTTCTTGTAGTAGAGTGTAGATGTCTTGGTTGATAATTCTTTTGTTAGGAGCTTGTTTATGCTTTGTCACTCTTATGTTTATGTGGATTATGAAGAAGAGTCATCCCTTGTAGTGGGCATATAGGTGATTTGTCACCCCTCACTATCTTTGACATCATTATAAGCCCCCGAGAGGATTCTTATTTTCATGATGTTGAAACTTGTTTCTAAAATGTTGTTTTAGACCATATTCCTTTGAGTTCATAGAATAATGTCTCCTTATTTTTGGGATATAATTTGTAAGATTGGATGGAGAGATGCATATTTTTGGTCAATATTTTTTTTTCCAATTGTGGAAATAGGCTATAATACTACACTTACAAAATTGGTGAGTAGTGATTATGGTAACTAGGGTTGTAGTGTTTTCTTTAGACCATGTGAGGTTACTTAAGAGTTTTATTGTTGATATGTTAGTTCTCTATTTTCCACTTTTGACATTTTAGATTCATACTTTCCAGTGCTACTTTATCTAAATTTTGTGAACTTAGATCATGAGTGGTGAAATTTTGAATTTATGTTAATTCTAGATTAAGAATTATAAGTTGATTATAATTATTATGTTATTATATACCCTTGATTATATTGATAATATTCTCTTTCGCTAAGAGCATGTTGTTTTGAAAATCTATTTATTTACTTTTTTTGAGAGAAAGTAGAGTATAAGATGTGCAAAACATCTTGTTAGTCTAAAAGGGTTGAGATTAAAATTTAACTTGTTGTGTAAGTAGCCAAACAAGTAGGGATACTTTGTCTCACATATTCTATTTATAAAGATGTAAGGATGGTGTGATCCTTGGAATTTTAATGTTATGTTAATTTTAACAATATTTCTTCTTAACTATGAATGTAACACTATAAGTCAAGCTATGAAATATGATACTAGTTATATTTGGTTAGTGGAAACTTAATACAATTACAGAATGATTCTATGATTTTTTTGTATGTATATTGGTACAAATATAATTATTTAGCATATAAAATTGCTTTCTACAAGGTGTTAGTATAAAAAAGTGATTTATTGAACCTTGTACACATTTTGGAGATCATTAGGTCATGGAGACTTAAAGAAAGAGTGGTAAATTAGGAACATGAGTACTAAACAATATGAGTAGATCATATTAGTCTTAAAATTGACTTGGTAGTTACTAAGTTTCGATCTGATAGATAGACTTGTCAAATCTAGAATTTGATAGGCAGAGTTGTCAAATTTAGTCATATGACCATACACATGTATACAATAGAGTGTTTATTCCTTAATTTTATATACATTAGAAATTTAGTATTTCTAGTTCTTATTCATCATCATATTTGTTTGGAGCTCCATGGAGTAGAGACAGTATTGAAATGTTATACTTATTAGGAGCTATATGGAGTAGTGATGGTATTAACTTATACACATCATTCTTACTAGGTTCCCTAAATACTTTTCTTTGGAATGAGAACAACACTCTCTAAGTTAAAGAGATGTGTAACTCTCCCTGGGTATTTATTTTTGGCCTTTATGATGATTTCATATGTCTTTAAGAATTTAGTGAAACCTTCACTGAGATATGTCAGGCCCTTTGAGATATCAAAAGTGGTCAATCTTATGTATATCGGCTTGTATTTTGAATTATAGATCCCAGGGTGGTCATGATAAAACCATTCAGAGTAAGTGATACTCATAAACCTTGTTTGCTTAAGAGGGATATGTCATAAAATAGGGTCTTATGGGACCAATACTCTAGGAATAGTGCTACTTGGGAGAACTACAATGAGTTATACAGGTAATTTCATATTTATTTGTTTGATTTGATACTATATACTATGTTATTTTTTAGTTAAATAATGTTTTTAATTTAGAACTTATGAGTCATTCAAAATGATGATTAGCTTTAGGGGGGAAGGATGTTACATAGTAATTTCCTCACTAAGAAAACTATTTGATTATCCATGGATATTTATAGTTGGCACATTTGATTTGGTTAATTTTGACTAAGCTTTGAGATATATGTTGTTATGGGATAGTAGGATATTGCTTAGGCTATAAGATTTTGTTGATATGAGTTAGCTGTAGTGTATATGTTTACATTATGATCATGTTAAGTTGTTATTTAAGCTATATTTTATAATGTATATATATCATGTTGATATTATCTAACTAATTTTTGTTGTGAGGTTGAGGTAGGATAACTCATCCTTTAGAGTGTGATGGAGGGAGAACATCATCGAAGAGGGTGATGTAAATAGAGATGACAGAGAAAATGGTGACAACCCTACACACACCACAATAGCTAGCACATGTTAGAATACATAATGAAATGGGTAACATAGTGTGTTTATTTTTACTTACATTAAATAATTATTTTTCATGATTTTTGAAGTGTAAGATTAATGATTTAATGGAACTTATTTTGCATAATTAACATGTTGATTATTAAAAGCTAGTAGAAACATGATTTCCATAGTTAATTAAATCCAAATTATTAATTGATGAAACTATAATTAAATCTTTATGACAGGGATGGTTCTAATTTAATTAGAAAAATTATTGATTATTGTAATTAAAGAAAAAAGAGAAGAAATTCTCAAAATAAGTAGAAAGCAGAAAAAGAAAAAATGGTAAGTAAAATAGAAGAGGCAAGTTTTAATTAAATCTCATATTTTTGAGAAAAAAAGGAAAGGTCTAAAATTAGATAAAAATAAAAGTAAGAAATTAAAAAAATAGAATTAAAAAAAGAGAGAAAATCTAAAAGAAAAAGGAAAAGCTACACTCTTAAGGAAACTAAAAAATATTAAAGGAGGCCATTAAGAAAGAGAGATGGGTGGCTTGGAGGAGGATTTTTAGCATAGATTAAGTGGAGAGAGAACCTCCTGGTATCATCTAGATGTCATTAAGAGGTTAGTATTGTTATTAAATTTGAAAATAATGTTTTATAACATAGAATTTTCACAAAATGGGTAGATAATAATCTGGTTTCACATTATAATGATTTATGGTTAAAATTTTAAGAATATGACACTTCTAAACATCTGATAGGAGATAGTATATTGGGTAATAAATTTATATACTATAATACCATTGAATTTATTCCATATTGTCATAATATAAACTATAATAGTAGTTTATATTTGGATAACCATGAATTTCTATTGGTTTTTGATTAAATAGAATTAAATATGGACAATGCATTGTTATGGATAGGCAAAAGAATTTTTATTGGTTTCAGATGTTAATTTTATACAATTAAGATATGGAAAAAAACCATGATCTATTAATTATAAAAGTAACCTATAGTTAATGATAGGTAGCAATCTGTTATAGTGATTTATGGACTAAATTATATAGGAATTATTCATAATAATTGTCATTATCAGATACAATTATAGTTATTGTAATTGCTATACAATAATCAAATAACCTTAATTACAAAAACTCTTAAAGGGAAATTATTGTATGGCATATAAGAATATAGTATTATCATAATAATATTATCGATAAGAAAGTTGACTTTAATGATAAGTATATAATCAATATTGCTAGGATAATAATAATCATATTCAATATTACATATAATAAAATACTATGATATCATTTTATGACTATGCATAATATTATCCCAAGTTATAGGAACATCATGCCTATTATATGACTAACAAGATTATTCCACCAATATGAATTCACATAGTTT
Organism: Torreya grandis; assembly: GCA_037957365.1. Lineage (NCBI taxonomy): Eukaryota > Viridiplantae > Streptophyta > Pinopsida > Cupressales > Taxaceae > Torreya > Torreya grandis. The sequence goes on along the minus strand of JARHVA010001344.1, from coordinate 1,296,330 downwards.
GGATTTTGAACTCATGAACTTAGTAAAGGTAGTGACTTGGTAGTGCAATGACTAGTTAGTATACTCAGTTTTGTGTAGTGAAGTGACTCAATTATATGTAGTATAGTGACTCATTAATATGTTGTAATGATTAAACCCTGGTGATGGAGAAAATGATTCAATAGTGCAGTGATTTACCTGTGTTAAGATCAGCTATTCAATTTTACATATAGTAAAAAAACTCCAATACTTGTTAGAAATAAATAAATCAAGGACTTGCATAAGTATATCAATAACTTGCCTAAGTAAATCAGTTACTTGTCTAAATAAATAAACAAGTTGTCTAAATAAATCAGGGACTTGCATAAGTAAATCAATGAGTTGTATAGTTAAATCAAAGGCTTATAAAAATTTTGTGTGTGAAGACACTATTAATTGGTCACTATTCATGAAGCAATAATCATGGGCACTACTCATGGATCACTATTCATGATGACATGGCATGCAGGGGATGTTACATGTGGGTGTGTAGTGACATGGCAAGTAGGTGATGTACTAGGAAGGTGATGTAGCAATGTGGCCTATGGTTGGTCCTAAGTGTGATCATGTTGATGTGATAGGTGTGGGGCATAATACTCCACTAGATGACATGCTTTTGCCCTTAGTGAGTCACATGTGGGTTATCAAATGGTGAAAAAGACAAAGTGTCATGCATGGGTCAAATTTATAAGGGGACCCATGTTTTACATGTGTAGAGAAAGTCAAAATTTGATTGAAACACCTTTTGTACTTATGTGGTCACATGGAATAAGAAGAGAAGAATGCACTATTACAGATTGGCCTCACATGTGTGAGTTTGGTGTAATTCTTGGAGTCACATAGGGTGGATTATATCTTATTTAAATTGGAGCATCCAATTTTTTGAATCTTGGAGAAGAAGATAAGAACACTATTGAGTGTTTGGACTCACTTGTGGAAGTGGGGAGCAAATTTTGAAGACAAATGGAGGTGGAAAATGGTCTTGTCTCAACTATAGATGATTTTTTACATGGTGATAAACCTTATGGATATCATATGATACCCCACTCATGTGTCCATAACATTTATTTGGTCCACTATTCATTCTCTCCCCTCTTTTTCTCATGTTATAAAATGTTATAAATGCATTATTCCTCTTTGTATTTTGATTATATTTTTAGTGGATCACTTGGATCCTTACAAACTTATGCTTGTATGATAGAAGGTTAAATTTTGTAAGGCTTTCATGCATGACTCACCTAAATGCTTGGGTTGTAAGCACCACATGTAGGGTTGGATATTAGAGCCTTTGAAGGCCGTTATGCTTGGCTCACCTAGGTGCATATAATGGTTCCTTGGAAAAAGAGGTAGAAGCTTGGAGATCCCTTGGATGCTATGGTGTTAGAATTATGTTTTTAGAGGTTGGAACCTATAATGATTGGTTATAATCTTGGTTCACCTAAGTTATTGTAAGTACTAGAAAGGAATTACTGAAAGGAGTTATTGTAGAAGAGAATTGTTGATGGAAATATGAAGTCTAGATATTTCCTTTTCCCCATGGATTTTCCCTAGCTAGTTTAGTAGGGTTTCCACATATGTCTTATGTAGTGGTTTATTCTCTCCTATTTATGTTTTTATTTTGTATCTTGTTATTCCACAATTTTATATTTTCTTGCACATGTAGGATTGTGTGTGATCCTAAAAACTAGTATCAGAGGTGGGTTCAACCCCATGGCTCCTAACATCTAGTAATAGATCATGGTTTTTGGCTAGTTTTGTACAATTGGGATCTACATGTGGAGAGACAAAGATATAAATAAAAAAAATAAAAAAAGATTTCATGGAAGGTATTTCTCTCTAAGGAAGATGAAGATGTAGATGGAAAAATGGAGGAGAAGTTGAATAAGCTTTGCTAGATGGATCAACACCAATAATGTTCCTATTGAAGAAGAAAATACATATCTTGTGGTTGAGAAAGCTAGTATCCATTGGTGTAGATGGGGGGTGATGACAAGGCATGTACCTTACTGTGGTTCTCAACTAGAGAAAGGGATATAATTATGGGATCCTACTACCACAATGTGTTAGATGAGATGTTCATAAATTCCATGTAGAGGAGGAGGTACCAAATCCTAAATTTATACCTATTTTAGTAGTGGATGGAGAATAAAAAATATGACCTGAGGTTTTGTGGAAGGAAAAGGTCATGTGTGTAACTTGTGGTAGAGTAGGATACTTCTTGACTATATCTTTTGGGCTTAAAAACTCAGTAGGTGTAGTGATACATTGAGTAGTGTGATGACTTCCCAAGAACTGAGGATGGGTACCATGTTAAGCATGGTGGGTAGTGGTTTATAAAATGTAGAAGTTAGGTATTGAATTCTATGTGTTCTTCCCTCTTATTATTTGAAGTAGTGTAGGAGGGATAGAGAATAACAAGAGACCTGAGGTTCTGTGAAAGGATAAGGTCATGTGTGTGACATACGATAGAGGAAGATGAAGCTTGATTGTATTTTTAGGGATCAAAAACTTGGTAGGTGTAGTGATGCACTAAGTATCATGATGAATTTCTAATAACTATGGATGGGTACCATGTTGATCATGGTGGGTAGTGGTACGCTACATATGGAACAGTCATGTTATTGATTTCTATGGTTACTCTCTCCTATTGATAAATAATATCAAGAGTATGGTGTGTAACTTTTATTATTAGAATAATTAGATGTGAAATCATCATTCCTACATTGTGATCTCATGATGAGATGGAGTATCTAAGAGGTTATGAGAATGAGTCAAAGAGTTACTAGTTTGTAGAATTGAAGACTGTATGAGTTTCAACAGACATGATGATGTGGTATAGGAATACCTTCATGGAGATACAAGGTTTAGTAGAGGTTGCTAATACATATTGATTACATGTTGGTTATAGGCCCCAACATGATGAAGATCAATGGTGAGGTGGCTCGGGTGACTAGGAGAAGATGAAGGAGAAAACCAAGGATGAAGATGCACAAGGATGAGAAAAGCAATGAAGTCAAGTATCCCACTTTTTATGGTCGTAAGTTGTCTTCTAAAGTGTCTTATGTTAGGGGATAAAATAGTTGTCATATGTATCATATTCATCAAGAATAGGAGAAGCCTCATGGAGCCATAGTGTGCACTTAACTAGATACTTCCAAGCAATAGGAGTAGTAAGCAATTCATTATAGAATCTTGAATAGAGGATTGGGTTGTGGTGAAATGGGAGTTACTTCAAGTTGTTATAAATTTGTAGTGGGTATATATATATTGACAAAGCTGATCAGGGCATAGAATTTTTATAGTGCATAAAACTTATTCTAGGCTTATGTGGAGCAGCAGTGGGCATTGGCATAGAGAGAAACTGGGTGGTAGCTAGATGGTAAAAGATGCATGTGTTTGAAAGTCCTATGTATATGACTTCAAGTGGGATATTACTGGGTGTGAAGCCACTATTCATAGGTCACTATTCATGAAGCACTATATATGGGCACTATTCATAGGTCACTATTCATGGTGACATGGCATGTGGGTAATGTGGCATATAGGTGTGCAATGATGTGACATGCAGGTGACATGGAATGCTAGTGATGTGGTAGGAAGGTAATGTGGTGGTGGGTCTCACATTAGGTCCTAAGTGAGATCATGTTGATGTGATAGGTTTAGGGTTTAGTACTCCACTATAAGACATGGGTTTTGTCCTTAATGAGTCACATGTGGGTTGTCACATGGTGTAAAAGATAAAATGTCTTTCATGGGTCAAATTTATAATGGGACCCATGATTCACATGTGTCGAGAAAGTTAAAAGGTGATTGTAACACCTTTTAAACTTGTGTGGTCAAATGGAATAAGAAGACAAAAATGTACTATTCTAGATTGGCCTCACATGTGTGAGTGGGGTGAAATTATTAGAATCACATGGGGTGGCTTAGTCTTGTCTAAATTAAAGATTCCATTTTTTTGACTCTTGGAGAAGAAGATAAGAACAACACTTTGAGTGTTTGAAACCACTTGTGGAAGTGGGAAGCAAGTTTTGGAGCCACATGGAGGTGGTACATGGTCTTGTCTCAAGTGTAGATGCTTTTACACATGGTGGCAAACCTTATGGAGATAACATGACACCCCACTCATATGTGGGTTGAATTTATTTGGGCCACTATTAATTCTCTCCCCTCTCTCACACATTGTAAAATTCTATAAATTAATTACTCCTTTTTGTATTTTGATTATTCATTTAGTGGATAACTTGAATCCTTTCAAGATTGTGCTTGCATGATATAAGGTTAGAGTTTGTAAGGCTTGTATGCCTAACTCACCTAGATTCTTGGATTTTAAACATGACATATAGGTTTGGAGGTTAATTTTTTCAAGGCTTTTATGCTTGGCTCACCTAGGTTCATGGAAAGGATCCTTGGAGAAAGAGATAGAAGCATGGAGCTTCCTTAGATGCTACAGTGTTAGAATTATGTTGTTAGAGGTTGGAGGCTATAAGGCTTGGTTGAAATCTTGGTTCACTTGAGTGATTTTAATCACTAGAAATGAGTTGCTAAGATGATCTATTGTAAAATAGATTTGATAATGGAAATATGAATTTTGGTTGTTACCTTTACCTTATGGTTTTTCCTTAGCTGGTTTAGCAAGGTTTCTACATATATCTTGTATAATGGTTTATCTCTCTTATTTTATATTTTTTTTATCTTGTTTTAATTTCTACATTTAATTATTATACATCTTAGGATTAGGCATTTTGCATCCTAACAAAAATGGGGAATGATGACTTGGAAAAGAACTGAGGAAGTTGAAATTTCTATCAAATAATAGCTGAAATTACTGATATAAGTAAAATAGTGATATATTATATAATGTCTATTACCTCTATGGATAAATATTGATTAAATAGGGTTATTAATATATGGTATATTATATTGGGATACATATTTCTAAATGTCATTTTATATCTTGACACCATGACTATGTCATTATGTTTATTTTGGAATATGATTATATTGGGATGATGACAATGAATAAGTGTCATATGTTATTGCTAAGTGTCACTATATTTTGGGTATATAAAATGTTTTTAAATAGCTATATTATTATTGTATATTATATTAATCCAATTATGGACCAACTAGAGCATGACTTATAATACATATGGTATATATATATAGTCAATGTTAAAAGGAAATCATTTTGGTGGGATAATACTAATTATATCAGTGAGTTAATGTCAATTATCTCAGTGGATTAATATCTCTTCCTGAGATAATTAAGATATTTATAAAATGAATTCCAAATGTCCAAGTCATTATTGGATATTATTCAAGGAAATTTCAACCTTTTTACCTTGATACTTATTCTAAAGATAAATATGTTTGAGATATTGAATTAATTATATAGTATGGTTCTCAAAGAGATTATGAAGAACTATTGGTTTATGTATTTTTTATTTCTCATTGTATACTTGGGGTATAATATGTATTATGGCTATATTAATATGTATGAAAGCATGTGCATAGATAACATATGAATATAAATGCATTGGGATATAGGTCTATTGCATATTTTTGACTTGTATATTATCACATCTTGAGTGATCCATATATCTATGTACTTGATGAAACTATCATGTATTATATAAGAGTAATAATTATACTTTTGACTAATCATATATAAACCAAAATATGAAATATTGTGTTGTTTTGAGAATGTGTGTATGGAGTTATGTAACATTTTGGATAAATCAGGATGAAAATCTATCTAATTAGGGATAAGAACTATGAAGTAGTATTACATTGAAAAATACCTTATCTTATAAATATCATTAATATTTTTTTTTTAATAGGGAAGTATAATGGGTTTTTGAGTTCTCTATTTCTCTATAAATAACATGACTAACTGTTAGTTTATATGTATTCAACATTGAATACTTGTGTGTGGTACTTATTATGGGTATTAATATGTAAAAATGTTGATACATATATAGAAAATAATAATACATCATGATGTGTATCTATAAGTTATATTAGTATGTATTTTAAACATAGGGTATAATCAGGTGGTATAATCATGTACTTGTATTATTATTTTTTATAATTGTAGAACTGGTTATTCATAATTTTGTAGTTGTGTTCTTAAACAATAAACTATGATAGTATGGAATATCATAGAGTATTATAGTATAAATGTATGTTATACCCAAATGGTACATACTATATTTTTTATGTCTAGACTCACACCTATGTTTGATTGATTACATGTATGCATGTTAGTTATCACTATGAATAACATGTTTTGTGATAGTTATTAAGACTTTATGTATGCATGCATACAACCTTTGAAAGTGTAAAAAATGATAGGATAGAATATTATGTGTCTTGTATAACTTTTGATTAACTTTTTTATATCTAGTTGCTTGAATAGAAGCTTATGTTTTCATGTTCTTGAAACTACTTTATATGACTGATTGTGAAAACTAGTAGCTATGTCTTAGAATACTAAACTATGGTAATATGGGTTATCATAGGGTGTATTATGTTTGGAAACTAATTAAGGTATTTTAAATATGTAGTTAAATGTGTATTTTACCTAGGTGGTATAAACTATGGTCATTATTTCTAGTATGGGATACATAATAATGTAAGATTCATTCATATGTTTGATGGAATAAATGTATACTTTGATTACTCCTATGTTTATCATGTTATGTGATATAATTTCTAGTAGGATGTAAATTTAATGAATATTATGGTTAAATTATGTTTGAATAATCTCACATTAATGATACTAAGTAAGGAGTGAGGCAAACTTCATTCGGTTACTATCATCACAATGCCAGTCAATCTGATCGAGTGGCCAAAGTATGTTTAATGATAAATTATCATTTCATGAGTATGATTTACATGTTTGTGTAATATCTTTCAATAGAATTTTTTTTCTATGATACACTACATGTTTAGTTTTATAAATCATACAAACACAAGTACTTGCTTGTCTCTCTAGATTCCCATGCCATCACTATCTACTCATTCATGAAGGAAGAGTCATTATATGATGGTATTAGTGTGGGAGATCAATGGTCTGTGGTTAGTGTAGAAAAGTTTTTAGATGATGATCTCCCTCCCCATGTAGTACTAATTTTGAGATGACACTTGAGACTACCACAGGTACTAGAGAGTCTAAGGAACTCATGCTCTAGAGAGCTATGTATCTTATTTATGTAAATTATATTATACTGTATTTATTATTAGAAACATTATCATGAATATTTGTAATTACCTATTCATTATAGATTGACAATAGTGACTGTGTATTATACCAATAGTGGTTGGCTATTTGTAATTACTTTTTGTGTTCTATTATTATGTGTTTATTATGATTAGTCATGTATGGTATAGTTTTATTCATTTATATTTACCTTTATTAAAGTATTTTATATTATCTAAGGTTAGATTTTCATGATTTAATCTATTAATAGTATATGTGTTTAATTAAAAAAACATGTATTTCCAGTTAGACCCCAATGATGTTGTTACATATCCCACTTGTTGAGTCTCTAAAATAGGTGTTCTCTGACTTGCTCTAGTCTCTCAATTCGTCTCAAGGGTCATCTCAGTTTTCATACCATTTCAACCTTTAGAACCTTCTCCATCATCCTTTTTGAGCCCATTTGAGCAAGTTTCCTATTTTTTACTTCTAAAAATGACTTCTTAGCTTCCATTTTGTACATGCAAAATCATTCTTATTAGGTGAGAAAACTTGTGAAAATCCCCATTTGGGTCTACTTGGTTGAATCTACCTTGTTATTTTATAATCAAGATTTTCCTATTATTATTTCCTAGTTTTATGACTTTTTAAATATCCCTACACCTAACTAGGAATTTTTCCCTGATTAGGTCTAGGCATTTATTATTTGGTAGGGTCATTTTTATTTCAGAGTTTATTTCCCAATTGGGTCTCTGAGATGTCTATCAAGACTTTTGGGTCATGTTCCCATAAAACATGAATATAGTTATCTTTAGGGGATGTATCCCCAATTAGGTCAGGGGTCATGCCCCCTATTATTTTCCTTTCTTGGTCAGGAAAAATCCCTGATTAGTTCAGGAACTACCCTAACCCCTCTCCTTTACTTTATGACCTTTTTCCCTTTCAATTCCCCAAACCTATGTTTCTACGGGTTTTGACCCCCCAAATTCCTACCAAGATTTTTAGTGGGGTTTTCACCCCCTTCTCATCGATTAGGTCTTCCATAAGTTTTTAAGCCCCCAAATACTAATTAAAACCCTGACACTATCTAATTGGGATTTTAGGCCCCAAAACCCCATAATTCACCCCATTAGGATTTTATCCTATAAAACTCTTGGTTAGGTCTATAAGAATTTAGTATTTTCAAGTGACACATTTCCCATAAAAAACCAATTGGCATATCATTTTAAAACTTTTGATTAGGTCTGGTGATATGTTGAAAGTTCCCCCTAGTGTTATTTAGGCTTTAAAATCCTGATTAGCACTATGACTATAAATTTTTAAGAATAACATTTAAAAATGACACATTGAACATGAAAATATTGAATAGGTCTACTAGACCCATTTTTGATCTATCAATGGTTTTTTGTAATAAATTTTCATCCAGGTGTCAATAATTGTATATATGTGTGTGTGTGTGTGTGTGTATATACACATATATACATATACATATATATATACATATACATATATACATATATATGTATATGTATATGTATATATATATGTATATGTATATGTATATATATATGTATATATATATGTGTGTATATATGTATATATATACATATATATATATACATGTATGTATATATATATATGTATGTATATATATATGTATGTGTATATATATATATACATATATATATATGTATATATATACACATACATATATGTATATATATGTATATATATATATATATATATGTATATATATATATATATATGTATATATATATATATACACATATATATATGTATGTATATATATATGTATGTGTATATATATACATATATATATGTGTGTGTATATATATATGTATATATGTATATATATACACATACATATACACATACATATATATTTATTGGATCATTTTAACTCTCAAAGGGTCAGATTTTTATCCACACAAGAGATTGGGTCAATAATTCCTTTCAATTTATTCATTCTTTTCATGTTTTAGTGTAATTTCTCTCCCTCAACTCATCCCATGCCATTATGATGGTGAATTTTTAGGAGATTGAATGTAATAGATGCTAGATTTGATTATCAAATGATGGATTACTGATTAATACAAGACTGGGATCATATTTTCTTCATTTTGCATGTGTATATGGTTTTTTTGGTGATATTTTCTTTGTATACTCTTCCTATAAGCTTGCACTAGATTTGTAATTTGATTGTGCAAGTGTTGGTTGGATCAGATACTTGTTTGAGGAGTTATTTCTATCTCGATCTTGATTTTTCCTTTGTTATTATAGGTTTTATTTTTCTTTTCCCTTCCTTTATTATTTAGTTTTTTTTATCAATTTCTAAGCTAGGGTTTGAATTTAATATATTTTTGAATGTTTATCTTGATTGATTAAACGTATTTTCCATTACTAGTTATTGCATTGTTGAATCTAAACTTGATGTAATGAATGAATGAAAATTAGTCATGAACACACTTAAACAAAACCCTACACATTTTTATTCTAAATTGGGTAAGTTCTAAATGTTATTTTTTAATTTTGAGTCTTGTAATCTAATGGCCAATGTAATGAGTGAATGAGTACATGTTATGTTGTCTCAGACATAACATGAAACAAATTAGAAATAAAATAATAAAGTCATCTTATTTTACATTGTTTAAGTACCCAAAACCCATTGAAATGAATCTTTAAAATTTAGGATTGGTATAACAAATAAAGACCCATTGAATGGAATGGTCACAAAAATCCACTAAGTGAAGATCCATGTTCCTAGACGAGGTAGATATAAACCTTAAGGAGATTCCCCAGAATCTCCTTTCAATAGAGGCAAGTTAGGAGATGATCCTAGAATGTTGACACATACCAAAACACCCTTCAATATTAGTGATGTTTTTAGAAGTCATCTAGATGGGGCTTACTAAACTTACATGTCAACCCTTCCATAAATTTGAATTTTTAAAATTACACACTATTTGGTAAGAATACAATAACAACAGATTCAGATAAGAGAGAAGTGTGTTGTTAAATTAAGGCAATGTTATCTAGGGGCACAAATAATTACTATGGGTACTAAGGATAATATGAGTGTGATCCTAGATTGGTTTGTATTACAGATATTGAAATTCTAGAGTTATTTGGGTTTCTTATAAAGATGGGTCATCATGCATAAAGTGAATGAAAATGGTAAAAAATCCCTAGGATGAGGCATGAGTTAAGTGTGTCAAAAGGGTGGTCACAAGTGCACTATTTTAGCTTATATATTAATTGTGTGTCTAAACTTTCCCCCATTTTATTCTAGTGTAGAAAATTGAAATTACTAGAGTATAAGGAAAAGTGTGTACCTAAAATTACTTACAAAAGGAAGTCTTGAGTGTAGGCCACAAAGTTGAACTATGCTTCATGTAAACCTACACTGAAACATGTATAAAATTAGTCCTTACTTAAGATGAAAATAAATAATTAAATATAATAAAATTATAGAAATAATAAAAATAAAAAATACACCTGATTGGGTATGCTAGCCATTAAATTATTTTCTATTGCAAAACTAGTGACTATAGTTGGTTGGACCCTTGGATATTTCATTTGCATTGAGAAGCTTGGATTGGAATATGTATTCCCAAATCCTCATTGATTATGAGAGTGTGTTTAAGAACTCATTGTGTGTGTTTTTACTCCATAATTTCATATTTGAAGTAGTGAAGTAGTTTTTAATACATGTATGAATTCTAATAGATTTGTTTAGTACAAACTATAGTGCCAAATTGGCATAAAATTAGTGTAAAACTAGATAATCTAGGTCTAGTGTATATTATAATAACAATAATTTCCATTCCATATGTGAAATTGGTGAAAAATTGATTATGTATGGATTCATATGTTGTACACATGCCCCCAATCTAATATTTGTACGTATATGGATTTCTAGACTAACTAAAAATAATTAAGATTTTAATTGAAAGTTATGTGAGAACTTGGAACACATGCCATTCATGATGCCCCCAAATCTAAATTATTTTGAGACACACTTTAGTAATTTAGTAAAACAAGGACTTAAAATTTTTGTGGAAAACTATTTTGTATAGCCTGAGACTCTAAGAAATTCTAAAAGTAACTATTTTCTAGGTAATGCAAAAAAACACCCTATTTGGATAATATCAGGGTGCACTCATGTCAAATTTGAGCATTTTTGTTTCTAAGTTATCTCTTTGAGTGATATCTAGGTGTGTTATATGATCTACTTCGTGAGGTCTACAAAAAATTGTGTGTGCACTATGTTGTATGGGATTAGTCTCTAAGACAAGACATTGTCTATGCTCCCTCTTTTAAGGTGAATTATTGATTATGTGAAATAACTTAACTAAAAATAAAAATTTATAGAAATAATTTATGTAAAAAATGTAAATTTGAGTAGTATTGATAAAATGGAGGATCATGGCATCATCATATATAAAAATTTAGAAAAATAGTAATGTGTTATGCATGTAGGAATAAGCATACATAATAAGAATGTCAACATAGATATTATAAATTAGGCATGTAAATATGTGATAAAAATTGATTACTAAAAGATGAATAGAACTAATAGAGTATATATGAATGATGTCCATCATGGCATTGAAAACTTGGAAGATGCATGATATCCATTATTCCATCAAAAAACTAAGCAAACAAGTGTCAAATGACCATGACACACACAAACAAAGAATACATGTAAATCATATAAAACATGCAATAGAAGGCCAAATGGACACATACAAGGGACATGTTCAAATTCCACTCACACACATAAAACATAAAATGAAGGCTTAGATTCACATATAAGGACATGTTCAAATGTAGATAATCCAAACACATAATACACAAGATATGAAACAGGAAGGTAAACATGAAAATCCTAAATGGATACATATAGTTGATCAACATAAGTAATTGTTAACACTATTAACTCAGTAACATAGATACTTAGTAACATATTGATATGTTAGTAAGTGATAAATATTTATAGGTATTATGCCATGTAAATAATTGAGTGATGAATAATAAGGGATAGACAAAGAAGGATAAAATCTACGTATAAGATCCCCTAGTGAGCTTATTGATGTATATACAAGATGTAAGAGGCATGTTTCTAGTTTGGATCTAATAAATATTATATTGTGCTCATTGGTACAAGAGTGGGGGAGTATGCCAACAACATGGTGCACTCTATTCTAAATAGGGCACTCTTATTTGAATGTAGTTTCTGAGTTTGAGACAGTGAAATAACCTACAACTAGTCCAGGGAATGGCATATTGTATGATCTACACTCACTCATGTACACTCATGAAGAAAATATTATATAAAAATAGGTATAAATAATTAATAAATAATTATTCACAAATTAACTAATATATGTGCACTAAACATAAGCATGCATAGGTCTTGATTTTGAATTTTTCTAGAATATCAAAAAAAAATTGTGTACACACACACACACACACACACACACACACACACACACACACACACACACACACACACACACACACACACCATGATAATAAAAAGAATTTACGTACAAGGAATAATTATACCATAGGATAAGTATCTCACCAAGGGGAAGATTTTGTATAGGTCACATGTCATATGTGTTTTAATCTTCACTTGAATTGTCATATTCATCCTATATATTATTTTTATCATTATAATTATATTCTACATAAGAAATATCATCATCATAAGAGGGAGCATCCTTTTGAGATTTTTATATTCCATTCTTATCTTCTTTTCTATCTTGATTGTGAAATCAACTACCCCATATTGTGGGATTGACCTTTTTGGATTTTCTTTTACTATGTGTTATGGCATGTGCCTCTAATGATATGTCATTACTTTTATCAATTTGTATACTAGCTGAAGACATGCTTTATTTTTTATGCTTTTTTCCCTAAATCTGATCCCCCTTTTGAATATGAAGTAGCCGTGACTTTATGTTCAAATATAATGCAACCTTTTTTATCAATCATTGCTCGTGTCTATTTTAACCATGCTCCTCTAAACATAAAATTATATGCACTTAGAATTAAAATAATAGGAAAAGTAAGATATCACTTTTTTGAAGTGAATTAAACTCTTAACTTAACTGATCCCACACATGTTATATATGCATTAGTTTTATCTAGATTATTGATGTTTATTTCCAATGTAAGAAATTACATAAAAAAAAAGATTATTCCATGATAGTCAATAATATTGATATCTATAATTTGCTTGCCATCTATAAGAGCAATGATAGTGAAATGGTCTTGATATTAGGAGAGGATTCTAATTTTCCCCTTTGCAACAATGTTTTAAAATTTATATTTTTCTATATCTTGAACCTATTTTGTGAGAACCCCAATCTTAAAGATATTGTTTTGCTTAGGTTGTACTTGTTTTGGCAATTTCTATTTTAGTAACTACTATTTGCTTTTTTTAACATTTGTAACCTTTACTTTTGAAATTGTTTCTTTTATAATTTATCTTTTTCATCTTGCACCTTTTTTAAATATCATTTTCTCTCATTTTACTTTTAAAACTTTTCTTACTCTAATTTTGCCTTTTGAATATTTTATCACTCTAATTTTTTCATTTGCAACTATTTTTACTTTGAATTATAATTTTGTACCCGTACTATTTCTTTTTGCACTTGTATTATAGAATATACACTCATAAGGTGAGTCAGTTTCTTGATTTATATAATAATTATAAGATCACCACTATCAAATATATTTTTTATTTTATTTTCAAAGCCAAAAAATTATCTCTATGATGACCGTGTATTTTATGATATGCACAATAGTATTTTGATCTCCTTAGAGGATTTATATGTTGTATTTTGATGAAATTATTTCTAAGCATTTTGCTTTGAAATCTCACTTTAATTCTTAACAGCCTTTTGTATACTTTTTGAATCACTTTTTGTAGATGTATTCTATTGTAACTTCCCATTTTGATATGAATTCTTGTTATGCATGACATTGCTAGATGAAAATACAAATGCATAATTAACAATGGCATATTATGGATTCTTTGCATATGTGATGTGATTTTTAAATAATGTGATCTTTGAAATAAAATATTGATTTTAATTTTGTAACACTTATATTAAATTTCTCATAATTATGTTTGATCCTTAAGATATTCACAAGAACAAGCCTTAGGTGCTTCAAATTTAATATGCATACACACACCATCGAGAGGAGATATTGGAGGTGGAGGGGTTTGATGAAGGATATGTTTGTTACATTATTTTTTGAACTACAATATGGGCTACCTTACCTCTTATAGTAGTGATATAATAGACTTGGTTAGATGGAAAGTATTTATCACCATCTTAAGGGTTAGGAAGAGGGATAAATTAATTTTTATCCATTTTAAATTTTCCAAATATCAAAATGAGAATCAGAGGAGAAATGAGAATTAATGCTACCACACAGTCCAACATAAAAATAAAAATTATTATTTGATTTGAGACCATAGAGGGAATTTTTTTAAAGAAAATTCTTAGGGTTAGAACATAGGATTTGGCTAAGCTAAATAAATAAAATAGGTTCACTAATATGTTTCCATATTTTTGAAAACTAGGGAATTAATAATGTATAAGAATATGGTTGTTGGTGTTATTTTGAACAATTGTGGCCTTGATAATCCTTTCTATTCTTTTTGTAGTGTAATTGAAATGGTTGAGCATGTTTTCTTCTCCTACCCTTATGCCTCTAAGTTATGGCATTGTTGTCTTAAACCTTGGAATGTGGTTTTTAGTTATGAGATTGGCTAGTTAAACATTGCATTTGCTTATGATTGTACTAAGATTAAATTCCACCCTTTTTTCATAAATTTTGGCTTGTTTTTTCTTCTAAAATTTTATGGTTTTTAAGGAAGCAAAGGAACCTAGAGGATTTCCAAGGAAAGGCTATAGTGCTTATTGACTTCACAATTGAATTCATCCTTCATTTTTTGTCTTTAAAGATATTCCTCCAGTTAAAAGTGCCTCAAGAAAAGCTCAAGTAGTTCCTTAGGACTTGTCTCCTCAAGGTTACCTCAGAATTCTTGCTTGATTCTAGGGGATACCCTAGATTGAGCTCCCATATTGACTGGGTTGTATGTCACCAGATGGTAGCAAAAGTTAAAAAACTAAAGTTTAAATGGTACTATATTAAAGATGCATACTTTGACTAGGTTGATAAATTGATCTAGGAATGGATCTCCCCATCTGAATCTAACTAGAATGGTCTTGATGTTTGGTTTGCTATGCATGAGAGTGTGTCATAAGCTATGCATAATGAGGAGTATGGTATTTGTATTATCAAATAAGCTAAAGAAACTTTTAATTAATTTGACCTGAACATGTTCCCTGAGGTGGGCTACAAGAATGTAGTAATAGGGCCTCTATCTCAGGAACTTATTCTAGAGGCACATAAATAGGGTGTGAAACAGGAAGTATGGAATATGATTGATGATAACATAAACACTTTTTTTGACAAACTAGAGAGACTTATCAAAAGTGGAGGCTAGATGATTATTGAGGATGTCTGAAACTATGTGAAGCAAAGCAACATGAAAGGATTATTGGATAAAGTTGACCACTATCCGACTAAATTTTCCTTAGTACAAATAAAGATGGGACCTATTAGTGTTAAAAGTGTTTTGAATGGACCTAACTCAGTAGACTCAGCTGATGGATGTGAAGGTGAAGGTGTTACTTCTAGTATGGCATAGGACCTATATGTTTGATCCTACCATCTTTGGGGTGGCCTTTATTTGGTAGCTACTATTTTAATCTGCATCTTTGTTGATACTATTAGTTTTTGCTTCCTAGGCTACCTGTTTGGAGATATTTTTATATTAAACTATCGATTAATATTTTGCTAATGGGGGATGCCCTACAGTTGCTTTTTTCTCTACTAGAAACTTTGTAACTTTTTGGCATCTTTGATGCTTATATTAGTAATCAATCTTCAATATTTTTAAAAAAACTAGGGAATTAGTTACTTAAATATGATTTTTTGTGTAATCAAATGGCTACAGATATATAATAAATAACACAAATTGGTGTATAACTTACTAAATTTAAAAATATACTAAATATGGAAAGTACAAAAGAGAATATAAACTTAGTTGGATAACTAAGATTTAGACCATTTCCAGATATAAACCTGACAAGGTGACTATGTTGACTGAGCATGATCAAAGAATAGGAGTTATTAGGGCTTCTAGACATGAGCATTGTAACTAGATAGTAGAGCAATGCATTATTTTACCAATGGAAGATTGGTGTCCAATAGATGATAAAGATATGATATTTTTGGATTAGCTTTTCCTTCACCTATTTTTTTCTATTGTGTGGGAAATCTCGATCTTATGTTAAGCCCAATTTATGTCTCCTCTTTCACTTGAAACCCTAGATCAATAAATCACAAATATAAATGACATCATGGGGTAAAAATGGGTTACCAATTGAATTTGTTCTTGACATCAACATCCCCTATGTTGAGAAATTCCTATATACAAATACTTAAAAGAGGAATCAAACTCTGTGTATTTCTCACATACTAAAGTAGTGGAGTGCGTGAAAGACTCGTGAAAAAATCTAAATGTTGGTGCAATCCTACTATGATTAAGTGATTCAACCTTGAGTTTTGAACTTAGAAATATATTTAGACTTTAGATCAAGGTTTTTAGGGTTGTATTTCATCATAATTAGGATAAATAGGGAATTTTATCTCAATGTGAAATTTTAATTTTGGTTTTTTTAGTGTGGAATCCACTTGTGTGAAAAATCCTTTAAAATATGGCTTTATAATGGTATTTTAAGAATTATCTCATATGGGGCTTACTAAACTTATGATCCAAACCTTCCATAAATTTGAATTTTTAAAATTATACATTAATTGATAGGAAGACAAATATATTGGATTTAGACAAAAGAGTAGTGTGTTGTTGTCAAATTAGGGTGATGTTATTTGAAGGGCACAAATAACTACTCTGGGTACTAGGATAGTTTGAGTGTGATCTTGGATTGGTTTGTTTGAAGGATGGGAAAATTATATAATCATTTGGGTTTATTGTAAATATGGGTCAACATGCATAAAGTGAAGTAAAATGGTCAAAATTCCTTAGGATGAAGCATGAGCTAAGTGTGTCAAAAGGGTGGTCACAAGTGCATTGTTTTAGCTTAAATATTAATTTATGTGTCTAACTAAGACCAATATCTTAGTCTTAGAATAATTAACTAGAGACTCTTTTAAAAATGGGCCAACCTATTTATATTTCTTTCCTTTCTAATTTTTAACCATTGGATTTTGGTAATGTGACATTTTTAAAAAAGTTTGAACTTTATTCATCTATAAATAGACTAGTGAGTAGGCTCATTTGATGATCAAGTAATTATCAAGTATTTATCAAGAACACTTATATAACACTATTAATATTATAATTTTTTATGATTTACAATTTATTTGTACACTTTAAGGGGTCTAAAAAGTTTGAACTTTATTCATCTATAAGCAGACTAGTGATTAGGCTCATTTAATGATCAAGTAATTATTAAGCATTTATCAAGAACATATTAGAACACTTATCTAACATTATTACTATTATACATTTCTTATTGAATTAAAATTTATTTTTACACTTTAATGGGTCTGAAAAATTAAAGTGGAAAATAATAATCCTAGATATGTAGACCCCTAAACCAAATACTAACCATAGTTATGAAATTCTGTGAAAGGGTGGAAGGAAAACCTTTACACAACCCCAACTACATAATTATTCAATTTAATATTCATCATCACCATATCTTGATTTAATTTGGATAGATAAGGAAAAACTCATATCTTTTGACTTAATTAACCATTCTTACGCATATGTTATTATAGGTACAAACATGGATGTTTTTCATGGCTACTATTGACCATTCTTGACCAAAATCCAGAATGGGTCAACCCCCTATAGTAAAAGACTTGATATAATTGCCTATTAAAATGTCATAGGGTGTCTCCTAGTCTATTTGATGTAATTTAATGTCATTTTAGCCCTAGTCATAGTCCAATTAGTCTTTGTGTCATTTGACATCATCGAGGGGTCATTTTAGAGCATTAAATACAAGTGGTACAATTATATAAGAAATATAAAGTGATATAAAATCATCTTCAACATCCAATATGTCAGTCCATATCAGACATGTCAATTTCTAACTAAAAACTTGTAGGTGATAATTGAAAAATCAAGAAAGTAAGTATAAAAGGAGTTTCAAATGTTGTACAACATATGAGAGAGTGTGTCATATGGGAGAAGGTTTTTGGATGTATATTAAACTTAATAAAACTCATTTACATGTTTTATATGATTTTTAAGAGCTAAAATGGGTCTAAAATTATTCTTCTCCTTCATCACCCTTCTAAACATGCAAAACCAGTTAGCAGGTTTCTCCTTAGTATAGCTAGTAGAAGAAGTTTTAGTTCAAATTATTTCTAGGGTGATAGTAAACTTGGTCAAATTAAATTTCATGATTATATTTCAATTAATGGTGGCTTATACTTTATGAACCATCTTTAACAAGTTGACTATGTTTTTTTGCTTGTTATTTCCCGCACCCTATAGGTATTGCTCTTTTTTGAGTTATTCTATATTTCTCAATTGGTAAATTTGATTAAATATTATGTTTATTCCCTTATATCATGTTTCCCATGATTTTTTTCATTTTTTAAGATGATTTCATGAGTTAATGAGCTCAAATTTCAAGAAGGTGTTGCGAATGAGGTCATAGTCAATTTTCACTACTAGCAGAAGGTTCAATTCTCTGCAAGTGTCTCTTATGAATTTGATATTATTTTATTCATGAAATGTAATAACCATTCCCTTATTTCCATTCTTAGTCTTACAATTTCATGCATTGGTCAATTACACAGTCACATGTGTCACACAGTCATCTTTCTACTTGTTTCTAATTGTAGTCATGGTGTTTTGAGCTTTGAGAACATTCATGGGAGGTATATTAAGAGTTTAAATATTATGAAAAAATTATTGAATCATAAAAAACCACTAAAATTTACTTAAAACACCATATTATATACTATGGTGATATTCAATTCTATACATATACACGTTCAGTCATGGATGTGCACCTACAGGTGCTATCAAGAGAATGTCACATTGAAGAGAGATAGGAAAACTTGTCTCAAACTCTGAAATGTTGTAATATTTCATTTGAACACATTTAGGGAACATAAAATTGGTTTGAATGTCATGTTTCAAGCACATTACTATGATCACATTCACTTCCTAGTATACAACTATACCAGCACCTATATGAGATTGAAAATGTTGGAATAAGAGACTTGGTACTTGTTTCAAATCCTTCAAAGTGTGAAGTATGCATTTAGATATATTTTTATGGTATATAATTATTACAAAAATATATATCATTAATATATCTTTCATTCACATTTATTTCCTTGAACCTTATCAATACACACTTACAAGTGGCTTACATAGGGGTCTGAGAGTGTGATCTAGAGGTGTATGACATGCTTTGAGATCCCCATAAGGGTTGTAGAGGTTAGATATAGCTTGATAGTCATGAATGAGGAATTATATGGTTAAGAAAGAGTTGAGAGGTCATCTTCAAAATTGAATGACCATGTTTAGAGAGAATTTCACTAAAACACAAAAATAGAGCACAAAGCACTTTTGTTGATATCATATGACAATGTATCAAGAAGCTTTGATGCATCCAAATGTTCTCATATTGTATCTCTATTAGAGAGGTATAACCCTAAAAAAAATTAATTGTTGGGTGACTTGGATAAAGATGTGTTTTAAAGCCTCCAATATTAACTTTTGTTCATTGTGTTCATTTAGTGATTTTTATAGTATTTCAAACTCTCAAATGCTTTCACATCCAAAGTTGCAGTATTAAAGTTTGTTTCCATGTTGGGTGTATTTTTTGAGTTTATTAACAAATTTTTAGTCCAAAGGTCATCAATAATGTTTTAATACTATGTTTTTAACCCCATAAACACCTACAGGTGTCTTTTGCCTGAGATACTAGCCTATAATTAACCATGGAGTCCTACAAGCTTACGGTATGAACTTAAGCATGGAAACCCACAAAAATAAAAAATTTAAAGTTAAAAAATGTTTCCAATACTTATATGAGTATCATATATCACATACCATATATTTCAATGGTAATGTCCACCAATAGGACCCCTACACAGTCATTTGTAGTTGATTGTGGTGAATATTGAGATAAGAAGATGGTGTTCTTGATGTTAATATTATAGGAAAATGACTTGGATAGATCCAAATGGATGTAAAATGGTCATAATTACTCAAATAAGGTCTATAAACACTATTTTAAAGGTCCAACCATTCAAATCTTAGCTTAAAAGTGTCACTTCTCTAGGCAAGACAATATAGTCATAGTTGACTATAATTGAACATGAAAAGGAAAGGTGAAGGTACCTTAGGTTAGAAATGGAACATGAATATCAGACATGGTTAAATATCCTAACAAGTGATGATTAATTATCATGATGCTCATGACATGGAAACTATGTAGAGAGAAACCTTAAAATAAGCACCTTCAGTCAGATTAGATACCCTGCATACATTCCTCTTTCTCATAGTCTATCTTTAAGGTTTTGAAGGTTTGGAGGGCATAATCATGTGACCAAGAGATGAAATTAAACATGTAACAACCCCATATATTGAATACAATCCACATACATTTATTGTATTTGAGAAAATAGGGGAAGTTCCTTCTATTTTATCTCAGATAGAGGGTACTCCCCAAAGGCACAAACCTACAATTTTGGAGATTGAGGGTGAGTTATGATCTATTTAAAAATTACAATAAGATGTGGTAAGATGAATGATACTTGTAACAATATGAGGAACCATGCACAGGTGGCTAAAACACAAAAGAGTGGTTTAAACCTACAAAGATGCAAGTAAACCTATTAGGTCTCAACTAGGCCTAAAGCCCAACTAGAAGTTCAATTCCATATCTAGTGTTAGATGAAAACTATAATGAGTTTAACATGTTTATATGGATGTATAATGTGTGTCCAATTTTTTACTATGCAAAGGAGATCACAAGAAAGCCATTTCTTGTCTCAATCCTCATTAGGCCTACAAGGAATAAAGAAAAGAGCTCGGATAGGTAAATTTGAATGCTTTCACCTACTTGGATACTTTGCATGGGAGATCAAGGACCTTGGAAAATTTGAAGAGGGTAATAATCAATAATTTTGTGAGATTGGTTCATCTGTTAAACATAACATCTTCATTAATAATCCTTAGAGGGCAAAGTTTTTTAGTGAAAGAACAATACTTAAAGTTAGTTTGTATGCCTTGTTTTTTAGTGAAATAAGTATGATGGTCATGTGGAAATAATCTTGGTGTATCACCCCATTTAAATAGTTTCATTTCATGCAAATTTATAAGTATTTTCCCCTTGAGCAACTAGTTAGTTAGGTGATAAGGATTTCAAGATACATTCAGGGAACTAGCCCTTAAACCTAGAGGTCTACTTATACTTATAGGTAAAACCACATACCTAGACGTATTCCCATGCTATCCAAATTTAGAAGAGGCTTGAACACCCTTTTATAGAGTCAAATATTTGGTGACAATAGCTACCAAGCCACTTTTCAATTCCTATAGGGAGAGAAAGAGGTAAAGTGTGTGGTCAAACGGAATTTTAAAGTTGAACTAGCTTTCAATGATTTTGAAAAGGATTTTGTTCATTATTGGATCTCTATGTTGGTTGGCACAATAAATAGACTATAAGAGTTCATGGTTTCTTTTTATTCATCTTCATCATAACCATCTCAAATATTTATTTGAAATTTATTTCTTCATACATAATTTATGGTAATATTTTAGTGTAGATTTTCTTATTGTATGCATTTGTACTTCATTATTATTAATCCTAAATACAATTTAGTTTTTACATATTATTATTCCACTTATCTTGAATGTGTTTATATATATTAGTATGTTAATCTCTACTTTTTCATTATATAATACATTACTTGTCTCGAAGTGTGTTTTGGTCAACTATAGAAATAGTCCTGGTCACCACCATATAGAGCATTGGTATCACAACATATCTCTTATTATTTTATTAAACACATGAGCTTAGTGGGAGAAGGAAGGATTTATATTTTTTTGTTTCAATGTATCTAAAATAATTTCCTAAAAAAATTAATATGGTTGACAACTAGAAAACTTCTATGGTATCCCCAAATGTTTTAAAAAACATTGAAGATGCCATCAAATCACATCACACCAAAAATTTTGGCCAATTATATGAATTTATGATGGATCTCAAATTGAAATCCATGTCTCCCTATTTAAATTTGTCTCAACATTGGTCTATGTAGCAATACCCCTTCAAATCTAAAGTCAATCTTGAGATCCCCATGTTTGAATGAAAAATAAATGTCTTAGAATTGGATACTCAGACTCAATATCTTGATGCATATTTTTTAGTCAATCAGATCACCAATGTTAAGAGGATCACTTTGATGGTGCTAAAGATGTCCATTCTAGCGGTTCACTGGGTGGAATTTTTTTTTGCCCAATGTGCAAAACATTATGTTTTTGATTGAGACTAGGAAGACATTTGTCGATGTACTAAAGGAGGAGTGTTTCCTCTCCATAAATTTGAGGATGAATACATCAAGTTTCAATAATTACATTAAAAAAAATATAAATTAGTGGATGAATGCACCAAATAATTCCATGACTACACTGGCTATGCAATAACTTGACTAAACAATAAAAGGCATTGAATTAAATCAATGAACTCTCACCTCACATATATGTAAAGAAGTAGTTTTTTTACTTTTGACTCTCTACGTAAAACTTACCACAACACCATAAATATCAAATATATGTCCAAAATAAAGTAACATATCACCACTTAATTTAAAAATATGCACAAGGCTATCCCCTGCACAACTCCCTATCTCATCTTTATATGCAGAAGAAAAATATTTCTTGTAAAGGGGAATAGCCTAAGAAGGATGCATGAAACTCAAAGTATACTACACCTTCCAGATCAAACAAAGGTAAGAAAAACGTAGGTGATAAGTGGGTTCATAAGAAATAATCATGCACCCATAATGATTTTAAATAATACATGCAACAATATCTTCTTGTGAAATATAAATTATGTCACATTGTATCCATGAATGACACATATCTAGATATTTCTTGGTTGAACACTAGTTCCACAACACCAAACACTTTGAAGTAATGTGAGTGTCTCTTATATACAAAGTTTGATTCAAAGTAAAAATATCCATGTCATCATCAATAACAAGAGTTATAGGAACATCATTTTATAATACATGGTTCAATTCCTCAAACTTCCTACTCCCACATAACCTTTCCCATACTCACTTGGATGGATCTAGTCTACAAAAGATATACATGTCTATAAGCAATGTACCTTTAAGTAAATATTCAAGATAATGGAGGGTAGTGTCACCTATGACATCACACCTCTATAATTATTTTACATACTACTAGGAAGGCCCTGCTTTTTTGAATATAAATCCACATACCAAGTAAAGCCATAGAAGTGGACTATTCACATAAAAGACTAGTTATGCAACCTCTTTGAGCCATCATATTTAGCCAAGGTCACACTACTCTCTAATAAATAATATAAAAAAAAGTGTCCTGCATAATATAAGTTCATGTTTATTATGGTTTGTCTTAAGTCACCTATGTGAGAAATTAGTAAAGCATTGAAAATATGCATAAACAAACATCATCATGGAAGTA
This sequence comes from Torreya grandis, assembly GCA_037957365.1. Classification (NCBI taxonomy): domain Eukaryota; kingdom Viridiplantae; phylum Streptophyta; class Pinopsida; order Cupressales; family Taxaceae; genus Torreya; species Torreya grandis. The sequence continues at coordinate 1,272,268 of JARHVA010001344.1, read as the reverse complement.
TCAACTTGATAAATTATTGAAGTGATATGGGGAATTATTTTCAAATACTAAAGGTCTTGCAATATAGTATGCATTAAATTACTATTTTTATTTGGTTTTATATTCCCTGTTCCACATAGACATGTCTACCATAGATCATTTTTGGAGAATGAAGAAGTTTATCACTAAATATAAGAGCTCCTTGATCAAGGAAATATCAAGCCTAGATCTTCTCCTTGTAGAAGTTTGATAGTCATTACTCCTAAGAAATATGGGACCTATCACCTTTATATAGACTATTATGCACTAATAAAATCATAGTGAAGAATAAACATCCTCTTTTATACATTCAAAACCTTCTAAACCAGCTCCAATGTGCTTAATATTCACCAAGATTAACATGAATTCAAGTTACCACTATGTTATAGTTCATCTTGAATATGTCTGGAAGATAACCTTAAATATATGGAGAGATTTTATGAAATAATAGTCATCCCCTTTGATTTGAATAATTCCCTATCCACCTTCATGTATTTTATCGATGATATACTTTGGTCATTCCTCAACTTCTTCACTATTTTATTCCTAGATGATATCCTTTTATTCAACAAGACTTGGGAGGATCACCTAGAAAATGTCACTCACTTTATCAACACTATATATACATAGTTTTAATCCAACTTATTCAAGTGTTCTTTTGGTATCACAAGCATTAAATACCTATTCTACATAATTAACCACAATGATATACATATATATATCTAAATAAGTTCAAGGTGGTCTAGGATTCACATACTCTATGAAATCTCATAGAATTGAGGATTTCCTATTAGTCAGATCATATATCTAAAGATGATATTTAGATAGACTACATAACATTATTCTTTTGAGACTCTCAGACAATGCCTCTACACTATGTCTATTCTCACAATGCCTGATATTTCTCATTCCTTTGGACTTCACATAGATGGACCTAAATTTACACTCAACACAATTCTCATGCAACATGGAAATATTGTCATGTATCACTCAGATATTTTTATGTACATGGTTTAGTGGTTCTTGTAGATATTAAAATCTGATTAATATAGTACCTCAATCTTGTACACTTGGAAAATGCCTATCATGGTTGTACCATTTAGTTATATACCTTCCTATAGCTAAAAGGCTCACATTCAATTTATTTGTGCCTAATTACTTATCTCTTAGTCTAACCCTTGTTATTTTGATAACATAGGCCTTCCATGTTGTGTGAAATTCTTAAAACATGATGTTTATCCTTCACTACCAATTTTGGACTTGTACCTATTTTCTAGCTCCCCAAACACTTACATCCCAAATAGACGTATGCATCGACATAACTATCCATTTTCTTACAATATGTCCAACACCCAAAATTCATCCAATTTGAAAAATAAACATATCCAAAAGGTCAACCTAAGTTATTTGATGTGAGATATTTACAAAATGGATTTATATATATACAAGATCAAACCTCATTCATTCCTCACCTGAAAAACACATAACTCACAAGGTAATATACAAAGAAGCATTCAATCAATCATTTAAGTGAGAAAATCTTCCTTATACCTATTACCATATCAATCATAGGATTAGTCTTTTTGTAGGTCTAAATCATTTAAAGACTATCCCACAAGCCATATTACAAAGTTAAAAGGTAGATCATTCATGTCTTTTCTTATCACACATTTCACCCTTATGCACACACTAACCACCACATAGGGGAGAACTGCATCAATTTGAGGCCCTCTTCAGAGTAGTGATTATGTAAGAAACACCCATTAAAAGAGGATTCATTGGGTTAAAATTGACATCATGAACACATTAACCCATTTTTATCATAGTCACTATAAGGGTGAAGATCTAGGGTTTGATTATTTTAAAAAGAGTGCCAACATGTGCACATAACCTAAAGACATCAAAATAAAGGCAACAAAAACCTAGAAGGCTCTAGTTGGTCATAGCCAAATCTAGTCAATATTTAATATAGGACACCTATAATATATTTAAACACAAGTGTCAACATAATTTTCCATATTTGATGCAAGCATCTAAGAATACAAATAAGATATTTTTAGAAACTAACATATCCATTCCACTTCTCGCTTGTTCTTTTTCAAACTTGAAGGCACATAGTAAACCAGCTAAGTATCATTGTTTCTAATTTACTATAATATCTATCCATAGATGTACTTTAATATTTTTGTAAATCTTAGTTGTATAAATTTAGAATAATATTTTTCTAAATTTTCTATTAATTGGTCTATAATAGAGGTAGTTTATCACCCTTTTTCCCTAGACTACTCTATCTTCTTAACCCTAGATACCCTCATATTTAAATTTAGGTTTAATAATTTATTGAACCTTACCATTGTGTCTTTTCATTTAAATTATATATTGTCTTATTTTTTAACCTCCTAGGGTTGTAGCTTGTTGTAATTGATTTTTAGATCTAAAACGTTACCCTAAGGTTCTACACTCATTTGGGTACAAGGGTTTCATGTTCATACACTTGTAATTTATTCTTCCTTTATTTGTGTATTTTAGATTCTTTACAAATCTATTTTAAATTTCCTCATAGTTTTTTTCTAATTGAGTTGGTATACTCGAAAACCTCTTTTTGTTTGCCCAAATTTTATATGAATTTCTCAATTTTTTAAATTTACTATTTTTAGTAAATATTGAAATATTAGATGAATGGTTTACCTATTTTCTAATTAAATTTTGGGTTTCATTAACAAAAATATTATATTAAAAAAATCACATATATTTTAAATAAATTTATGTTTTATTTCAATTGTTGATTCTTTATTTAGAATATTCTAGGGTTTTGCTTGTGAAAATTCTACATTATTTGGCTCATTTTTTATCATAACAGCTCAATTTTTAAATTACTTAGAGTTTTTTCATTTTGTGTTGATATAATAAAAACCCTCTTTTTTATTTTCAAAATTATCAATTAAAATTTATAAATATTTGAATTATTATTTATAATACATATTAATATATTTTACCCAAGGCTAGTTTCCCTTATTTTTTGGGGTTTTCATATTTTAAATTTTTCCTAAAGAACCTTTCTCAGATTTCCAAAAAGTATATCCAATCTCCTATAATTTATACATTATTATGGTGCAAAATCTTACTAAGTTTTCCTTGAGGGTTTCAACTTCCTATGGTTTCAAATTGTTGCATTTATATTTTCTGGATCTAATTTTTATATGGGCATAGTATAAGTGGTGTTTTTCTCCTTATTCCCTATCCTTCATTATCTTTCATTTGGGTGTGCTTGAAAAAATTAAAATGGATAGAAAGGAACCTCTTTCTCCTAACCCTAAAGAGGGTTATAGTTCCCATCCCTCTAACCAAGTCTAGGCTATCACTTTTCCAAGAGGTAAGGTGTTCCATCCTATAGTTTCAAATGAAGGCAATAAATATATCCTTACTCAAACCCCTCAACCACCTGCATCTCCTTTAGATGGTGTGTGTGTGTGTGTGTACATATCCAATCTAAAGTACCTAGGATTTGTACTTATGAAACCCTAAAATATCAAATCACTAGTATGATAAAGTTAATTAAATAGTTACCAAATTATATTACATACATGCAAAATCTAAAATATGATAGTGTTAATCATGTGTTCACATCTTCATCTAGTAAGGTTGCATACCCAAATGAAAATTTACAATAGAATACATATAAAACAAGTGATTTAAAAAGAGGGAAAATGACTAATAAGAGTCCAATTTAAATCCTAAGAGAAATGATTTATAAAAAAGAGATTCAAATACCTCCTCTACATCCTATAAGGAGATCAAAATATTATTGTGTATATCATAGAATGCATGGGCATCATACAGATTGTTTTTTTTCATTAAATAAAAAAATACAAAGTCATGCAGATAGTGGTGATCCTATCATCAATATAATAACCAAGAAACCCACTCATATTATGATTACATGTCCTAAAGCATAAGTGAAAAAATAAAAAATATGGCTACCATTGGATAATTTAGAGCAAAAGTAATTACACATTCAAAAATTAGAGAAATAAAATATTCAAAAGGAAAATCTAGAGCAAAATATGTTACAAAAATCTCAAGATGAAAAATAAAAATTACACAAGGCACAAGATGAAAAGGGACAATTAAAAAATATAATGTTACAAAAATATCAAAAAGAAAAATTACACAAGCCACAAGATGGAAAGGAATAATTACAAAAGGCAACATTACAAAAAAAGAAATGGGAACATCAAATGTTTAAAGAATGATTTCCAACACTAGTGATCAAAAATAAAGAGAGACTTGACAAATCTAAAATTCAAAATGGGGAAACTATAAGCCCTTCCTCATATTAAAACCTTTCTACTCTCACTGCTCATATAAAGGGTAAATAATCTTTAGAAGAACCATTCAGTAAATTATGTTTTGATCTATTGGATAACTTACCATAATATATCTATACCTATAGGACCTAGTATATATCATTTTAATCCATCACCAGCATATGCAAAACCAAAACTATATAAAGCTAAACTAAATATACCAAAAATAAACTTACCAAAATAACATGATACCATTTCTAGTTCTACTAAGCACACATATAACACAATTTGCTAAAGAAATTTTATTAATTTGATACTCCTCAAAGATTTTTATCTTCAAATTGAGAACACTATATATTTTGAAATTTTAAAACACTTTACCAATCCCAAAAAAATCAAATATTCAGGAATATACAAAAACATTAAAAAAATCAATAATTAAAAAATATTCAACATGTTCGTAGTTGTACTATTTCTTATACTTATGTTGTTTTCTCGACATTATTAGATATAATATCATTCATTTTCATATATACACAAATATTTAATTCATGATTTGAGTGTGATATAGACATACCTAGATACATGATATATGCACATAAAGATGTTAGGCCTTCCCTTACTCATATCATAAATATGTTGGGGGTGTTTTCTTCTTTGATCATGATGCACCCAAGTTACATTATTATATGATCAATTTCTATTATCATGTTTGAGATTCTATATTTACACATGCATATATACATGCTCATGTCTTTCCACATTGTACTTGATATGCTTTGTTCATGTTGGTTATTTTTATTCCAAGCTTTATTTTTTTCACTTCCTTGAGTGTCTTACCTTTCTTAATATTGTCTTAAATTATCTTTCATGTTTGAACATTTGAATATGCTCCTTTGATTATAGCCCTCATGCCTTTGTTTATTTATTTGTAAATTTGAATATGTCATTGTTTATTGTATAGAAATGTGAATATGTCATTCTATGCTTTATGTAAATTTGACTAAGCCATGTCACTTCTATTGTGGAACATTTAAACATGCCCCTTATATGAGGTATTCTTAGACCATTTCAATTTGATTTTATTTTGAACGCTCTTATGTGTGTGTTTTTGATTTCTTGATGAGATTATATTATACTCTCCAACCATTACCATGATTTATATCATGCATATTATGACTTGATGTGATCACCTACTATATTCTTCAATGTCATATCTACTAATACATGTTATTTTTTTGGTTATTTTTGGGAATAATGGAGTTTCAATCCTAATTAATAAACAAGTCTGAGTAGGGAAAATTAGTATCTAATATTCTTAATTATGGCTACTAATTTGTTAAATTTAATTGAAATTTGACCTTTCTAAAAATATTAAGAGACTAAGGAGAAATGTAACTTAGCTTATTCTGAGTTATCCGATCTGAGATAGGGTCTATAAATTTCATGCAGGATTGAGACACTATTGTAAATAGGATCTTGGACTTTATTTTTTTATAAGACATGAGCACTAAAATTAGACACCCTAGGCTCTAGTGCTATAGTCATTATCAAATTTGTTGTCTTGAGCATTTAATCTTTCTAGGTTTTGTTCACATGCTTAAGGTGAGCTTGTGTACCAATTTTTAGGTCTTCATTTTCAATAGAACTCCATATAGAGTTGATTCTTAATGTACTTGGATCTTCTATGCAATTGAAAGAAACTTTGGCAAATAGGAAAAAGGGGTTAGTTTGTAAAGGATACATTGGATGCACTTCACACACCATATGTGGGCACATTTCTTACATACCAATACTTTAAGGAGGGATCAAGCTAATGTAGTTCTCCAATTTAAGTGCTTGGTGCAATTATGTATGAAAATGCAACTAAATGTGAAACTAGGTGTAGTTTAGATGGCTAGGGATTGGTGCAAGGGTTTGAATAGGTTTGGAATAATATTGGAAGGTTGTATGCAAAGAATAGGGAAAAGTGATTGAGTCTACTTGCTTGTATTCTTATTTCTCTTTGGTAAATGAGTGTCAACCGTTCTAAATGAGCTTTGAATGGGTTTATATAGGAAACTATTAATCATGGGTCAGAGGTATTTACATTAGGATGACAAGGAAAAGGATAAAGATCAGAAGAATCTAATCATTGGGGCTCAAAATGCACTTGGATAATAGTGTCAAAAGTAAGACACTCTAGAGTTTAGTACTATAATCCAAGTTGGGCATTGTTGTCTAGAGGTTACAAGACCTGAGGGATGGATTTGTCATGGGGAAAGTAGTCTGGATCAGTTGGGGTTAAGTTTGGAAGGCCACTGATGTCTGGGAATCCATGAAAAAGAGCCTAATATGGTGAAGAGAGCAATCAAGAGGGACCTATGGGTTGGGTATCATTAGTCATGCTCAAGTAACCAAATTTTGTATTTTATATGACTAAATTAATCATATATGTTATATGATCCATGTATATATTATATAGTTATATTATCCTTTTGAGGTAAGGTAACTACCAAATTCTATTTCCCCTCACCTCAAAATGGGGGGAGGGGTATATCAGTGGGGTAATGTCATAGAGGCATGACCTCCACATTTTCATAGTTTTAGATTACATTGGGGGCATGTTATATAAAAAGGTTTTACACATTTTCACCATTTCTCATATTCTATAGATAATGTGGGAACATGTCATAGAAACATTTCCCCCACACTTGAACCAATTTTAAAATTCACAAAATTTCATATTTATATGATTTAGATACACATTTATGGCAGTATTCTATACATTGGTAATGTTGTTATATCTAGATTTTAGCTTGAGACATATATGTGTTGCATATTCATGCAAGGGGCACCTAAAAAATGTAAAATTAAATCATTATCCATATTTCAAATACTACTATGTATTGTTATCATACTTAGTATGCACTATTGTGGAATATTATCAATCTAATCTACTACAACAATTGGTTCACCTTCGGAAGGTTACGTTGATTTGATTACTCAATTTTACCAAATTTATAAGTTAGATTGGATTAAATCATCTAAATTTTTACTAAAATTTATAGGTTGGATTTAAATAAATCATCCACCCTCACTAGATATATAGTGTGAGTTTATTAAATCACTCACACTCACCAAGTTATGCACATATGTGGGTTGCATGAAGATGAAATAATCTCAATGGTCATGTTACAACTCATCTTTACACCAATATTAGGGGCATTTTATCCTCATATATATATATATATATATATATATATATATATATATATATATATATATATATATATATATATATATATATATATATATATATATATATATATATATATATATATATATATAATGTATATCTATATATATATATATGTATATATGTATATATATATATATATGTATATATATATGTATATATATATATATATATGTGTGTATATATATATATATATATGTATGTGTATATATATATATATGTATGTATGTATATATATATATATGTATGTATGTATATATATATATGTATGTATGTATATATGTGTGTATATATGTGTCTGTGTGTGTGTGTATATATATATATATACACACACACACACACACACATATACATATATGGACTATTAGGTTTAGATTTGTCAACACAGTTTCAATGCTTCATAAAGAGGTATAATTTCAAATCAAATTGTTAAAGGTAATATGGTTGCATTGACACACATGTGTACTCCTAACCTAGTTCTTTTTAATTTCAATCATTTCAAATTATTTCAATTTTTGAATTCATACATTAATTATATACTGTAACATGATCTTGGTTATTGATCAATCACTAGTAAAGTACTCAAGGTGGGCTCATCCAAATACAAGGTGTGTTGTACATACCTAAGTACACAATTATTTCATTTAAAATAGAAATTTTATTACTAAATTAAAAGGGTGAAATGTAGATACTAAAATCTGATTTATATAGTACCTCGGTCTTATACACAAGGAAAATACCTATCATGGTTATACCTTTCAGTTCTATACATTTCCACTACTAAAAGGTTCATGTTCGATATATCTTTATTTCTAATTACTTATCTCTTAGTCCTACCCTTATTATTTTTATCTAAACCCTCTATGTAAAATTATCTGAACTTGATAGTTATCTTTCACTTCCAATTTTGGACATGTAGCTATTTTTTATCTCTCCTAACACTTATGTCTTGAATGAACACATCTGTCCGTTCAACTATCCATTTTCCTACAAAGTGTCCAATTCCCAAAATTCATAAAAAAATTAAAATAAACATATCCAAAAGGTTAGACTAAGTTCTTTAATGTGAGATATTTTAAAAAGGGATTGGTATATATAAAAAATCAACTCACATTCATTCCTCACCTAGTAATTTTTAGGAATAAAGTCCTAATACTACATGTTAGATCAATGAACTATATCCTATAGTGAAAGGAAATAAATGTGGAATATAAGCTACACAAAATAAATACAAGCAAGAGGACACATTACATAGAGATTTCATGGAAACCTTTCAATGTGTAAGTAAAAACCATGATAAAAATGACACCTTCTAGACTTCATTACTTCAGCATCAACTCTCTTTTACAACATCTCCTCTAGCAACTCCATCAGTACTAACATACAATCACTCAATGGTTTCACCTGGAGCATTCAAGTTGTGAACCAAGATAAACTAGCCTATAAGATCCAACCTCCAAGCATGCAAGCCCAAGGCTTGCATAGATCCACTAATTAGATAAATTGCAATGAAATAGCTAATGCATAATTATGCATTTTAAAAATGAGAGAGAGGGGAGAGATAATGAATAGTGAAACCAAATAAATTTGACCCACATATGAATGGGGTGTCATGTTATCTCCATAATGATGGTGGTGTTTTCCCCATATGAAAAAAGTCTTAAGGCATATTCACTTTAGACAAGAATATGTGCCACCTCTATGTGGCCCTAAAAACATTGTCTCCCATACACAAGTGAGGTCAATCTTCTTTAGTAACTTTATTATCTTCATTCTTTATGTGACATATGAGTCCAAAATATGATTGCAATCACATTTTGACTCTTTCCACACATGAGAATCATGAGTTACCTTATAAATTCAACCCACACTAACCCTTTTGTCTTTTACATCATGTGACAACACCCATGTGACTACCAAGGACAAATCCATATGCCTTGGTGGAGTGTTATGCCCCACTCCCATCACATCAACTTGATCACTTATGAGATACCCTCCATGGGCCCTTACCACATCACCAATCATCCACATCACTCACAAGCCACATCACTAACCATCCAAATCACTAGTATGACACATCATCATGAATAGTGATCATGAATAGCGCTTATGAATAGTGATAGTGAATAGTCACTTCACATCCTAATATTTTCCCACTTGAAGTCAATATACATAGGATTTTACCACACCTAAGTATTCTAAAACTAATTTCTCATCCATGCCCTCTAGTGCCCTAGCATAAACCTAGTAGAATTATTTTTGCACCACTAAAACTTCTCTACCTTGAATTGCTTTGTAAACATCTACTCCTCCATAGCATATTGCAACACTAAAGTGATAAATCACTTCTCCACACCATAGATTAATACTCCAATTAAGATTCTACCATTAACCACTCACAAATCCAACTACTTGGGAATATTTGATCTAGTGCTCACCATGGCATTATGAGGCTTCCTGCTCCTGATGAATATAATACACAGGACACAATAAAAATCTTCTCATACTCTGTAACACTCTTGGGAAGACAACTCAAAAAGTGCAATAAGTGGGGTGTTTTTTTGCTTTCACATCCTTATGCATCTCCATCCTTATTTTTATCCTCTTTACCACCTTCATTTCATGTGTTGCAACTAAGCCATCAAAACAATGATCAGGTTGTGGCCTACATCCAACATGTCAATAAAACACTTTGACTCTCTATGAAGGTACTAAAATTCTTGTACTACATTTGTGGTACTAGCATCAACTTGTACAATGTTTTTAATGCAAACTAGAAAACCTTTTCCTCAAATTTATATTTATCTCTCCCTAAGAGAGATCACCATGTAAGAATAATATTTATCCATCTCTAAATAGTAACCACTACACATAGCACTCTTGATAGTAGTGAAGAAATAAGATGAAATAGAAATCAATACCAGACTTTGCCTTATATCATATAGTTATCATCATGATAGAAATGGACCAATCATAACTCTAGAGAATTTGTTGCACTACTTAGTGCATAACTACACCTACCAAGTTTTCAAGCCAGCATCTAAAATACACCTCGATCTACTAAATGTTTCCAAATAATAATGCATGTGCCTACTATGTTATTCCATGCATCATTTAACATGGATAATTACCACAAATGTATAAATAACACTCTAGCACCCTAAGTCCCATGGTGAACATCAGCCTTCTCCTTATGAGAACACTAGGTCTCACTTATTCATCTATATCTTCATCTTTCTCTTCCTCAGCTACTTCAAAATAGGTCTAGGTTTGTTTGCACCTCCTTCCTTTGTATTGATTTCTATTCTTCACCAACATCTTGACTAATAACATGTTGTCAGTAGGATACCACATCAAAACCCCTTCTATTTTTTCCAAGATCCATAATAAGGTCATGCCTTATCTTCACCTTCTCTAAAGGACTCCACCTTGTTCCTCAACCTATAAATTTGCTTCTCCATTAATAACAATATTGTGTAGGTTGTTGACTTGTATGGGAAAGCTTTTTAATATTTCTCTTCCAACTCTCTTATAGGATTATCCTCATCAACATGAAGATATCAGGATCTTCACCAAGATATCCTCCACCTATGCTCCATACAGAGATACTTGAAAAAATGAAACCTTTTTTTTATTCTTTAATCTCCATGTCTTTCCTCTTGTCATAGCAACTTCACCTTGCACATAACTAAACAACCATGGCTTTGATAATAGATGTTAGGAATAAATTATTGATACTACATGTTAGATCAATGAACTATATCTTATAGTGTAAGGAAATAAATGTGAAATACAAGCTAAAATAAATAAATACAAGAAATAAGACACATTACATAGAGATTACGTGGAAACCTTACAATGTACAAAGAAAAACCATGGGAAAAATTATAGCTTCTAGACTTCATTACTTCAACATCAACTCTCTTCTATAACAAATCCTCTAGCAACTCCATTAGTTCTAACATATACGCACTCAATGATTCCACCTAAAGCATTCGGGTTGTGAACCAAGCTAAACTAGCCTACATGATCCAATCTCCAAGAATGCAAGCCTAAAGCTTGCATGGATCCACCAATTGGATAGATTAAAATGAGTGAGTTAATTCATATTTATGCATTTTATAACAAGAGAGAAAGAGGGAGAGATAATGAAAAGTGAAACCAAATAAATTTGACCCACACATGAGTGGGGCATCATGTGATCTCCATAATGATGGTGGTGTTTCCCCCATGTGCAAATAGTTTTAAGGCATATTCAATTTAGAAAATAACATGTTCTACATCCATGTAGCCCTAAAAACATTTCTCTCACACACATGTGAGGTCAATATCTTTTAGTAACTTTCTTGTCTTCATTCTCCATGTGACACACGAGTCCAAAATATACTTGAAATCACCTTTGACTCTCTCCACACATGAGAATCATGGGGTCCCTTATAAATTTTACCCACACCAACACTTTTGTCTTTTAATCCATGTGACAATACCCATTTGATTACCAAGAAAAAACCCATGTGCTTTGGTGGAGTTTTATTCCCCATTTCCATCATGGGATACCCTCTATGAGCCTCTACAATATCACCAGTAGGCCACATCATCATGAACAGTGACAATGAATAGTGTCTATGAATAGTGATTCATGAATAGTGGCTTCACATCCTAAAAATAATCATGTACAAGTCACAAGGCAATATTACAAGAATCTTTCAATCAAACATTCAAGTGAGCAAATCTACCATATTTGTCCTTATTTCTATATTAGTCATATGAATAGTATTTTTACAAGTATAAAGCATTCAAAAAGTATCCCATGATAAATATTTTCCAAATTAAAAGCTATGTCATTGCATGTCTTTACTTATCATGCATTTAACCCTTGCGAACACATAGCCAACACATAGGGGAGAACTACATTAGTTTGAGGTCCTATTTAGATTAGTGGATATATAGGAAAAACCAATTGATAGAGGGGTCTTTGTGGTCATCTTGACACTATGAGCCCACTAACCCATTTTTTCCATAGTCACTCCAAGGATGAAGATCTAGGGTTTAATCATTTGACAAAGAGTGACAATTTATGCACATGATATTAAGACATAAAAATAAAGGTGATAAGAAACCTAGAAGACTCTAGTTGGTCACATCTATATCCACTCAATATTTTATACAAGACACATATGATAGAGTTATACATATGTATTAATGCAACTATCTAGATCTGATATAAGTGTTCGAGAGTAAAAATAGGGTATTTCCTAAATTGAAAATTGTTTTATGATCACCATCCAGTCTACTTCTAGATTGTTCCTTTTTATACCTACATTGACACAATATACCAACTAAGTATCATTATTTCCAATTTATTTAAATATATCAATAGTTGTTCTTTACTATTTTTCACATTCTCAATTGTATAAATTTAGAATACTATTTTTTTGAGTTTTCTATTAATTGGATTGTTATGGAGGTAGTTTATCACCTTTGTGACTTTTATCTTATTAACCCTATATATCCCCATATTTAAATTTATGGTTAAACAATACTACACCTATAAAAAAATATTTATATGCCATTGTGAACATATTAAAGCAATGATGGCACTACATTCTTGGTAAGGACATGGTCATTAATTTTGATAATAAGCCCCTTCAATTCCTACAAACATAAATCAAGCTAGATAACTCACACCACATGAAATGGATGACTTATGTGTATTAGTTCCATCTCATGATCAAACAAATTAAGGGAAAGGATAATAAGGAAGAGGATTTCCTTAGTAAATGACCAGTCTATGTGCTAATCACATTGTTGGGTATTCATGGCCATAACTTCATAGATTGGGTATCACTCTACTCATCTAACAAGGACTTTGTAAACACATAAAATACACTTTCAACTAATAAATAATTTCAATAATTCTACTTAGATAATAATATTCTTTAAAATCTTGATCAACTTTATGTGCTTAATGGTGCATCTTGACAAAGACTCATTTCATAAGTGCATTATGCCAAAAAATTAGGGTATTTCAATGTTACAAAGACTCTAGCTAGATTGCATTCACATTTTTATAGCCACAAATGCACATAGATGTGGAGTTCCACATCTAGTCCTACATTTATTATTTCATTAAAAATCACATGAATGGGAAGCTATGACTAACAATTTTGGTAGTTCCATCCAGATAATGGGAATCCATTGGCATGGCTTTTCTAGTACACTACTTATGACAAATCACCAGCATTATGAATTATTTGTTGTAGTGGATAAGTTTTTAAATATGACCATCATGGTTTCCTATAATAAGGACAATAATAAAGATATAACAAGATTTATTCAATAATATATGGGTGAACTTATGACTCCAAAAATACATAATTCTTGATTGTGATTCTTTCTTTGTGAACCAATTATAGCAAGCATTGTAGGATATGATGTGTTCTTAGTTGGATCGATCGACATCTATTAATTAATAAACAAATGGAAAAATGAAAGTTTTTAACCACACACTTGTTCATCTTCTTTGCATGAAAAATCATTCACATTCTCACACTTGGGATGAAAATATTCTATACATCCAACATATTGACATTATACTTATTCATAGTTTCACAGGCATATTCCATTCTAGATATATATAGGGTTTCAACCTGTGGATCCTCTTGACATCTTATACCATACACCAACTAGCAATAATTCATTCACATAAGAAAGGGAAGTGGAAAAAGTATAGAATATTTTATGTTGTATACAATCTATTCATCAACAAGTTTAACATATTCTCTCACTCACAAATAAATTAAAATGGGTATCATGATGCACATGATGGACCTCATGCATTCTAAGTTAGTAATGAAATATGCCTACACTTTTAGAAGGAACACTTCAAATGTCTACACTAAAATATCAATCCTCTACATTATGGTATGTATACCATATTCACGTAGTCGATGAGAATTCATTCATTCTTAATATACCCCCATACCTCGGCATGTATATTAAATGTGGATATTCTTAAGCATTGATTTCCTAAACTCCTTGAATAAACAATGAAATAACATCCTTTTATTTAGATTCTAATCACTTGCATAATATAGACAAAGACTAGATCATTGAAGTGATAGATGCATGTAACCACCATATAACTCATCAATGTTTTTGAGTGGTCAAGGTTGGGAACTATGTTGATCAAGCCAAGAGGTACAAACTTTTGTAGCTTGACTTTTAGCTCTTGAAACTAACCTCCAGCATAATGGAGACCATTATTTCTCAAAAAATTAAAAATGAATTATGTATAGACTTATAGCTTATCCCACCACAGCTCACATTATTACAAGCCTCATCACCCCTCTTTTTAAACATAAGTTGATCACTTTTATGGAATCTTGAATTTAATACATAGCCTTGTAGTAATTAACAGTGATGTCCCAACACTTTATAGCATTTTGCACATATATCTTGGCACTTAGCATCCCCTATAAATTTTTGTGGTACCTTAACACATTTCTTTGGTTTTCCCACACTTATCACACACCTCCTTAACAATCCTCACATATTCTATAGTTTTACACAATCATTATGTAAGACTCACAACTTCCACAGTATTACACGCATCATACCACAATGTTCATAGCTTCTATATGACTGAACATTACCACATTTCATTTGTGTATTTTGTACTACCATGAAATACCTCATAGTGCTTGCAGATTACCTATTATCACTTTGAGTTACACCCTTTTAAGGAGGCATTTCAGGTCTCCTCATGAAATTGACACAATGGAAACAATCCTAGGCTATGGGTGGCCTAAAAAATGGAGTGAATCTCCAAAGAGGGTTAATTCCCTTGATTCCACACATAAGATAAGCACTACACATACTCAAATTAAAATGAAAAGGGGGAAAAGAACTTGAAATTAAATATAAAAATGGGTGATGCACCAAATATATGTCTCCTCCAATGGTCTATGAGTTGATAACAAAGTTAAGCAAGGTTGAACTAATCACACAACTTCAAATAGTTCTCTAGCATAAATATTTCAATATGGAGGTTTTAGTTGATACATTAACTAAGAGGGGTAGTCAAGAGGCTTAAAATGAAGCAATAATTAGAGTTTCCCACACTCAACATTTGCATAACCACTTAATACACACCATATGACCTGCAAAGAGATAACTTGCTCACAAATAAGCAAGAATGAAGAGAAAAAATACAAGGATATTGAACATCAACATTTTTATTCATCAACGATTCACCATGAATACACTAAGTATGAGATGAAGAAAGAAAAATCAATTTGCATTCACTTAAAAATCAACTACAACTATCAATTTTAGCAGGAATTCACCATACTAGCTTGGAGGGTCATTTACAAATCCATTCAAGGCCAAATTTATAGAAAAAAGGAGAAAAAGAGAGGAAGGACATGAATAAAGTCCATCATGGTTGTCATCTATCACAAAACTAGTTACAATGCCAAAATAAGGTGGATAAATAGTATTTTCATTTGTCTTGAACATGTGTTAGCTTGGCATGATGATGACCTCATAATAGGTGGTGTAAAAGTGGTTGTTCATCTTCTATGACTCATGTTTCTTCACTTAAAACTACCTTTTCTTGGAGGAAGAATTATAATTTGTTAGTTTGACACATGGCGTATTTGTCATTATTAGAATCTTTTTACACCATCCTTGGCTCTTGTAATGCATCTCCCATCTTGGATATTTTGCCTTCTTAGATTATCGCCACCTCATTGTCTTCACCATGGATCAAGATGCATTGACTTTCACAAACAAACCTTAATGTCTCCAAAGTTACCTTAAAATTATCTAAATTGCATTACAAAATACCTCCTAAAAGATCATGGTATGAAACTGATTGGACAAGACACACAAATGGACTCTATCATACCAATAAGACCCTATTTCGACTTTGATATTACATACAACACCAAGCCATGACACTAAGACATGACTCTCAATTAGATCATTTCAAGGCTAGATGACTCAATTACCTAGTTTTGAACAATCCCTGGTCATGAATTACTAATTAGCTAACTTTTTAGTGACATCTAGGGATAGTTTTCCTACTAAATATATAGAGTAGTAGCCTTAGTTAATCCATTGGGCATGGATTTACTAATCAATGTTTCTCTATGAGATCAAATTTGAATCTAAACATGATATTGGTTTTTCAAACAAATTTAAAACTAAAAGTACCTTCCAAACACACTAACCATGACACAACAAGACAAATAACACACACACAACAAGACAAAAAACACACACAACCAAAACCATCATGTGCTAGAAATATTTTGGAGAAAGCAAAGCCTAATATATTATGTACAAGAGGAAAAAAATGGCCTCAATATTAATGTTTTAGATGTATCCCATTAACTAGGATATTTACTTCTTTTCCATTAAACTTTGAGAGATAAAAATTATTATGTTTCTTGCAATGAGTGATGACATAGGGCCCACTCCAGAAAATGTCAAACTTTGTGTGTCTTCTAGGATTGGCCCTATCTTCATCCCATTTGATCACAAGGTAACCTTCTTGGAATGATCTTGGAACCACTATAATCAAATTATATCTCGGTTTGAGCTTGATGGGATACCATATCATGCATGGCATGATATCTTATTTATTTTATCTCTATCAATTCAAGTAATTTATTCTCCATAACATCATTCTCCATCATCTCAAGCTAATGTGTAAATTCTAGAGCTAGTAACTCAAGATTAATTGGTATATTATGTTATTTTTCATAGATAGTCATGTATGTTGATTTATCAATGGCTCTTTTATGAGTGATCATATCAACCCATAGGTTTGTATTCAACTTTGTGTGCCATGTCCTCTAATTTTCCTTCATAGTCCTCTTGATAAATCTAATGAGATTTTTGTTTATGGACTCTGATATTTCATTCCCTTGAGGGTAGTAGTTGGAGTATGTACTTAGGTGAATTTCTTGTTTCACATCCAACTCACTAATTCTAGTACCAAGGAAAGACATTGCATTATCTGAATTAAGTGTTAAAGGTAGCCCAAATCTAATTACTATAACTTCATAGAATTCTATCACATTGGTTTCATTAGCTTCCTTGTGAGATATAACATCTATCCATCTAGTAAAATTATTATTTTCAATCAATACCCTTATATTACTAGCACTTGAAAGAGTATTGATCATACCTATAAAATCCAATCCTCATTACATGAAAGATTGGTATACTTGAATGGGATTAAGAGGGAAGGCTGATATTTTTTGTTTTCCTATGAAGAGGACACACTTTTGGCACTTTCTCACCCATGTATATGAATCATTGAACAAGCTAGGCCAATAATACCTATCTCTCATCAATTTTGTTATTGTGGTTCTTGGTGCAAAGTGACCACTTGATGATCCATCATTAAATTCTACCAATACATTCTAAATCTAATCATCCTCTACACACCATATAATCACTCCATTAAGGTCCTTTCTAAATATTATTCCATATACCAAGACATATGGAATGGATTTTAATATTAAATGTCTCTTTTTAGCCTATCTAGGCTTAATGGACACTCATCTATTTAGAGTAATTTGTCTATATCATGTGTCTAACTCATGGTAGATGAAGATGTAGTTGTTTGAGGCTCATATTAGAGTGCTAGGATAGCTTCATTTTTATCTTTCAATTTTGAATCTAAGTGCTCACATATCCCCTTACCTCTCACCAACTTGGTAGCCTTGATATCAACATCATATTCCATGACTTTGGTGATCCAACCAAGCCTTTTTTCATTCAAATCCCTACACAAAATGATGTCTTTAATGTTAGTATGAGACACCATCACATGTAATTTTTTTTTTAGAGAGCATATGCCTAAATTTTTTAGGGCTTATTATAACAATAAGAACTTTCTTCTTTATAAAATTATATTTTACCTCATAGTCTTCTAACCCTTGGATAAATAAAGTAACGAATTATTCAAGACCATATTCATTTGATTGTGTCAACATGGCTGAGATAACTTCATCATTTCCCAAAGCATACAAGGTGAAGTCCTTAAAATTAGGATTCATAAGTGTTGGATCTTGAGATATGGCTATATTGATAGCATGTAATGAAATTACTTAGATATTCACACAGAATGATTTTATATTGCTCATAATAAGAAAATATGAGAGATTACAAAGTGATAATTGACAATAAAATAGAATACTAGATAATATAGAAAAGCCACTTTTAAGGGGAAACCTCCACAATAATGCACTAATAGTATAATACTTAACATGATGATTAAAGACTAACCACTACCTCCTATATATAGTCTACATAGCTAATGTTATTACATGGGCCAACCTATCTAAGAACATAGAGAAATGTAACAAGTAAATAAAAAAGGTATGTAAACCACAAGTCGACCACACATATCCCTAGCCACACCAATGTTTAAGGGTGTAAAAATCCCTTCCCCTTCAAAACAATGTTATCTTAAACATTGTGGCAAATCTAGATGTTGTTGCACAAATGCTTCATCCTCCCAAGTGGCATCTTCACATGGAAGATTCTTCTATTTGATCAAGTATTCTGTAATTTCTCTAGAATGTAGTTGATTGGTGTGCCTTTGAAGGATCACCTCAGGATCAAGAATAACTCTACCTTCCTCATCCAATTCTAGTAATTTTATTTGAATGGTAACTCTGTGTCTAGTGAATTTATTCAAGCATGATACATGAAATATTAGATGCATGCAAGTGGATGAAGGAAAATCTAACTTGTAGGCCACACTACCAGTTTTTTTCAAGATCTAATAAGGCCCATAATACATAGGGGATAGGTTGTTATCCTTTTTTTATTAAATGACATCTATTTGTATGGTTTTAAGTGAAAAAATACCCAATCACAAATGTCAAAATGCCTCTCACTTCTATGTTGATCTTCTTGTTGCTTCATGGGATTCTAGGCCATAGCTAAATTTTCACACAAACTTGCAAGGACCTCTTGTTGATGGTGAATATGTTCTTCAACTGCATGAACCTTAGGATGGACCTTCAAGGTTGAAGTGATGTATGGAGGGTTGTATCCATATATTAACATAAAAGGAGACATTTTGGAAGAACTATGAACATAATTATTATACCACCATTCAATAATTGGTAGTCAATGAACCCATTTATCATATTTATCAAAAAAATGAAGATATCCTTCCAGATATTTGTTGAGTACCTTAGTTTATCCATCAAATTGAGGATGATAGGATGAATATGAGCTAATTGGATGCCTAAACATGTAAATAACTTAGTCCAAGAATTACTAGTAAAAATGGGATCTCTATCACTGAAAATGATCTTAGGGGTCCCATGCAATTTCTGAACTATATTGAGAAAAGCAAAAGCTATTGTACTAGCAATAAATAGCTGGGATAATGAAAAAAAATGATCATACTTATTAATATGATCTATAAAAACTATGATAATGTTTTGAGCATCAAATCTTGGTAACCTTATAATGAAATCCATAGATACCTCTTCCCAACACTGCTTAGGGATAGATAAAGGCTGTAAAAGACCTGGAGTATTGATGGTTTTGCCTTTGTTTTGTTGACAGATCATACATTCATCCATGTATTTCTGGACATCCCCCTTGAGAACTTCCCAAAAAAATCTTGCTTGATTATGTTATAGGTTTTTAAAAATCCTGAATGACCCCCAATTGGAGTTGCATGAAGTTCTTGAAGGATTCTCTATTTAAGAAGAGAATTATTACATAGGTATAATCTATATTTATGCCATAATGTATTACCTTTCCATGTGAATTTTTTAAATCCACCTAAACCTTGCTAAAGATTTTGAATCAAAGCATGAGCAGTACTATCATGTTCCCATTTTGATCATGCTTCCTCTAGCCAATTTACCTGCAAAATGGTTATGACACATAAAAATGCCTCAACTGATTTATCATTTTTGAATAGTGCATCTTCCACCACATTGTCCTTGCATTTTTTGTAAACTATTTCAAAATCATATCCTAACATCTTAGTTACTCATTTTTTTTGTTCTTCAGATGATAACCTTTATTCTAAAAAATATTTAAGACTATCATGATTAGTCTTTACCTAAGAGTGATGGCCCATAAAATAAGGTCTCCATTGTTTGAATGCATGCAAAATGGCCATCATTTCCTTCTCATAAATGGGTTTGTATTGATTTTTACCCTTGATTTGATGACTTTCAAATGCTAGTGGTCTACCTTCTTCATGAGTATAGCACCCATACCATACCCATATACATCACATTCAACAACAAAAGTTTTAGAAAAATTAGGAGTGACCAATACTAGAGTAGTGCACATAGCCAATTTTAATTGTTCAAATGCTCAAATAGCTACATCAGTCCACTAAAAGGAGTTTTTCTTAACAAAGTGGTAAGTGGGGCTACAATACTACCATAATTTTTTATAAATCTGTGATAGTAACTAGTAAGCCTTTAAAATCCCCAAAGTTGCTTGAGTGTCTTAGTAATTGGCCAGTCCACCATTGCTTGGATTTTTTTAGGGTCTACTTTCACTCCTTCATAAGACACCAAATGACCCAAATATTCAACTTCACCAACCCCAAAAGTACATTTGGAAGGTTTGGCATACAATTGATTTTGATCCAAAATGGAAAGTACCTGTTTCACATGTTACAAATAGTCTACCTAATTTTTACTATAAATGAGGATATCATCAAAGAATACCGTATTCATCAAACTTTGAAAGGTAGATGGTGCATTTTTTAGACCAAAAGGCATAACTAAAAACTTATAATTTCCCTCATGAGTCTTGAAAGCAATTTTGGGTATGTCTTCATCACGGATCCTAATTTGATGATACCCAGAATGCAGATCTAACTTGGTAAAATAAATATCACTATTCAATTCATCTAGTAAATCGTCAATGATAGGAATTGGAAACTTATCTTTGATAGTGCACTTGTTGAGTTATTTATAGTCAAGGCACATCCTTAAAGTGTCATCTTTCATTCTCACCCTAATAATTGGTAAAGAGTATTCACTTTGGCTATGGCAAATGATTCTTGCATCCAACATCTCTTGTACTATCTTTTCAATTTCACTTTTTGGGGCATAAGGATACTTGTATGGCCTAATTTTTGGTGGTGTACTACCAAGAATAACTGTGATAGCATGATCATGCATGAGACTAAGTAGAAGTCCTTTTGGCATGTCTCCAAAAATAATGGAATGAGCATCAATTATTTATTGCAGATCAAGAGGTGGAGATGGTTGAGTTGGCTATACTTCCATAGAAAACAAGCGAGCTATAAATCCCTCATCACCCTTATGTATAATCTTTTGTTATTTGATGGGAACTAAAAAGTTGGGGAGATTTATCCTTTCATCCTCTTAGCTCATATATCCTTTCTTCATAATGAAAATTCATGAATAATTCTTGAAAATTCATCTCAATAGTGCCCAAAGTGGTGAGCCACTAGACTCCCAAAATAATATCAGCTCCATCCGTCAGAATAATAAACATAGGAGAATCCAATAAGTAGTCTCCCATGGCCAATTTAATACTATGGCATTTTCATAAATAGCTAAAAGTACCACCATCTACAATCATAACCTAAAATTCTGGATCTATATAAATGAAATAGTTCAAATGAGCAGCCAACTTACTATGGATGAAGTTGTGTGTGCTCCCAAAATCAATCAAGATAGTGACCTTCTATTTCTTAAGGAAACCCATCACCTTAAGAGTTTGGGGAGTACTAATACTTAACAGGGCATGACATGAAATAGTAGGTTGAGAGTCTTCAGATTCTTCCTCAGGAACTTTTGCATCTGTATCATGTACTTCTACATCATCTTCATCATCATTAGCACCTTTAATGTAACATAGCTTCTTTTTAGCACAACAATAGTCTTTGCTCCATTTTCTATCACAACCATAACACAACCTTTGACTCACTTCTCCTCAATTTTTTGTTGTGTTAATCTAGTGGGCTATGGAAATGATGGTGTTAGAAAGTTGTAATCATGACCAATAGTGAAAGTTTTCCTTTTAACCATCTCTTTTTATTTTATCATGTGTACCATAGGGATAGCTTCTGATATAGATGTTGGGTTAAACATTTTAACCTCGTATTGTATGATATCTTTGAGGCCACCTAAAAATAGATCAGTCAAATTTATCTCAATGATATTTTCCACCCATAAAGAGAGATTCTAAAATTGATGAATATAATCCTTCATAGTTCCTATTTGCCATAGCTTGGCTAATTGGATAAAATAGTTCTTAGATACATTATTTTGATAATGATCTATCAAATCCTTAGTCTATGTAATAGGAGCACCATTATTTTTATTTTGACCACATAACCAGTGATACAAAATGAATTGCTTAGGTTCCATATATAGGGATGCCACCATCACTCTCTGAGAACTAAGGGTTTGATGTAGCTCAAATAAATTCTTAATTTGGGTAATCTAAGTGAGAGTATCCTTACTATTAAACTTATGCATGTCCACTTTTGGCAACATCAGTTTCATACCATCATGGGAGTTTTTGAGAGGAGGATTTGAATGCTAAAGTGGAGGGTTGTTAGGCTAAAACTAAGATGTGAGGGTAGTCAATTGCATAGTGATATGTTGCAATTCACTGTGAACCCTATTAATCTTTGTGCATCCCTAAAACATTAGCTTGGATTGCAAAAAATTCATCATGCCTCACCAAGTTTTTTATATCCTCTTGAAGCTAAGAAATCACCAAATTTGAAGTTTTAGATTCCATGTCATCGATAGGAGTTTTTGGTGCCCCTTTTCTTCCCTGAGTTGAAGGACCTACCATAAACAAACCCTAGAAGGGTTTTTACCCTAAAAAAGTGTACCAAGAAATGGTACCATTGTGATCACCTTGTCAAGATGAATATAATGGTTACCTTTGTGCACTAGAGTAAAATTTTTCGTACCAAAAAAGTGTACTAATAGAATATACCATTATGATCATCTCACCACGATGAATCCAACAACTACAAGTGTGCAAGGGGAAAAAAATTATATACTTTTTTAAATATTTTTTTCAAAAAAACATTTCAAGCAATATTATGTTGACAAAAAAAAGTAATCCTTCCTAAATTACAAGTTATTTGGCTTTCACTACTCCCAGAAGCCATGCCTCACCAGATCCAAAAAAAATGTTGCAAGCAACTTTCCCAAATCAAAGCTCTGATACCACTTGTAATGAAATTACTTAGATATTCATATAGAATGATTTTATATTATGTAGAATAAGAAAATATGAGATATTACATAGTGATAATTGATAGTAGAATAGAATACTAGATAATATAATAAAGCCACTTCAAGGGGACAACCTCCACAATAATGCACTAATAGCATAATACTTAATATGATGATTAAAGACTAACCACTACCTCCTATATATAGTCTACTTAGCCAAGGTTATTCCATAGGCTGACTTATCTAAGAACATAGAGAAATGTAATAAGTAAATAAAAGAGGTATGTAAGCCACAATTCAGACACACATATCCCTAGACACACCAATGGTTAAGGGTGTAACATAACACCAAAACTATCCCTTATTTATCTAGTCCAACTAAAGGTCTAATTTTTCTTCAACATGGATGTTATAGGCTTGATAAGATTAAAAAAATCAAGCATGAATCTCCTAATGAAATTTATTTTCCTAAAGAAACTTTTTATCCCTTTCTTATGCTTATGCAACAATAGAGACAAGATATAACATACTCTTTCAGGATCTATGGAGATACCTTTCTTGGAGATAATGTAGCCCAAGAGTTTTCCTTCATGGAATAAAAATACACATTTTTTAGGATTAAAAGAGACTTCAATTTGTCTACATCTCTCAGATATATGCCTAAGATGAATCAAATGATCACTTGCATCCTTATAGAACATTGTGATGTCATCAAGATAAACCAACACTATATCATTCATCAAACCTTGGAATGTTATATCCATGGCTCTTTGAAATGTAGATACATCATTGGACAACCCAAAATTAATTTTACTATATGCATATGTGCCCCATTTTATTGTGAATGTTGTCTTATATTGGTCTTCTTCTTGAACCAAAATCTAATTATACCCTAAACAACCATCAAAGAGAGAAAAATGTTCAGAAATTGCTACCACTTGAAATATTTATTCCATATAAGGCAAAGGGTAATGATATTTCAATTAAAATATATTAAAGTCCCTAAAATATACAAAAAATATTATCTCTCCATTCTTCTTCCTTGTAGGGACTAGATTGATAACCCAAGATGAGTGTTTGATAGGAAAGATAATGCTAGATTATATCAACTTACTCAATTATTTCCTCATTAGGGGCTCAATTTTTATATTTATAGGCCTTTTACTTTTCCTTACTAGTTTATCATCCACATCTATCTCTATAGTGTGTTGAATTATACTAAGTTTATAAACTTTTAGATCACTATATTCCCATGCAAACACATAAAAAAACTCTTTGCATAACCCAATTAATGCAAGTTTATCTTCCTTATTACATACATTTATAATTACTAGAAGTTTATATTTGAATATGGTGACTCTCTCATAATTATCTTGATTGGTATATATGCTTATCTTTTCTTTCTTCAATTTATCATCATCATTGAAGATATTCCCAAGTCTCACTAGGTCTTAGGAAGCTTGTTTGTCCTTAATTACATAATTTGATCACCATATTATTTCTTTGGAATGATTTCTTAACTATAACTCAACCTATTATTAAATAAATAATGATGTTTGTTTTTCACTATCAAATACCTTCCAATTAACATCATTATTTGGGATAGAAAGTCTCACTACTACCTTGACATGTGGTTTGCATCTTGTGTTCTTCACATCATTGGGGATATCAAACTGAGCTCTAACTCTATCTAACCTATGATCATGCTTATTTTTCTCCCTTAGAATGTATTATATGTTGAAGGCTTAAAAATATTCCATGATATCCCATACCCTATGTTTGTATGACTTTATAAATGAGTTCTTAGTCACATTTTGACCTTTTACTTGATGAACAATCAACTCACTATCACTAAACACTTGTAGACACTTCACTCCTCTTTTCCTATCCCATTAAAGGCCATGAAAAATTTTCTCATACTTTTATTCATTAAAATTAAAACTGAATTGAAATATAAAAGTGGTATAATACCTTTATTTAGAAGGAGACACCAACATTGCACCACCTCCTACACCAATCTTGCTCCTTGATCTATCAAAGAATAAATGCCATAAACCATCTATGGATTCATTATGTTTGACCAATTATGGAATAAAGGAAACTTATTCATGTAAAAAATACACTCCTAGGCCTCCCTCTTCCATGAAATTATATGTATCATGTTCATCATGGTGTTAAATTATTCACTCATTAATAAAAAGATTTCGTATGCCTTCAAGAGAAACAACTGGTTCTTGGTTAACATGGAGCTATACTTCATTAATAATAGTGTAATTTACATTATATATATTAATCACAAAATTTTATATATGACTCTTTGAAATTGGTTGTGATTCTATCTTAACCTTGGTGCCATACCTAGTCCTAAAAACTATGTAAGACCAATTTGATGACAAGTATCCCCTAATCTTGGTTGTGAGCTCTCTAGATAGACATATGGAAAAGTGGGGTGGTAGGTATATCACAAAAAAATATTAAGGGATAAAAAAAAGTGGGGAAATAATGAAAATTAAAATTTAGACCTTTGATAATACCTACAATCTTATGTGGCTATCCCATTCAATTGTAACATTCATTTGGTGATTAGATCATATTTTAGTCCTAGATTATTAGCCATTTGCTTAGGCACAGAGGTAATAACATCAATATAAATCATTAAATTGTGAATAAAAGACTCACCTATGATGAGAGAGAGGTAAAAAGGAGGAGGCTTATCATTCTTGACTTATTTTCCTCTTTTGGGTTGAGTGTTATTCATGAATATTGCTCTCTCTTTCATTGATGATCTAGCTGCAAATTTGAGATTATATAGTTGTTATTTAAGTAGATAATTTTATTGATGAATTTCTAATGTCTCCAAATTTTTAATATTCTCATGTGCCTTATTCATTTGATCAAAAAAAATTATATAATAAATACCAACCTTTGGTTATTTTTTAGGAGTAGCCACGCTATCTTGAGCTTGTGAAGACTGAGGTAAGGAAATAACTCTTACATTATAATTTTTATACACCTATTACAATTTATGGGATAAATTATGCCTATTAACCCATTGATATATTTTATAAGGTGGAGTAGGTACTTGACTTACTTCTTGATTACCTTCTATTACTCTTTTCTTAGCCCTTGTGTTAGCTACCACATGGGCATCAAAGTTACTCATACCTCCAAACTAATTCATAAAACGATAGTTTCCTTATTTATAATTAACAAAGGTGGAATTATGTTTCAATTTACCTTGATTAATATCTTCTTGTGGTGGCATCTCATCTTGTAGAGATTGATAAATTTGCATACCTTGAGAAATTTGAAAATTTTGAGAAGTTGGAGCACCTTACATGATGGGATCTTGATGAAATATACCATTGGAGTAAAAAATCTAATTTTGGAGCTGATCATAAGGCACCATGAATGATCTTGAACTAGGTTTTCTTTATTTTTAATAATAGCATTTACAGAACTAATAGCATTTGGATTGTAATTGTGTAAGGCCTAGCATTAGGGACTTATCATTGACCTTGGTAATTACCTTGTAAAGGAGGTCTATTGTCCTAATTAAATTAATTATGTGGCTACCAAGGATTTTAATGCTGATCTTGTTTCCTCTTAATGTTCACAATTTTATTTCCAAAACTTTAGAGAAGAGGCTTGAGTTTATGCAAGTTATTAAGAGGATTAGAGGTGACCTTTTCTTGACTGTTCGGTGAAGGAATAAGAGATAATGTGGGAAATACAAGGGGAGTAGTAGAATTATAAGGCTGAAATTTTGGAAAAAAAGGCATAGGAGGCCTTGGATCAATCTTATCAGCTTAGATAAGTCAATTTTCAGCCCTTATTATTATTTTATATACATCAGGCAATGTGTTTCCTCCCATTGATTGAATCATTACTGCTATGTCACTATTTAAGGCCCTAAATAGTACAAAAAATCATAGTTTGTAGTAGGTTTGAAAATGGTTGGGATCATATCCCAAGTATTTTAGAACCTATAGTTGAAATCATCCATGAATTCTTGAGGAGCTCTCTTTATGGTAGTCAATTGCTCTACCAATGATAAATGATCACATTTATCTTCAATATGCTTGTATATTTATTATCCCAATTAATCCCAAGTGATAATAAATTTATGACTCAATATTATATAACATTGAATAATTTTCCCTTTGAATGAAGTGGCTAACAATCTGATCACTACATTTTCTTGCATCACATGATGCACATAACAAATATTAATAATTTATCTTATGTGTTCAATGGGAGTAGTAGAATATTCTCCAATGAATTTTGGGATAATTTTAAGGGTAAAAATAGATATATCATCATATTAAGCTAAGAATAGAGGGCTTCCACCATTGAAAGGAACAAAATCATGATTTCTAAGTACTGTCATCTTGAAAATGGGGGTATATAAAAATTTTCTATAGATATCTTTGCAATAACATTAAAAGACATTTTTGGGTAAGAGTGTGTAGTAGAAAATATCCTTTTTTTAGTTGAATTACAAATCAATTCTAAAAATTCAAAAGGAGCACCTTTAACATAATATCTTGTAGTTACCTTTGGCATGAAAACTAGACACTAATATTTTAATTAGGATGCTTGAAATCTTATTGGAATCACTAGATACTATATGTATATGTTATGTTAGTTGTAATTATGTCAAGACTAGAACCAATCTTGATTAATCTTATTAAATTTGGATCCCACTGGGTGTCCCAAAAATAATTGTCACTTTGATTTGTACCCTTTGAGGAGGTTTTTAGTTCTCCTCACCCAATTAATAAAATGGAAACACTCTTAGGCTATGATAGGCCTAAAAATTGGATTGAATCTCTAGAAAGGGTTGGTTCACTTGATGTTACACCTAAGACTAACACTACACATACTCAAATTACAATGAAATGGGGGAAAGGAACCTAAAAGTAAACAAAAAATTTGTTATGCACCAAATTTAGGTCTCCTCCTATGGTTTATGAGTTTATAACAAAGCTAAACAAGGTTGACTATAATCACACAACTTCAAACAGATCTCTAACATAAGTATTTCAATATGGAGGTTGCAACAGATACATTAACTAAAAGAGGTAGTTAAGATGCTTAAAATTAATCAATAATGAGATTGTCCCACAAATAACATTTCCATAACCACTTAATATGCACCATATGACCTATAAAGAGATAAATTACTCATAAATAGGAAATATTAAAGAGTACAAATGCAAGAATATTGAACAACATTTTTATTCATCAACAATTAACCATGAATAAACTAAGTATGAGATGAAGAAGGAAAATTTAGTTTACATTCACTTAAAAATTAAAAAAAAGTATCAATTTTAGTATGTATTTACCATACTAACTCAGAGGATACTTTTTAATTCCATTCAAGGCCAAATTTAGAGAGAGAAAGAGAGAGAGAGAGAGAGAGAGAGAGAGAGAGAGAGAGAGAGAGAGAGGGAACATGTGGATAAAGTGCATCATGGCTATCATCTATCACAAAACTAGTTATAATGCCAAAAAAAGGTGGAGAAATATTCCTATCATTTGTCTTGAACATGTGTTAGCTTGGCCAAATTATGACCTCATGAGAGGTGTCATAGAAGTGGTTTTTCATCTTCTATGACTCATCTTTCTTCACATGAAACTACCTTTTCTTAAAGGAGGAGTTACAAGTTATTAGTTAACACATGGCCTACTTGGCCTTCCTAGAATCTTTCTATGCCATCCTTGGCTCTTGAAATTAATCTCCCATATTGGATCATCTTTCCTTCTTTGATGATCACCACCTACTTGTCTTCACCATGGATCAAGTCCACATTGAACTTAACAAACAAACCTTAATCTTTCCAAAGTTACCATAAAATTTGGTAGACTGTGTTGTAAAATACCTCTTCAAAGACCATGGTATGAAAATAATTATATAAGACACACACATGGACTCTATCATACCAATAATACCATGCTTATACCTTAAGATGACATACAACACCAAGCCATGACACGAAGACATGATACTCAATTAGACCATTTCAAGGTTAGATGACTCAGTAACCTGGTTTTGAGCAATCTTAGTCATGGGTGATTGATTAGCTAACATTACCTTAGCATTGCACATCACTTCATAACCTTCTCATAAATTATTCATCTTGAACACTTCTTATTTGTATGTTAGATTTCAATGTAGATATTTAAAATACCATTACACATCAATGTTCACTTATAAGCACTTTTTTGTCACATGACACACTTGATGACACGCTCTATACCTATACCATGTCAAAGCATTTTTTTAGATTTCCACATGTTAGACCATAATTATCATGCGATTAGGGAAGATAGAACAATTTTTAATTGTCTCTCTAGTAAAATTCTCTAGTTGTAATTTTCATATTATTTTTATATATTTTTATTTTAACAAATATGTTGGATAACATCTATATAGATTATATTTCACTCATTTGACACCATATAATTACTTAGATTTCAAACCTATGCATCTATCTACCTTAGAATTGAGAGATCACCCCATAAAATATAGGAGTTTCCTTATATTTTCTCTAGTATTCAAACACATATGCTTTTTATTATTTTATAACAACCTAAGAAATTAACAAGGGTGCATTTCCCTTTTAATACAAGATCATATTCTCTTGTTGTACACATTTGTACTTACCTATTCTTCATTTTGAATATAATTTACATTTATAAATATCAGTCTTATGTTTATCTCAAATGTGTTTGTATATATTAGTAGGTTAATCTCTACTTATATAATCTACCATCCATTATTTATCTCCATGTGTGGCTTGGACTATCGTACAACTAGTTCTAGGCACAACCATGTAGATCATAATGCTTCATGGCATACTTTTGATTTTTGAAAGTGTATCATAGGGTTTATAGAGTCTTTAAAAAACTTCTCATTTATATATTTGAATAATATATTAAATGAGTAGCTAGTTGTGATCTTCTTGAGATCTTTGGTGGAATAGAAGCAAAACAAGTAATTGTTTCACAAAATGATAATATAACTGGTTGTTGGGAGCAACTGTGGTCTTAAAGCTTTCTTGTGAAATATGATGGTAATTTAAACTAAGTATAGTGAATTATGATCAAGACCTAAAGTCTAAATTCTAATCTAACATGAATATTTATAATGAAAACTAAAC
Source organism: Torreya grandis (assembly GCA_037957365.1). NCBI lineage: Eukaryota > Viridiplantae > Streptophyta > Pinopsida > Cupressales > Taxaceae > Torreya > Torreya grandis. Next base: position 1,241,298 of record JARHVA010001344.1, on the reverse strand, counting down.
TACAGTGATTTGATTTTTAAAAATGAGCAAAAGGAAGGGTAGGGCAGAGAAGAAAGATATTTTTGATCTTCAATCTAGAAATTATGGATAAGCTTAAATTTCATTCAAACATGCACTCAAACTAATATATGACATGAAATATCCAACTACATGGATCTTATCATATACTAGGCAAATGTCCAAGGATAGTTAAAACAATGCAAATCAGAAGCCAGATTCAATTTAAAGATTTACTTCCACTGGCAATTTGCATTAGAACATTTTCAATAAAAGTAAGGAAAATGAAACAAATCTAAGATATTTCAATCAATCTAGCATAATCACAAATTAAAAACTCTATATTCAAACATGAAAATCTAGAATCCATAAAAACCATTCACATCTAAACATCAAACTAGTTAGTTGAGGAAGTAGTCATGATAACAAAATACACCAAAAAAATACAAGACAATCCTTGAAAAATTACCTTGTTTGCATTAACTTGATCCAAATTTATAGATTATTTTTTTCTCTAAAACTCCCCCCTCCTTTAAAAGTGATAATACTCCTTTTAGATAAGACTTTGTGGTATGTCGGTCAGTCATATCAAATGATAATTGAACAAGTGTCAAAGACAGTTGTCCTTTCTACAATATTATATAATTAGACACTTTACAAATGGATTTAACTATAAGCAATGTGATTTAAAATATGCACATGCTTTTACAAGATATAATATTCTCTTTTCAAATGATATACATGTTTCTAAACAAGATAATATGCAAAGTCAACAAATTTGACTTTGAGAAGCTCCTTGTTTCTTTTTTTGCTTCATCTTCATTGCCCTATCATGTTGTTCATTAATTATCTTTAAGTTCATCATGATATCCATGAAAATCTCTTATTTATTTTCTAGGTCTAAGTCTTTATTAGCTTTATTTAAGGCCTCGTTAATGCTTCTAGCATCACCAATCTTCTCCTCTATAGATAAGATCATATCCAAGATCTTTTTATTATCTACCCCTATTTTGCCTTGGATTTTGTTCCTTACCTCTTGTATGAACTGATTATCCCTATGTGTAAACTCCTCATCTATTATCAAGTCAATGGGACTAATGGTATTTGGGTCTTTGATTAAGCCACCCAATATATGCATTATCTAGTTTTCTAACTGTTTAAAATTCTTTGAAAGATCATAAATAACTTTGGATAATTTGATCAAACCTTTGATTTTATCTATCAATATAACCATAGTCATAGTTAAATGTGCCAAGCTGACTTTTTTAAATCCAAGAATCTAGTCCTGTGTCAATATATTAACTAATTCCTTTATCTTGTTGTATGAAGTCTACCTTTAATTTATTTTGTTCATAGCCATAACACTTTACTTACTCACCATATTTTTCTTGGACTTTGTTGACTTTAGAGAGATGAATATATCATACATAGTGGCCTCAAACTTATTGACCATATCTCCTAGAATAAACAAAATGGATTGCTCCTACAGATTCTTCTTTTGTTGCCTCAAGCCTTTGATAGCAACTTGCAACTATTCTAATTGTGCTTAAGCTAGCTCAAGGACATCTTTTTCAAATATTGGATCCTCACTAGGTATATATCCTTTCTCCTAGGTCAAATTAGCCAAGGAATCCACCTTTTGATATATGATTTATTCACCACCCTACCTGACTATTTTCTCAATCACTCTTTACAAACCAGTAGTCTCTAAATCAAATTTGACTTGGGTCACATGTGGAATTGTGACTTCTACTTTTGATTGGGTTATTGGTTGACTTGGAGTATCCAATCTCCTTGCTTATTCTTATTGTAGTGTAATGATATAGGGTTTCAAATCTTGTTGTAGAGGGATATTAATAGCTTTCACCATTACCCATGGATGGTGAATAGTGGGAATATTTTCTATCCTTGGGTCATAAATGAACCACTCAAGGATAGGTGGACCATATAATATGTTTTCCTCACTAAAACATTTTAATCCACTCAAAGGAGGAGTGATGGTTACCCTTTATTTCATCACCTTTGTAACAATGGAAATCTTAGATTTTCTTTTTGGAGTGTCAATAGGAACCAAGTCTAAAGACTTCCCTTTATCTTATTCTTGCTTAGTTTTCTCAACACTTGATTCTTCTTTGTCTAAATCTATCTCATAAGCCATGGATAACATCTTCAATGCATCCACAATAGACTCATTAGGATTTAGGGATATCATATGCACCTCTTTCTGAGGTAGCTCCTACTCTACTACCTTAGATGATTCAAGAGCTGATGAACTTGAAGTAATTTCATTAGGCCTCCTCTCTTCTAATCCATGTTCTATTTTTACTTCTACTGAGATCAACTTAGAAGAACCAACACTAATCAAATGATACTACCTTAGGCCTTATGTCTTATCTTCTATTTTTTGGTCCCTATCCAATCTAGACTCAGGTCTTATGTTGTGCTCCTTTAAAATTTTAGTTACTTCAAAAAAATGAGGATGTTTTAATGTAATTAAAGTCAAATGAACTAGGATCATACTTATATGGTACATATAAAATATCCTTGATCCTTAAATGCTCTTTTACCTTCCCATAAGGGTACCATCATCTAAGGTCATCAATTTGTAAATTAAATAACTTATGCTTTGATGCAGCCTCAATATGGTCTGACTACCTGAAAGTTGTCTTGCCAATTATCATTGGAAAGATATGAAGGATACTTTTTATCTTAGTTTTACAAAGGCCATCTATACTATGGAACAACTGATAGGCCACCTCTTGTTCTAATAATTTATCAGGAACATGGATTGGTAACTTGAGATGAGAACTTTGGGTTCTCTTAATCCTAATGATAGTGCAATTTAGATACAGCCATATGTCTCTTATTACTTAAATATAACTTTTGATTAAAGTGATCACTCTCATCATAGGAAGACCATCTATAGCCTCACTCAATGTAGGGTATACACAATCACAAATGAATTATATGTGGTCTTTGTACTTATAGATGTGCAATTTGGATTAGTACTAGGAAACAATCTGAGTACCATTTTGAGACCATTATATTTGATTGGGAATCTTTGTGGTTGCATAAAGGGCATCTATAATATATGACATCATGTAAAACTTAGTCCTCTTCCTATGCCTAATTGCATATATTTGTCTATTTAAGGAGATGTTGATTTTCTCAACTAATGGAGGAACCATTACCTTTTCAATGATGAAGTACACCATGGGCACCAACATTGGCTCTACATATGTTGTAGTTGCACACCCAGACATCTTGTTCAACATTGTCATCACCATCCTAACTCTAGGTCTAAATTGACTTAATGGGATGTTTTTTTAAGGTTATATAACAACTTGGTTACCAAATTCTAACCACATAGCTAGGGTGTCCATCGTGTTGTGCTCTTTATCTCATTAATTAATTGAGGTTAATTCAATCTGAGGCTTGGGAAAATTTTAATAAGACTCAAAGTAAATTGGGGAAATTTAAAAAACTTTTCTCTTAATATGTTCATTAATTAACATACCATTTTCTATTTTATCTTACTTAAAAATGGGACCAAGAATATCAATACAATGAAGTACCTCTAGTTTTATAGTTGCATAGTGAAGTTTGGTCATCTAGATGGCTACAATGTCATAATATAGTCTCTTTGCTAAGATAATCTTCTCTTCTTCTTTGGTGATAATTGGATGGTTCTCAATTGTCTAGAATAATTTGGAGCAATTATTATCCCCTATATTCAAAGTAGTAGCTACAAACTCAGTATCCTTGAACATTCATCCTTCAATATCTGATGTCAAATATAGCTCAACTTCTTACTTTGAAACATGTTTATGAGATTCCATATCTATAATTGTAATTAAATTATTTGATTACAGACAACAATCAAATTCTATTGGCTCAATTATAGTGAATCCAAAGATAATTAGGGCAATCTATACACTCTAGGGTTTTTTGGAGGTTCATACAAAGCTTCAATGGTGGCAAGCAAGTTTGGACTATGATCTTTAATTCCTTAAATTACATTCAGATTTCACATTAATACCTTTCATGTGTTTGGGTCCACAAGATCTCTTAATATGATATGTTCTACTTACATGGCACTATTGTGTCACACTATTCATGTATTTAAAATGTGACCATTTATCACTTATGGACATGTGTCGTTGCCTTGTGCAATCTTGAATCTTGATCAATTCATAGTATTGATTTCTTAAGAATTCTTCCTAGCCTTTACTTCATTCTAGGCTATTGATCTTCCATCTAAGCTCCTAAGATCTTACCACTTCATAGCTACATAGGATATTTGTATACTTGTAAATAATATTCATTTCTTAAATGTTCTCATGTTATATGGTAGAATATTTTTTTATCTAGGCTCTTTGAATTATTGACTCCACTCGCACCATTGATCTTGAATGCATGATCAAGTATAATCCATTGATCTTCCTTCTATGAGATTAAAATTGCATAGTTGATTTGTTGATTTCATGATTAAGCATGGGACATTAGTCTTCATATTTATACAAAATCTTGCATGTAAACCATTGATCTTCTTGATCAATTATTAATATTATGACACTTATCACTCTTGCATTCCTTCTTAGTATATTTGACTTATTGACCTTTGCTCATTGTTAGATCTGTTACCGCTCTACCAAGATCATGACACTTATCACTCTCATGTTTGATTTAAAATCCTTTGGTGCTTTGATTCCTCACTCACCATCAGATCTTCATTACACTATTAGTGTGCATCATCGATCAATTCCTTGGACTTATTGACTCCAACTTTGCCCATAGATCATTGATCTTCACTTCAAGCTCCCGAGATCTTGTCACTTGGTGACTTCATGTTTAATTAATTCTTACCAATAATACAATAGGTAAGGTAAGGGTTCAAGAGTATAAAGAACTTAGGATAAAAAATTTAGATTGAGGTTTTAGTCATATTAATAAACATGATTAGAGCTTATACTAAAGTTTAAACTAAGTTTAAAATATATAAAAATGTTCCAACATAAATTTGAATCCTATGTAAATTTAAATCCATTTCAAAAGGAACTTAGGCTAAAACATTTAGACTAAGGTTTTTAACACTTATTTAAACATGGATCTAATTAATTAATTAAATACCAAAGGCTAAAAGGATCAAATTATCATTAAATCATAAAACCCCTAAACTTTGTTCATTCAAATGATACTCCATTAAACCTACAACATGGAAACACAAGAATCAAATGCTAGTAACATTGGATGAAGTCAAACAAGGATTATATGTAAACATGTCAATTAAGCCATATGAGAACTATGATATTCAACTAATGTACTTTAATCAATTTAAATTCACAATTTCTAACACAATTTGTAAACTTGAATTAGGGTTCTCATTTTTCAAAAATGGGGGTATGTTAACCTCAACAAATGGTGACTTCTAGGGGAAACATTGCAAGATGTTAGAAATTAGATACTCTTGATTTAGAATAATAACTAGACCAATCATCCCACATGATCAAGTACCCTCATTAAGATTAATTCATGATTAAAATAAGTTTTACAAATGAAAAATTATATTAAAATATCAAAACTCGTCATGTTGTGTGTGCTTTGGTTTATTTACTGATTGCCATGGGATTAAGAGAACAACTTCCAAATTTCATGACCTTAATCATTAACATTGATTTATATCATATTTAGATATTCATTATGAATCATCCTTTATGAAAAGGGAAGGCTTGGGCATTACTCTTCTACTATCCAAGCATCCATAGCCCCAATAGAGATACCTTTGGCACCTTTTAAGGCCTTGTTCCACTACCAGCCAAGCATCTATAGCCGCAGTGGAGGTTTCCATAATCACCTTTGATTAGAAAGTTTTAAAATTTTCAATAAATATCTTGATTTTGTTTTTTTAGATATATTTAACTTTCAAACAAAGGTTGGGAACCAGAATTAGCCAAGTTTTAGGATTTTGTCAAATGTTTGATTTTTAGATAATCATCCTTAGTTATAAACTTCATCCTAGGAAATATTATTATTTAAGTTCTAACATGACTTTACTCTAATAATTCAAACTTTCACTCAAGCATAGGTAATCTTTATCAAAATTAGACTTCGATCAGAATAAAGTTTAATATTTTAAGGAATAATTAACCTAGATATCAATCTTCACCAATTTTTCAAAATCATAACATCAAGTTCTAATTTCCAAGATCCATGATCAACCAAATCTTAAGATTCATACCTAAATTATTGATTTAAGAAGCTCCTTTTGAGAAACTACATGTATTAGAGCAAAAAATTGTCTTGAAAAAGACTTATTGAAAGCAAGGAACAAAAGAAAAGAAAATAAACACACAATAAGTAAAATAGACAACAAACAAACAAATATTTATAAGCACTATCTACAAATAAGGAACAAGAAAGAAACTAATCTAAGCCAACCTACACTAACTCTAACTAGTCTTACAAGTTACTCCATAAATATTTGAGGTGGTAGAGTAGAGAAATAGTGTTTGAGGTATTGCTCATTACTTGGCAAAGTGAACTCGGCTCCCTGCAAATCTTTGATCTTGAAGGTGTTTTCTATCAATGTTTCAACAATTTGATAAGGGCCAATCCACAAAGGAGTGAATTTCCCATGTTTTCCTTTTGGTTTAGATGCCTTTTCCCATAGAAGAACTAGGTCTCCATACCTAAAAACCTTAATCTTTGAACACTTGTCAAACCATATTTTGACTATGGATTGATGTTTGTTGAAGTTGGTAAAAGCTTCCTCCCTTGCATCCTCCATTTGTATGATGTTAATAAACCTTGAATTGGCAAATTCTTGGTCTTCTTTCATTTACTCTTGCAATAAATTGTAGGTTAGAAGTTTGAGAGTGATTATAAATATTGGCTCTTGACCATACACCAGAAGAAATGGTGGTGCTTTCAGAGCTTGTTTCATTCTAGTTCTGTTAGCCCAAAGAGCATATTTAAGCAACTTATACCATATTCTTGGTTATTAAATTTTAGAATACTTGATGGCTTTCATTAAATTTTTGTTTGTTCATTATTAGACTCCATTACCTTGAGGGTAATGATTTGATGATAACTTAAGAATTATGTTGTTATCATAGCCCACTCAGTCATCTCAATAGATATAAAGGTTTATCCTTTATCATAAACTAATGATATTGGTGTCCCAAATCTTGTGCAAATGTTCTCTTCCAATAACTTGATTACATCTTTAGTTCTACATTGCTTAGTTGCCACTACCTCCATCCATCTTGTGTATTAATTAGTAGCATTAAAAACATATTTGTGTCCATCTAAATAATTTAGGTTAATCACCCCTACAAAGTCCAATCTCCATTGAGAAAAAGGTTTGTCAATTAAGACTAGCTTCAATGGCATAACTGCTTTTGGTTCCTTGGTGTTGAAGATCTGACATTGATGGTATTCTCTAACATGATTATGAGCATCTTTGAAGATTATGGGCAAATAATATCCTACCCTCATTATTTTATGAGCTATTTTTTTCTAAAGGGGTGTCCACTTCCAAGTTTTTAATGAAAAGTAATCAAGATCTCAGCTACTTCTTCTTTTAAAACACATATCAAGTATATACCTTCATAGTTATTTCTAAATTATACCCCATACTTGATCAAGAAATGTGTTGTCTTGAGCCCAAAATATCTTCTTTGTTCTCTTATCAAACCTAAAGGATAAGAAAAATTGATTAGTAAATGAATAATTGCATCATACCAATCATTTAGTTGAAAACATTATTGGTCCACCTACATGACATTCACTTTAAGATTAGTATTATAGATCATTTGAATCAATCCTTGACACCTTAAAAATTTGGCAATTTTCATCTCAAGATCATACTCTTGGAGTATAAACATCTATTTACATCTTCTTTCTCCCAATTCACATTGACTAAGCATAAGTTTATTGGTAGGGTCTAGTAATATTGCATGCACTTTAACTTAATAATATAGTGTCTAAACTTTTTAACTGGTTTAACTAAATCAAATGCTTGCTTGTCAATCAAAGAATAATTTAACTCAAAAATCTTAAAATTACTACTCATAAATGCAATTAGATGATCACATTTATTTATTTTATGAGTTAAACCAATAGCTATGGTATGTTTTAAAGCAAAAGAATAAAATTAAAATCTTTCATGAAATTAGGACTTATCAACATCAATGCTTGTCCTATTTCTTATTTAATGTCCTTGAAGGCTATCTTTTTCTCTTCATTCCATATGACTTTTGCATCCTTCTTCATCATGTCATTAAATGGATTCACAATTTCTATAAAATTAGAAACGAACCTTATCACAAAATTGATTTTCCTAAAGAAAGACTTTAATTCTTTTCTACTATTAGGGGGTTCTATTTTGGATATGTAATTAACTCTATCAGGATCTATAGAAATCCCATCCTTGGTTATAACATGTCTTAGTAACTTCCCTTTTGTAACACAAAAAATGATTTTCTTGGGATTAAGATAAATTTCATACCTTCTATAATGTTCAAATACATACTATAAATGCATAATATGGTCTTCCCTATTTTAGAAAACACAGTTAGATCATCCATATATATGATGATGCAATTACCTATGAGACATTGAAAGGCATGTTCCATAGCTCTTTGAAAAGTTACTCCTACATTTATTATCTCAAAAGGCATTCTTTTATAGGCAAAAGTGCCCCACTTTGTTGTGAATGCAGTCTTCATTTTGTCCTCCTTATTTAAGAGTACTTGATTATAACCTAAAAAAACATCTAAGAAAGACATCATATCATAACCAATAATAATTTGAATGAACTAGTCAAGGGAAGGTAAAGGATAATTATCCTTTTTAGAAGATCTGTTCAAATTTCTAAGGTCTATGCACAATCTAATTTCTTCATTTTTCTTTCTAACTGGTACTAAATTAGCTACCTAGGTAGAAAGTCTTATTGGAAAAATTATTTTTGCATCTAATAGATTCTTTACCTCTTTATAGATTAATGGTTCTAAAATAGGATTGATAGGTCTTTACTTTTATCTGAAAGGTTTACAAGCTTCTTTTAATGGAATGGTATGGGTAATGACTCTAGGATCAAAATCTTTAAGTCTTCATAGGACCATTCTATAAAATATTTTTACTTGGTCATCAACTCTTTAACTTTTATAACTTCTTCATTTATGATTGTTGTACCAGTATTTACTAGCTAAGGTTGAACTTCAGTTCCTAGATCAATAACATTATAATCTTTCCCATTCACTTTGGTAAATTTGATAGATTCAGCTAGTTTATCTTGATCAAATAATCTTTCTAAGGCAATCATGTCTTTGGGAATTCTATTGTCATTCAATTATATCATCTTGTCATCAATTTTGTCTTCATCAATAAAATTTTCATTGACCTCATCAATGATATGAGACTCAAATACTCCTCAATTTTTCATGAACTTAATTATTTATTGATCATCATTAAACACTTGCAAATGGTTGACATTCTCAAGAACTGAGGGACATGAAATCTTGATTTGGTAAAAGATTGGTTGTAGCTAAGGTTAGATCATCAGCAAGCTTCTTCTCTTCTCTTGGTATTGAAACAATGTTGAAGCAATCAAAATATTCTATCAAGTCCCATACTCTAAACTTATATTTATTAAGATAAGATAATTTGCATTAGTATTTTCTTCTAGCCTAATTGATTACTAGCTCAGAATCACCATACACTAGTAGTTATTTAACCTTGTGTTTGATAGCAAATTATAATCCTAAGATTAATTCTTCATACTCTACCAAATTTTTAGTGCAAGGAAACTAAATTTTTTAAGAATCATTAAATTCTTTCCCAATGGGATTGATTAAAACAATTCCTACTCTAGATCTAGATTTACATCTAGCACCATCAAAATATAATTTCCACATTTTAGGCATATCATGAGAGTTCTTAGAGTCACATACCTAGGGAGTATAAAGAGTGTAGACTCCTAAATTATAATTGACCATGTTGACCCTTTCATTTGATAAATTTTATTAAATGATCATGGATTTCATTTTTTGCTTTTTCTCAATTTGAATTTTATTGGGAATTCCCTTTTATGGAAGCCATATATGAGAATAATTAGTTGACCTGTATCCATTTAAAGACTTAGACCAATATCTACTTAGCAGCATTCCATAAGCATCTAGAATGTCCATAACTTGAATAATTATGAATTATTGTATCCTTGGATCTGAAACAAGTTGTATATGAACACTCATTAATTCACCAATTACTTTAACTCTAGATTTGTCTAATTAAGTAACTACTCTATCAGACTTAATTAGAGTTAAACCAAGCTTCTTTAAAATACCTTTTGGCATGATATTTGTGGAGGCACCTAAATTTGATAGACAATTATGCAAGTTTTTACCAAAAACTCTAATTTTTAGTAATAAATATGGAACCTCTACTTTGTTCTTATACATCACTACATTAGCATTTGCAACCTTTTGTGATTTACTGGGTTTTTTGTTTAAAGATTCAAGAAACAAGTCTCTTTATTAAGTAATTTGAGTCAAATCATGTAAAGTGATATTATATTTAATCTTTTTCATGTCCTATACAATGTTATATACACTCCTAGTATAAGAACTAGATGAATCAATATTATCCCTAGAGTTACTTCCCTTTGGAGGTTCTGGATTGTTGTCTACTTGAGGATCAGAAAAAGTATCAAAGTTGTTTGGTGGAGTTAAACTAGTCAATGGTTACTTTTGTTCTCTATTCCTCAATGGTTAAGTCTTTTTATATACTATTGAAAATCATAAATATCTTCTAGAGTATCCTCAGGTTCATTCTCATCTTGGAATGGAAAATCAAATATCTCCACCATGAGAGTTGTATCAATAAATTTAGATGACTTTAAAGAACCAAATTTACCTGCAACATTATCTTTGTTAGTTCCACCTTCAAATGTATCTAACTCATCTTAAAATAATTCAAAATCATTGAAAAATTATATATAATCTAATTCACCATGCTTTGAAGTATTATGAACTCTATAATATTTAGTTAAAGCTACATCACATATGTTTATTTCAATATTGTTTTTACTTGCAGATGACTCATTATTGTTGTTGTTTTTATGAAAATTGTTTGTAGGTTTGTTGAACCTCTGGTAATAATAGTTTTTATTAGAACTTTCCTTAGCATTACCTACTTATATTTACAACTAAATAAAATTAGTGCTCAATTTTTGAATCATTTTGGGTGTGGAGTCATTTTCATTCTTAGGTGCCTCTGAATTTTGAACTTGATTACTACTATTAGTTGTTCACACCATAGCTCTTCGATCTTGTGGATGAGATCCATTTATAGTGTTATTTATGAATCCTAGGTTTTAACCAAGATGAGCATGACTCAAAGGTAATTGACTTGATATTGGTGTTTGATTCAAAGCAGACATGTTTTGATTATCATTTGAAATGACATTCAATGTAACTAAATTAGGAATAGCATATGTTAATTGACCCTAGGGTTGCATTTGATCACTTATTTTCACATCTTAAGCATAGGCTAAGGCTAATGTATTTATGACTCCAATAGATCTTTTTAAGAACATAGAAGTCATGGGATCTAAAGCATACCTATAAATCTCTAAAGGTAAGGATTCATAAAGTCTATAAAGAACTATAGTTCTAATAAATATATTATTGAATCTATCACTAAAAGATATAATAGTTTCACTTGAATCTCTTTTCACAGTAGTGAATTTTTGATAAAGGACACAAGGACTGATAATATTTCCAAATTAATAAATGAAAATAATATTGAAATCATTCCAACTGGTAATGTAATTCTTAATAAGGTTAAAAAACTAATCATATGTTGCATCTTTTAAAGTAAAAGGAATAATCTACAAGCAACATATTCATGAACATCTAATAATCTCAAGGCAGCCTTAAAGGACTTGATATGTTCTTCAGTGGTAACCAAACTTGTAGGACTAAAATAAGGTAAATACTTCTCAAGATTTCTAGGTAAATCATGTACCTAACCAAGCACATTGATGGAATATCCACCTAACCACGTCATATTATGATAAGGGTTGAACATAGGAGCACCATGAACATGTGAAGTAGGTTGAGATTTGGAAACACTACACTTACCTTTATCTACTCTTGTTTTCCTATGAATTTCCAAAGAAATAAGAGGAATCCTTATTTATTACCTTGACCTAGTCCTTATTCTTGGTATTTCCATCTTGTAAACTCTAAATCTTGTTCAACATATGACGTATCAACCTTATCTTTACAAATAATAATGATCAAATTTATATGTTAAGCAAATTTTACACAAATTCATATAATTCTTTTCAAATAAAATTGATATTTATCTAAATTATCTTAAATATACCTCCAAACTTCTGAATATGAATGATGTTTACACTTATAAGTTCAAATAAACCTAAATTTACAAAGAATAAACCAATCTTTGAACAATATTTCTATCACAACCTCAAACACATCAGATTTGCAAAGCTTAAGGTACCTTTACAAAAATTTATCATGAGTCTTCAAATAATAGCTATCTTTAGCTAAAAGAACCTAAAGATTGGTCTAAAACCATCAAATATCAATTATGTTTACACAATTGAGATAATAACAATACAGTTCTACAAAGAACCAGTTGATCTTTTAGAAAAATTCACCTAAATTAGATAAGATACTTCAAATTCAAAAAGCTTTAGCTTAAGGCCCTCCTTCTAGCACCATTAAAACTCGCATGTTGATGCTTGAAAGTGTATCACAAGGTTTACAGAGTCTTTAAAACACTTCTCATTTCTAGATTTGAATAATCTATTGCATGAGTATCTGGTTGTGATCTTCTTGAGGTCTTTGGTGGAATAGTGGCAAAGCAATTAACTATTTCAAAAAATGATAATATAACTGATTGTTGGGATCAATCATGATCTTAAAGCTTGCTTTTTAAATATGATGGTAATTTGAACTGAGTATAGTGAAATAATGATCAATACCTAAATTCTAATCTAACATGAATATTTACAATGAGGACTAAACTACAATGATTTGATTTTTAAAAATGAGTAAAAGGAAGGGTAGGGTAGAGAAGAAAGATATTGATGATCTTCAATCCATACATTATGACAAAGCTTAAATTTCATCCAAATATGCAATGAAACCAATATATAACATGAAATAGCCAACAACATAGATCCTATCATATACTACACAAATGTCCAAGGATAATTGAAATAATGTAAATAGGAAACCAAATTTAATTTAAATATTTACTTCCACAAGAAAATTGCTTTAGATATTTTCAAAAAAATAAAGGAAAATGAAATGAATCTAAGATCTTTCAATCAATATATCATAAGCACAAATTGACAACTATGCATTCAAATATGTGCATCTAGAATCCATAAAAACCATTCACATCTAAACATCAAACCAATTAGTTGAAGAAGTAGCCATGATAACAAATTACAAAAAAAATATGAGACAATCCTTTTAGAATTTCCTTACTTGCATTAATTTGATCTAAATTTACAAAGTAGTTTTTGCTCTAAAACTTTCCCCTCTTTTAAAAATGACAATACCCATTTTATAGAAGACTTTAAGGTATGTCAATCAGTCATATCAAATGATAAATGAAAAAGTGTCAAGGATAGTTGTCCTTTCTACGACATTCTAGAATTAGACACTTTAAAAATGGACTAACCTATAAGCAATGCACTTTACAAGATGCACATGATTTTACAAAATAGAATATTCTCTTTTTAAATGATATACATGTTTTTAAATAAGAGAATCTACTACGTCAAAAAAATTGACTTTGACAAGCTCCTTGTTGCTTTTATTACTTCATCTTCATTGCCTTATCATGTTTTTCATTAATTGTCTTGAATTTGATGATGGGCTCCATGAAAATCTCTTCTTCTTTGATCTACCAGGTCTTTCAAGTCTTTGTCAACTCTATCTAATGCCTCCTTAATGCTTTTATCATCACCAATCCTCTCCTCTACAGAGAAGATTAGGTCCAAGATCCTTTTATTATCTATCCCTATTTTGCCTTGGCTTTTTCTCCTCGCCACTTGTATGAATTGAGTAGCCCTATGTGTAAAATCCTCATCTATTATCAAGTTGATGGGACTACTAGTAGTTATGGCTTTGATCAAGCCACCCAATATATGCACCATCTAGTTTTTCAAATGTTTGAAATCCTTTGAAAGATCATCCATGCCTTTGGACCATTTTTTCAAAAATTTGATCTTCTTTATCAATATGACCATAGCCATATTTAAATGAGCCAAGTTGACTATTTTAAATCCAAGAATCTAGTCCTTTGTCAATATATTGACTAATTCCTTTATCTTGTTATATGAAGTTTGCCATTGATTTATTTCGTTCATAGATATAGAACTTTGCTTGCTCACCATATCTTTCTTGGACTTTGTTGACCTCAGAGAGATGAATATATCATACATAGTGGCTTCAAACTTATTGACCATATCTCTTAGAACGGACAAAATGTATTACTCCTAAAAATTCTTATTTTATTGTTTTAATCCTTTGATAGTAGGTTGAAACTATTTTGAATGTGCTTGAGCCAACTCAAGGGAATCCTCTTCAAATATTGGAACCTCACCAAGTCTCTATCCTTTATCATGGGTCAAATTAGTTGAGGGCTTGTTAATTCATGTAAATGTATTGTATGTGGCTCTAAGTGTTTAAGAATCATTACCTATTTCTAGATTTAGATAACCTAATACATGAGCCACAAGGTGTGATAATCATGTTATATGTGGTGGAATAACAACAAAACAAGTGAATTATTTCACAATATTTATAGTGTTTGGTTCTTGGGAGAACCTATAATTTACTAGTTGATCTTTATAAAAATGAAATCAATCTTGATTAAGTGAAGTGAGTTATTCTCAAAAGACTAAATATAAGATCTAAGATAAGGTGAATATTTACAATGAAGCTAATCTAAAGTGAAATGATCAAAGAAAAAGAAAAAGGTAGGGTAAGGTAGAGAAGGAGTGTGTTCATGTTACTGATCTTTAACACAAATATTATGACAAAGTTCAGATATCATCAAAATATGCACTTAGAACCAATGTATATCATGAATCAACATGAGCCCAAATCTTACTACACATTGGGAAAGCATCTAAGGAAATTAAAGAATGCAAATAAGAACTTGGTTCACTCTAAATATATACCTCTACAAGTAAACAACATAAGCACATCCACATGAAAGGAGGATATAAAAAAATGAACTTGAGAACCTTCAACCAACCTAGAATTAGCACAATTTAACAACTCTACATTTAAATTTTTTCACATTGAGAATCAATAAAAAACATTCAAATATGAATTACAAACCAAACAATTGAGAGAGAAGCCATGATACAATCTACACAAACAAGTGAGACAAAAAAAAATTAGAATTCCTTGTTTGCATTAAATTATTCCAAATTAGTACAAATTTCTTGCTCAAAACTCCTTCTCCTTTTACAATGGACAATACCTCTTTATATAGACAATTCATGAGGTATGCCAGTTAGTCATGGAAAGTACTAAGGACAATTATCCTTTTACAATTATTTTATAACTTTTTAAACATATAAAATGGCTATCCTATAGGCAGTGTTCTTTAAAAATTATGCATGGCTTTAAAAATAAGAATATTCTCTTTTTAAAATATTATACAAGTTTAGTTTAAAAGAATATTCCTAATTTAACTAAATTTGAGATCCTTTTGCTGATGCAGTTCCCTATTTCTACTATAGGATCTTCATTACTCTTTCATGTTACTCATCAATTAGCTTCAGATTGACTACAAGCTCTATGAAGAGTTTATCTTCTTGGCCCACAAAGCCTTTGAGATCTTTATCAGCCGTTTTTAATGTTTCTTTAATGCTCTTAGCCTCTCTAATCTTCTCCTCTACAATAAATATCATGTCCATGATCCTATTATTGTCTTCTCCAATCCTTGGCTCTTTCTTCTCACTTTTTGCATGACTAGGGTGGTTCTGAGCTTAAACTCCTCATCAGTGATGAGACATATGGAACTGAGTGTGGATAGTTTGGTGATCATGGTCCCAAGTATATATGTAATCTATCCTATCTTCTATATGTTTATCATCCACAAGGAGACTCTCCAAGTTTTTGGACCATGTGTTCAAAATTTTTATCTTGTCCACTAGTAATCCCATGACTATGTTTAGATGTGTCAAGATGATTGTCTTGAAGTCAGGAATTTGGTCCTCAGTCAAGATATTGATCAAATCCTTTATTTTGCCTCTAGAGTTATACCATTGGTGAATTAGGCCCTTGGTTGCTACATCTTGTTGGCTCAACACATTCTACTTGGACTTTATTGATTTTAAATAATCAAACATGTCATACAAATTTTATTCAAATATCTTGACCATTGACTCTAGAACTAATAAGACTACTTATTTCTCCAAGTTTAACTTTTTTTATTGCATACCTTTGAGGGTAGCTTACAATTTTTCTTCTTGTGCTAGGGCTAATTCAAGTATTTTCTCCTCAAATATATGTCTTTCTCTAGGCCTTTATCCTCCCACTAGGGTTAAATTGGCTAGTGGCTCTACCTTTTGGTAAGTGATCTCTTCACCACCAACCATGACCTTCATCTTTATGACCCTTTGTAATCTAGTTGTTGTTGGGTCAAACTTGACACCAACTAAGGATTAGGTTACCTTGGGAGCTAGGACTTCCATTTGTGATCCACTTGATTCTCCAAAAGGATCCATCCTTTTCTCCTCCTCCTTTTTCAAGGAAACTATCATGGCTTCAGCTCTTCATGAATAGGGATATTGATGGCTTGCATCATAGCCCAAAGATGGTGCCTAGTGGTCAATTTCTATAATTTACTAGAGATGAACCATTCTAGAAAAGTTGGACCATGAATCAAGTTTTCTTCACTAAAGGGATTGACTTACCTAAAGGATGAGTGAAATTCACCTTGGTATTTTTGGTCCTTACTAGAACCATGGCCATCTTAGCTTTTCTTTTAGGGGGATCCATAGGAACTAGATATAATATTTCTTTCCCATTTCCTCTTTTGTTTCCTCAATCTGTGCCTCTTCCTCATTTGACTCATAGGCATTACATAACATTTTAAAAGCATCTTTAACTCTCTCCCTAGGTTCTAATGCTACCATGTGAATTTCCTCAATAGCTAGTCCTCATTCTTCTACTAGGGTTGAAGAAGATGCAATTTCATCAATCCTTCTTTCTTCTAGCATTTTCTCAATCTATGTTTTAGGTTTTGGTTCTATTGATGGAGGTATAATAGGTGCACTAATTAGAAAATGGTACTATCTTGGCCCTAACTACCATATATCATCTCCTCCCTTTTGCTCCCTTAGCATATTAAATTCTGGATTGATGTGTTTTTTTAATCTCCTAGTGACCTCAAATAATAAAGATGTTTTTGTATACATGTGGTTAAAATGACTAGGTTAGTGCCCATAAGGCACACATTCAACATCCCTTTTACTTTCAAGTGTTCCTTAACTCTCCCATAGGGGTCTCACTACCTTAGCTCATCAATTTTTAAATTGAAATATGTCTTATATTTAGAAGCATCCTCAATATAATCCCATTACATAAAGATATTCCTACCAATGGTTATGGGGAGGGTGTGAAGCAGTCCCTTCCTTTTAGTATTAAAAAGACCATCTATTCCATTACATATTTGATAAACTACTTCTTGCTTTGCTAGTTTGATTGGTAAATGGATAGGTAGCATGAGTGGGATGCATTATGTCCCTTCAATCTTGATGATGGTATAATCTAGATATATCCATATGTCCCCCATGGCTTCAATAGTCTTCTTTATTACGGGGTTAACCCTCATCACTGGGACCCTTGTGATAACCTCACTAAGGGTTGGGTAAACACAATCACATATGAATTGGATGTGATCCTTGTTGGAGGTCTAGATTGCAACCTAGCTAAGCAAAGGATTATTCAAGTTCTCTATTTAAATCTAGTCCAACATGGGAATGATAGTAGGTTATGAGTCACCTAATCTTGAGTCAAAACTCTAGGATTTTTAATAAGTCTAGCTCATCTAATGCATCACTTAGCTCATTTCCACTAAAACTAATAATTATTGGGGGGAAAGGGAAAGAAAGATAATTGAAAGGGAAATCTAAGATACTTTTGGTGATACACCTAAATTGATGTTCATCCACTCTACTTGAACCTCTTAAAACACTAATGAGATAGAATAGATGATTGGATCTACAACTCTAAGGTCTATTATGCATCAGTATTTCATGCAGAGGTTCACCAAGTGATCAAAACTTGAGGTAAGTGGTGGAGAGTCCTGATTCAAAGCACTAACTAGTCAATGTATCCACATGCTAGCTTCAATCAAATGACATTAAACACCAAACATGACCCGCATAATAAGATAAATAGTAGCTAGGTAAGATTAGGACTTGACAAGAGATAGATTTTGACCACATATGCAAATTAAATTGACATGAACACACTATACTAGAATAATGAAGTCTAAAAGTAGTCTTCTATTCATATCAAGAGGTTACAAAGCTCAATCTTGGCATAGTCTAGTCATGCTCAAGAGAGGGATCCATTTTAAGGCTTATAAGCCTATTTATATAATAGAATGGGAATGAGAGAGATGGGGAACATGCATGGTAAAGTGGATAAGAGGTCATAATGACTGAGATCACATTTTCCTTGAGCTCCCAATTTCATTAATCTCACTGGGACTCTGGTTGGCATGGAAAGATGGATCATGAAGATTAAGACCACTACATAATGTAACCACTTCACTACATGAATCCTTCTTGAGCTCCTTTACATTCATGCCCTTATCTATCCTCCTCAATCATGTTCAATAGTATTTACATTACTAGGTAGCTATTTTAGCTTGCTCATGATTTCTTTTTTGATATTCCTTGTGTAGTTAGCACTCTGTCGTTACTTCTATATCCTGAATATAGATCTATTATGGATGAAAATCAATCTAATTTATTGGTTTTCATATAGTCATGATTTCAAAATGGATATCTATATGCTAGGGTCTCTTGATTTTGAAAGAAATGTGAAACCTACATCTAGAATCTCTCAAAACATTTTACAAGGCCTTAATGGCATTCGATGGCTCTACAAGATCTGCTCCTGGTTATCCAAATCATGTTTGATCTTGTATTTATGTATTTTATCTTCTCAATATATTGAGATACTTCATCTAATGTGTCTACCTCCATGGCACCTTCTAGTTTAATCTTAGTCAATTTTTTCATACATTGAAGTCCTCTAGCTCTCAACTTTTAATGTCGACCATCGGTCTTGATCTAAGCCCTCTTAAAATGTGCCAATTATTAGCTCTTTATTTACTCCATAAGAGTTTGTTTTCATTTATTTGACTTCTTAACCTCCTGCATGCCATAGATCTATTTAAATATGAATGAATTTTTACCATTGATCTTCTAATAGTTATCATAGTTGTGACACTTAGTAGGAACTCATTCATTCTTGATATCCTTTGACTTGTTAACTCCTCACTCACCGTTATATCTCTATGTATTATTAAATATGCACCATTGATATATTTGGGCCCATTGACCCTATCATTAACCATGCACCATTGGATCTTTGCTCAAGAAATCAATATCTTGACACTTGTTATTTGCACATTCATGCTAACTTTTTGACATGATGCTCACCATTGATCTTTGATGCATGATCAAACATGTGCCATTGGATCTTGGGACCAACTAACATTTGTTATTTA
The DNA here is from genome assembly GCA_037957365.1 of Torreya grandis. Classification (NCBI taxonomy): domain Eukaryota; kingdom Viridiplantae; phylum Streptophyta; class Pinopsida; order Cupressales; family Taxaceae; genus Torreya; species Torreya grandis. Next base: position 1,221,495 of record JARHVA010001344.1, on the reverse strand, counting down.
ATGGACACCATTATATATTCATGGTATGATTAAGTTCTAAACATTGATCTTGGGGTATTTGAACTCAAACAAATATTTCTCTAAGATTTAACTTGTCATCTACGCACCCATCCAACTTTATAAGTATAAATTTAAAGCTTTATATCTTGAGATAGAGAGCTCACCAAGACATAAAATTGTAGAGGATCATTTAGGCATGAATAAATTCATGTCCATGTGGTTTTTTTATACCTGAGAGGCTCCCTAAGTACATTTATTAAATACACAATCAAGCTAACCAGTCTATTTCTACATGACATTCTCATGATGGTTTGGTCTTTTAAATCTTGTACAAGTCATTTTATCATTCACTCAAGTAGTATATTTTCTCATTTTTCCAATTTAGAAAAAATATTGGTATATGGGGAAAATATTGGCCTCCATTTTTTGTGACTCACAAGGAAACATACTTGTTGGTCTTAAGAACCCAGACCATTTGTCTTGACTAGTACATTAGGCATGGAGTCTTCTCTGGTTCAATAGTTTAATCTGAATCTAAAACTAGCTTTCAACCCTTGGATAAGTCCTCTTGAAACAAACATGGACCAAAAGGAACAAAATAAAAAATGTGCCCAAAGCACTTATTGAAGGGAAGCACATAATAGAAGGGAAACTAATCTAACAAAGCAAGGACCACTAACCTAATATGCTAGGATAACACTTGGAAGAAAATAATCAACTAACTTTCATTTTAATCCACTTGGATCAAAAGGAAAAATCATAAACTCACTTTGTCTAAGATATGGTACAAGTTTCAAAGTAGGATATTCATTAAACATGACCCTTGATGAGGCACTCTTCTTACCTATCGACTCTCTTAGCATCTCCTACAGTGAGTCATCAACAGTAAACAAGTCACCAATAGAGACAAACTAGTCTTCATTTTTAGGATCTTTCTCATATTACTTATCATCTACAACCTTTGTAAGTGATACCTTATCTAAGCATTGTCTTTGAGTCCTTTTGGCACCTTGAGTGACCTTGTTCTCCTTATTATTAGTTGTAAACTCATTAAGCTCTCTAGGGAGCATTTCATAGTCCACCCAATCTAGGTCATTATCTTTAATGAGTGCTTTTAGATCCAACTACTCATGAACATGCTCTCCAATGGGCAACATATCTATGCAAACTCCCTCAACCCCTTACAGAGATTCAATGTATAGCTACCAATCATCCTTTTGTTCCTCACTTTGATTAACCTAAATAGGATCAATATCAAGGGTATATTGATCATTTTCAATAAGAGATATCTAAAACTCATCCATGACTTCGATTTTTACCAATATTTCATGGAGTTATTCCAAATCAAGACTATCCTTCTCATTATGCCTTGGCATCTCCAAAGTATCCCTACCTTCCTAAAGCTCCAAAACATTAATGGAATCATTAGATGAATATTCAACCTATTGTACTATCTCATCATCTAAATATACCATCTTAAGTTATTTAATCTCACTCATGAAATCATGGTACAACTACTACCAATGGTTTTCCTCTTTAGGAATTCTCTCTATCTCATCAATGGTTATGTGTGAGTTGTCTTCATGGCTACCTTCTAAAGAAATATGAGCTTGTACTTGATCTATATCAGCTACTACAAGATCTTGAGAAAACTCTTGATTTTGGATAGCTAATATGTGATCAAGAGGTTCTTGAGAAACAACCTCTTGATGCACATCTAAAATCCCTTCTTATTGGATATCATTTCCAACTTGAACTTGTTCCTATAACTTATCTTCTTTGGCATTATGAAAGATTGAAGCATGATTGTTCTTGCCAAGTTGTATACCAATAATGATTTCCTCTTCTTTATCACTAAATTCATAATTATTTTATCTCCCCTTAACTGCATCTTCTTGATCTACCCCACAAAGGAGAGGCTCTTTCTCTAGGAAAGGCACAGTAAATCCTTGAAAATGTTTAGTAAGATGAGAAAGGTCTAAATAAGTTACCATAGATGCCTGATTTTGCTCATCAAGCTACTCTTCTTGGATCACCTTCACCTCCTCTCTTTGTTTCTTTACTTCTTGAATGCCTCTCCATGAAGGAAAGGCTCTGGGCTTTTGGTGGGAAAGGAGTGGAGGATGAATGATCTCCTATTTGATCTTGACTTTAGTGTTTTGGCCTATGCTTGATATTTTTTATTTCCTTCTTGATTGTTGAATCTGATTCTAAGTCATAAAATTAGGTTTAGAAACATCTACTTTTGTACTTATTCTTGCTATGGGTGTGAAGAAGAAACTTGTTGTTGTGTTGCCTTTATAGCTATTATTGAATGCTAAAGATGTTGATTTGCAAGCTCAAGTTATTTGGCTAGATTAGCCTCAAAATCATGGACTAATTAGTTAGATATGTCTCCCTACAAAACTAAAGATGAAGCCTCTTGTATGATTTGCTAAGAATCATAGATATTAGTCTCCTCAACACATACTTTTTCAACCTTTTGATACCTTTCTTAGATAGACTTCCAAGTAGGAAAGCTAGAAAAGGCTTGGTTTATCTCCTAAGGTTTATGATAAACCTTGGTTTGCTGATCATAAAGGGAAAAGGGTGGCTCTATAAGAACTTGTTATTGATTATGATGACCTTAGGGTTTCTCATAAATCACAAACCTCTTTTCAATGACTATTATTAGACCTCCAATGTCGAGAATATTAACACTAATCTTTGAATGACCTTTCCTTGTGAAAGTTGAACATACATCTTTACCCTACTTAAAATTAGCTCTCATGGTTTGAATTTTATGCTTAGATATCTCTTATCTATAGCTCTTACTTGTGTCTATGTTTATCATCTATTTCTCATATCCAAATAGAGTTTTCTTGAATCTTGAGATGGATTGATTTGGGGCTTAAATGGGCTGGTTAGGAGGATAAAAAGATTCATGAGGGATGCTATAAGATTGGTATGGGTCACCATACTATTGGTAAGGATCTATAAATAGTTGTTAATGCTCATAATAATGTTTATAGGCTTCATTTGGTTGATGATATGGCTCACCAACCTAATTAGGATAGAATTTTGCCCCAAATCCAGCTTTCAAAACTCAGGAAAGAGACAAGATAAAGATAAAAATTAATTGAAGGCTTATCCAGACTATTTTAACAAGTTGAAAGCTTGGAGTCACCATTGATTTTTGCAAATATGGCTTCAAAGGTTGATTAAATGAAGAGAACACCAAAACTCTTCACTCAGTGCACAATAAAACTAGTTCAATTAGGCATGCCAAAATTGTTGGAGGTCTAGATTACACCCCAGTTGTGCAAAGGATTGTTCAAGTCCTCTATTAAAATCTAATCTAATAGGGGAATGACCCTAGGTTGTCGGTCACCTAATATTGGGTCAAACCTCTAGGATTTGTAATGAGACTAGCTCCTCTAATGCATCACTTAGCTCATTTCCACTAAAACTACTAATTGCTAGGGGAAAGGGGAGAGAAATATAACTAAAATGGAAATCTAAGATAATTTTGGTGATACACCTAAATTAATGTTCATCTACTCTATTTGAACCTCTTAAAACACTAATGAGATAGAATAGATGATTGGATCTACAACTCTAAGGTCTGTTATGCATCAATATTTCATGCAGAGGTTCACCAAGTGATCAAAACTTGAGGGAAGTGGTGGAGAGGCCTAATTCAAAGCACTAAATATTTAATGTATCCACATGCTATCTTCAATTAAATATAATTAAACACTAAACATGACCCACATAAAAAGATAAACTAGTAGCTAGGTGAGATTAGGACTTGACAAGGGAGAGATTTTGACCACTTATGCAAATCAAACTGACATGAACACACTATACCAGAATAATGAAATCTAAAAATAGTCTTATATTCATCTCAAGAGGTTACAAAGCTCAATCTTGGTAGATTCTAGTCATGCCCAAGAGAGGGATCCATTTTAAGGCTTAGAAGCCTGTATATATAACAGAATAAGAATGAAAGAGATGGGGAAAATGCATGGGAGAGTGGATAAGGGTCATAATGATTGAGATCACATCTTCCTTGATCCCTAATTGCTTTAATGTAACTAGGTCTCCATTTGGTGTGGAAGGATGGATCATGAAGATTAAAACCACTGCAGGAAGCTACCACTCTACTGCATGAATCCTTCTCAATATCCTTTGAATTAATGCCCTTTGTTTTCCTCTTCAATCATTCTTGATGTTCTTTACATTATCAGGTAGCTAATTTAGCTTGCTCATGATGACATTTATAACATTTCATTCATAGTCAGTATTCTTCCATTACTTCTATATCCTAAATATAGATCTATTATGGATGAAAACTAATCTCCTTTATTAGTTTTCATATAGTCATGATTGAAAAATGGAGATATATAGGCTAGGGTCTCTTAATTCTAAATGAGACATGGAACCTACTTCTAGAAGTTCTCAAAAATCTTTACATGGCCTTAATGGTGTTTGATAGCTTCGTAGGATCTACTCCTAGTTATCTAGATCATGCTTGATCTTGCATTTATGTATTTTACCTACTAAGGATGGTGAGATCCTTTGTCTAACATGTCTACCTCCATGGCACCTTCTGGTTTGACCTTAGTCAAATTTTCCCTACATTGAATTCCTCTAGCTCTCAACTTTTAATGTTGACTATCGATCTTGATGTAGGCCCTCTCAAAATGTGTCAATTTTCAGCTCTTTATTTATTTTATAGGATTTTGCTATTAGTTCTTTGACTTCCTAAATTCTTGCATGCCATAGAACTTAGTATGAATGAACATGTACCATTGATATTCTAAAGTTTCCATGGTTATGAAATTTGGTAGGAACTTATTCATTATTGATATCTTTTGACTTGTTGACTCCTCTCTCACCATTAGATATCTTTGTATGATTAAATGCACACTATAGATATGATTGGGCCCACTGACCTTGTCAGTCACCATGCACTATTGGATCTTTACTCAAGCACTCGAGATCTTGATACTTGTCATTTTCACATTCATTCTAACTTTTTAACTTGATTCTCACCATTGATTTTTGATGCATGATCAAATGCATTTTGTTAGATCTCAAGACCCACTGACATCTATTAGTTGATGTGTACCATTGTATCTTCATGGTATGATTGAGCACCAATCATTGATCTTGGGGCATTTGAACTCAAAAAATCTATTTTCTGAAGCTTGAACTTGACATCTACATGCCCATCCCAAGCTACAAGTATAACTTTGAAGTTTTATATCTTCAGATAAATAGCTCATCAAGACAAGAAATTATCAAAGGATGATCTAGGCATGAATAACTTCATGTCCATATGGTTTTTTATCTCTGAAAGGATCCCCAAGTGAATTTATTAAATGCATAATCAAGCTAACCAATCTATTTTTACATGATGTTCTCATGATGGTTTGGTCTTTCAAAGCTTGTACATGTCATTTGATCGTTCATTCAAGTAGGAACTTTGCTCATCTATCAAATCTAGGAAAAATATTGGTATGTGGGCCAAATATTTGCCAACAATCCCTCTACTTAAAGATGTGTAACTTGGAGTAATATTGTGAAATAGTTTGTGTCTCATTAGGTTAGCAGCCCCTCATGCTGGGAATCTTGGTTATAGTAATTAGGGCATCCAGAAGGTACATTATCATATAAATTTGGGTTTTCCTCCTCTTTATAATATCTATCAAATTAAATTAATGATAATTATTTCAGTTAAAGGTGGGTGAGCTACTTTTCCACCATGAAGTAGATAAAGGGCATCCAAATTTGGTCTACATATGTAGTGGTTGAATTACCACACAACATATTCATCATTGTTATGGTCATCCTTATTTTAAGTCTGAATTGACTAATGGGGATGTTTTTATTGAAGTCTAAAAACACTTGGTTCCTAATATATAGCCATAGGGTAAGGATTCTCTTTAAATCATTCTATTTGGCCCAGTTGTTGATCGATGTTATGTCTATTTGTGGTTTGAATAATTTTTAGTAGTTCTCAAAGGCTATAGGAGAAATGTATGCCATCTTATGTTGAGTATGTCCATTAATTAGCATGCCTTTATCTATTTTATCATCCTTAAAAATGGGAGAAATAATTTTTATGTAGTGGAGTACCTTAGGTTTCACCACTGCATAATGTAGACTAGTCATTTGTATAACAACTATGTCGTAGTATAGTCTCTTTACAAATATGTTCTTCTCTTATTCTCTTGTAATGGTTGGTTTTTATTCAATGGTTCAAAAAATCTTAGACTGATTTTTGTATCTTATGTTGCATCAAAATCTGTGCCCTTAAAAATCCTCCCTTCTACATCTGAGGTCAAGTAAAGCTCCACATCCTCCTTAGAAACACCTTTTCAAGCTACCATGGCTATGAATTTTGTTAAATAACTCACTGGTAGACTGCACTTCAATTATAGATTAAATTATTCTTTCATAAATAGAAATTTTCTTCTCATTAGCTCATTTATAATGATCATTAGGTCAAACTAGGGATCTTTTACTTGCTAGGGCTTTCTGAAGGTTATCACAATGATTTAATGGTGGTAGCTATTCAAATTATGGGAGCTTTATGACTTGGATTTGGTTCAAATTTGCATATTTATACCTTGGCCTTTTGGGTCCATAAAATATTTTGAATGGACATGTATACCAACATGGAATTACCATGTCATTCTATTTATTAACTTTTATAATGTGATCATTGCCTTTAGGACATGTGTCAGGATCTCATTGGATCTGAACCCTTTGAAAATTCCACCTCAACTCTCACTATTGGATCTATTTTCATGGATCACCATGGTTCATTAATCTAGATTTGATAATTTCAATTCCATTAACTTCTTCTACTATGTTCATTACAATTTTGACACTTGTCACTAATACATTCATTATAGCTTTGTTTAAAATTCCACCTTCATCTCACACTATTAGATCATCTCTACCTAGATTAATGCACTCAATTGATCTCAATCCATTGGATTTTATCATTTACTCTACACCATTGATCAGAAGGTGTACACTCAACCATGTACCATCAATATTTGGGAAGGTACTCAAGCTCTAATCTTTGGCTTGCAATTGTGCCACTTATCATCTTCATATTTGCTCATAGGGTATTTGACTTTTCAACTTTTATTTTTCACCATCAAATCATCTTTTGTTGATTGAACATGCTTCATCAGATCATAATTTTAAGATTGAATGCCATTAGATGCTCACTATTATTTTTCTAATATTATGACACTTGTCACCTTCTCTCTTATCTTAGGGATATATTGAAGTTTTGACTTAATATGAATTATCGATCAGAATGTCTGCACTCAGCCATCAATCTTTGGGATCATATTTGAGCTTTAATCATGAGCCATGGGATTGATGATTTTTGCTTCCTTGCTTATTTTAATTCCTTCAAATTTTTAATGTTGATCATCAGATCATCATTGCTTGATCAAATGCACACTATCAATCCTATAGGTAATAAAAATAAGCTACATCATGTTTGATAAATATAGATAACTTAGGCTTAAAGTTTTAAACTAAGGTTTTATTCGTGTTGATAAGCACAATAAAATCTAAGGATAAAATTTTAGACTAAGTTTTAAAGCATGATAAAGTGACCCTGTAGATAGTAAAAGACATGGCATAAAGTCTTAGCCTAAGGTTTTTATTATATTAATAAATGAAATTAAAACTTTAAGATAAGGCTTTAGGATAAGCTAGAACATAATTAAAGGGACCATGCAATTAACTAACACATAGGAATAAAGGGAACTTGGGACATAAAGGGACCAAGCATAAGATTTTTATACTAAGGTTTGGTTGTATTAATAAACATGACTAATCCTTGGGATAAGAATTAAACTAAGTCCATGGCACAAATGATTGTTCGTACACAAATTATTCCCACACAAATTTCAATTTAATTAAAAGGTCCTCGGTTAAAAGACACCCTAAGGTATAAAACCCTAGGTTTTAACATTGTTTACTCATGAATTCAATCAAACCATCAAAGAATAAAATGGTCAAATGATTATTTGAAGCTTAAAACCCTAGATATTATCCACAATATTGAGATTCCACTAGGCCTACAACCTAGAAACATGAAAGACAACCATTAACAACCTTAGAAGGGGTAAAACTATGATCACCTAAAAATATGTCAATTAATTGAAATAAGAACTGGGTCTTTATAGTCTTCAAATAAATATTATCTGCTTAACATGTTAATAGTAACCTGATCAAGTGGGATCTTCAATTCAAAGCATAAATTTGAAGTTTTTTGAAATAAGGGTCCTCATTTTTAGAATTGGTGGTATGTTGACCTCAATAAATGGTAACTTCTAGTGGAAACATAGAAATATGTTAGAATTTGGAGACTCTAGTTTAAACTAATAAATAGGCTACTTATTCCACATGATCAGGTACCATAGTTAAGATCAAGCCATAATTTAGATAAGTCTTACACATGCAAAATTAGAATCAAACATCAAAACATAGCCATGTTGTGTGTGTGCTTTGATTCTAATTACTAATTACCATGGGATTTAGAGGAAAACTTCCAGATTTATGACATTGATCATTAACATTGACTTATAACATATTTAGATGTTCATTAAGAATCATGCTTTAGCTTAGGTAAGGCTTGAGCATTACTTTGCTACCATCTAGGCATTCATATCCTAGATAGAGATACCTTTGGTTCCACTAAAGACCTTGATCCACTACCATCCATGCATCCATATCCCCAATGGAGATTACCAAAATCATCTTTGCTTGGAAAGCTTCTGAATTCTACAATAAATCTCTTATTGTTGTATTTTTTAGATATGTTTTACTTTCTACCAAAGGTTGGGAACCATATAAGCCAAGTTTTGGGATTTGGTCAGATGTTTGATCATGGGAATGATTCATAAACATAAATTATCCCATGTTAATAAATACTATTTTATTTTAAATGGATTTTAATAAATATTTCAATTTCCAAAATTTAATTAAAAGAATTGACTTTTAAACTCAAATGTAAATTATCTGAACAATTTTGACTATGAGTGTTTTGTAAACTTAGATAATTAAATTGTTTATTTAAAAACATTTGATTCATATCTTTATCTCTGTAAATAGTCTCTTAATTAAATTTTAGTAATTAAATTCCAAATATCAATAATAATTAAAAATTGATATGTTATTGGAAAACTAAAATAAATAATAAAATAGAGACCATAGATTGTTTACGGGGTTCACCAATTGGTTACGTCCTCAGGTTCATTCAAACTATTCCATTATAAATAAGATATAAATATAATTATTAAAACTTACATCATTGAATAACATGTAATTGGTTAATCAACCTCTGAAGAACTCTAATCTCAGATCATAAATGTCCTTCATTTCCAAAATGATCACTTGCAAATATATATCTCTAAAATGAGTAATATTTCTCTCTCCAAGGAGGCAAAACACTCTCAAAAGTTTTGTAAACTACCTTATAGTTTTAATAAATCCCTCTCTATAATTTAGACAAATTAAAAAAGATTTTAAAATATGCAAAATGGCCTCGATCAGCTATTCTAAAATTTTGCCCATGTACAAAAATATAATCTGTACTTCCTCCATTTTCTATCTCGGGATATAAAAAATTCTCCAATATAAAATTAAATAAGATTATATATATCCAATGTCGGATAACAACCTTCTTTCACACTTGAAGTATACTGATCTCCCATAATTAGCTGGCACACTAATTTAAATGGAATAAAATCACATAACTTTCCACACCCCATAAATTTTCACACACCCCATGGAATTCCATGTGGTAAAAGTGGGTAATGATAATGTTTAATTGAAATATCTCCCATTATTACCAAATTCCATCCACGTGGGAGTGGGAATAAACTTTTTAAAATTGGAACTTGAGTTTATAAATAAAATATCCAATGGAATAATTTAATAGGATATTTTAAATTGTAATTTAATTAAATTTGAATTTAATATTCCATAGAAAATCTAAAAACCATTAATAATAGGATATTATATAAAATATCATCCCAAACCATATGAAGAGTGAAAATTTTCTAGATCAAGGACAATCATCTTTGGTTGTAAAATTTGTCCCAAGCAATTAATGTTATTTAAGTGCAAACATTATTTTTTCTTAATAATTCAAACTTTATCCTACATAAAAAATACTTATTAGAATCAAACTTGGATCAAGAACAAGGTTTATGATTTTAGGAACCAATCTAGATATCAGTCCTTACCAATTTCTCTAAATTTTAACATTAAGCTCATATTTTAGGATCCTTGATCAACCATTGGTTAAGGTTCATACCTGCATTCCTAGATTTTGGAGTTCCTCTTGATAAATTACATGCATTGGAGCTAAAGGAATATCTTGAAAAATACTTATTAAAAGTAGGGAAAACAAAATAAAAGGAAACACACAATAAGTAAACTAGCAACAAGCAAACAAATATTTCTACGCACTATTTACAAACAAGGAACAAGAAGGAAAAAGATAGGAAAGAAACTCATCTAAGCCTACTTACACCAAACCTAAATATTCTTATATTTTTCTCCATGTATACTTGAGGTGGAGCAACAAAGAAGTGGTGCTTGAGATATTGCCCATTTGTTGGCAATGTAAACTCTGCTCCTTGCAAGTCTTTGAGCTTGAAGTTATTGTCTTTTAACATTTCAGTAATCTAATAGCATCTAATCCACAAAGGTGTGAATTTTATATGCTTTCCCTTAGGTTCAGATGCTTTGTCCCAAAGAAGAACTAGGTCTCCTTATCTGAACACCTTAATTTTGGAACATTTATAAAACTATCTTTTCACTATGGTTTGATGCCTACTAAAATTGGCAAAAGCTTCCTCTCTTGTATCTTTAATTTGGATAATGTCAAGTAACCTTGAACTTGTAAACTCCAAATCTTATCCTTCCATGTACTCTTACATAAACATGTAGGTTTGAAGCTTGAGTGTGATGGGGAATATAGGTTCTTGACCATATACTAAAAAAATGGTGATGCCTTTAAATCTTATTTAACTCTTGTTCTATTAGCCCGAAGGGCATACACGAGTATCTTGTGCCAAGTTTTTGGTTTGTCAGTTGTAGACTTCCTGATGGCTTTCATCAAATTTCTGTTTGTTGACTCAAAAACCCCATTACCTTGTGGATAATATTTTGATGAAAACTTGAGAACAATGTTGTTGTCATATACCCACTTAGTTATCTTAATGGATATAAAATCAAATCCATTATCATAAACTAGAGTCACTAGTGTTCCAAATATAGTACATATGTTTTCTTCTAAGAACTTTATCAAATCTTTAGTCATGCATTATTTGGTAGTCACTTATTCTATCCACTTGATGTAGTAATTAGTAATAGTGAGCACATACTTATGTCCTTCTAAAGAATTGGGGTTGATGACCCCTACAAAATATAATCCCCATTGAGCAAATGATTTATCAATCATCATTTGTTTTAATGGCATGGCTACTTTGGGCTCTTTAGTGTTAAAAATTTGTCATTGATGACACTCTCTCACATACTTGTGAGCATATTTGAAGATAGTAGGTCGATAGTAATGAGCATTGAGGATATTATGTGTTTTTGTCCTTCCTAATGGGTGCCCACTTCCAAGTTTATCATGGAAAGTACTTAGGATCTCATTAGCTTCCTCTATGGAAACACATATTAGTTATATGCCTTCATAATTATTCTTGAAAAGTACTCCATATTTGATCAAGAAATGTGTTTCCTTTAGTCTTAGAGCTATGCTTTGCTCCCTAGTCAATCTTATAGGATAAGTGCCATTGATTATCAAATGAACAATAGAGTCATACCAATCATTGGGTTGAAAACTTTTCTGATCTACTTGCATGATACTTAACTTGGGATTAGTATTGGTAATTAATTGAATTATCTCTTGGCACCTTACCAGTTTGGCAATCTTAATTTCCATATCATACTCTTGAAGTACACACATTCATTTACCTCTTGTTTCCCCTAGTTCACATTGGCTAAGCATGAGATTAGTGGTAGGGTTTGGTAGTATTGCATGCACTATATTTCTAAGGAAATAATACCTAAATTTTTTCACTACCTTGACTAAATCACATGCCTTCTTATCAATTAAAGAAGATTTCAACTCAAAAATTTTAAAATTAGAACACATGAAAGTAATACAATGATCACATCCATCTATCTTTGAGTTAGGATAGTTGCAATTGTATGGTCAAAAGTAAAAGAATAAAGATAGAAATATTTAAAAAAATTAGGACTTATCAATAATGGTACCTACATTATTACCTCTTTTATGTCCTTGAAGGCTTTTTCGATCTTTTCATTCCAAGGGATTTTGGATTCTTTCTTCAACATATCATTTAATGGCTTTACAATCTCTGCAAAACTAGAAATAAACTTTCTCACAAAGTTGATCTTCCCAAATAAAGATTTAAGATCTTTTCTACTATTAAAGGATTCTATCTTAGTTATAGAATTTATTCTATTAGGGTCTATATAAATCCCCTCTTTAGTTATAACATGTCCTAATAATTTTCCCTCAGTGACACAAAAAATACTTTTCTTTGGATTGAGAGAGATTTCATACCTTCTAGACCTTTCAAATACCTACTACAAGTATATGATCTTCCCTATTTTTAGAAAAGATAATCAAGTCATCATGTAAATGATATTGTACTTACCTATTAGCCCTTGGAAAGTGTGTTTCATTACTCTTTGGAAGATTTCACCTATATTTATCAACCCGGCATTCTCTTGTAGGCAAAAGTGCCCCACTTTGTAGTGAATGCATTCTTTAATATGTCTTCCTTATTCACAAGCACTCAATTATAACTTTTCACTTGATTGAATATTATCTTTGAATCGCCATGAACCAATAGTTATTTCACGTTATGTTTGATGGAAAATTGTAAACTTAAGATTAGAGCCTCATATTCTGCCAGATTATTAGTGCAAGAAATTTGAAGTCTGTATGAAGTACTAAATTCTTTTCCAATAGGATTAACCAATAAAATTCCTACATCATAACCAAACTTACATCTTGCACCATCAAGAAATAATTTCCATATCCCAAGCATAGCATGAGTATCTTTAGAGTTACATACCTTATATGTGTAAAGAATATAAACTCCTAACTCAGAGTTAACCATGTTTACCCTTTCATTTAAAACATTATACTCGATGATCATATGTTTCATCTTGGGCTCTCTTTCAATTATAATTTGATTTGGCACTCCCTTCCATAGAAACCACATGTGAAAATAATTAGTGGACATGTAACCATTCAATTATGTAGTCCAGTCTCTCTCAGCAGCATTCAATAAGCATCAGGGATATCCACTACTTGGATGTCTATAAACTATTGTATCCTTGGCTCAAATACAAGCTACATGTGAACATTCAACAATTATCTAATTAATTTCACTCTATATTTATCTCATTGAGTAACAACCCTATTCTATTTAATTAGATTCAAACCTAATAGCTCACAAATACCTTTAAGTATGATGTTAGCAGATGCACCAAAATCTAATAAACAATAATGCAAATTCTTACCAAACTTCCTGACTATAAGTAAGAAAGGTGGGGCATCTAATTTATTCTTGTACATAGCAACATTTGCATTTGTAGCTTTGGGTGACTTAATAGGCTTCTTAGATAGAGATTCAAGTAACAAATATCTTTGCTCAATTATTTGATTGTATTTGTGTAAGGTGATGTTGGCCTTAATCTTCTTCATGTCCTCAACTATATTGTACCCACATCTAGTATAAGTAATAGATGACTCAACATTAGGCTTAAAAGTTCTTCATTTTAAAGGCTTAGTATTCTTGTTAGTTGTAGGATCTAGAGGAGTGTCAAAATTATTTGGTGGAGTAAAAGTGGTCAATGGTTGCTTATGCTCCCTATTCCTTAGAGGATATGTCTTCTTCAAATATTATTGAAAGGCATGCACCTCTTCAATAGTATCCTTGATCTCATTCTCTTCTTTGAATGAGAATTCAAATGTCTCCACCATCAAGGTTGTATCTATAGATTTGGATGACCTAGAAGATCTAGATGCACCTATAGAATTATCTCTATTAGATCTACTTTCAGGTGTATTTAATTCATCTTGAAATAATTCAAAAGCATTACAAAATTCAATCCATTCCAACTCACCATGCTTTCAAGTATTGTGAACCCTAAAATATTTAGTTAATGTAACATCACAAATATTAATCTCAAGGTTATTTTTCTTACCTAATGATGATTCATTATTGTTATTATTGCTAGTGTTACCATTGTGAAACTGGTGGTTAGGCCTATTGAACCTTTGATAAGAGTAATTTCTATAGGATTTCTCCTTAGTATTGCCTACTTGCTTCTACAATTGAAGAAAGTTAGTACTTAGCTTTTTAACCATATTAAGCATGGATTCATTCTCATTTTTTGGTGCCTCTAAATTGTGAACTTGATTGTTATTACTAGTTATTAGCATCAAAGCTCTCTATTCCTATGGATGAAATCCATTTGTGGTATTATTGTTCAAGAATCCAAAATTTTGGCTAGGATGAGCATAGTTTAAGGGAAATTGGTTAAATATTGGTGTCTAATTTAATGCAAGCACATTATGATTGGCATTAAGAATGACATTCAGTACTAGGAAAGTGAGGTTAACATTGGGAATGGCATATGCAAGTTGACCTTGAGGTTGTGTTTGCTCATTGATTGTTACAGCATTAGCATAAGCTAATGCTAAGGTATTTATGACTCCAATATATCTTTTAATAAACACATAAGTCATGGGGTCCAAAGCCTCCTTATAGGTTTCCAAAGCCAAGGCCTCATCAAGTCTGTAAGGAGTTACGGTTCTAATGAACATCTTCTTGAATATATCATCAAAGGCTCTAATGGTCTTACTAGAAACTCTTTTAATGATGGTGAATTACTGATATAGAATGCAAGGACTAATAATTTTACCAAACTGATCAATAAATATTCTATTAAAATCATTCTAGCTAGTGATATAGTTCTCTAGAAGGTTAATAAACCACTTATATGCAACATCTTTGAAAGTAAATGAAAGCAATTTGCATGCTACATCTTCATGAACTACATTTAATAGTGTTAAAGCAACTTTAGAAGATTTTAAATGTTCTTTAGCTATGATAATACCATTAGGACTAAAATATGGCAAATATTTCTCAGGGTTCCTAGATAGATCATATACCTGACCAAGCACATTAATGGAGGATCTACCCAACCAAGCCATACCTTGATAAATATTGAACATAGGAGCACTCTAAATAGGTGAATTAGTCTAATATTTAGAAACCCTTTGCTTACCTTTGTATACTCTTGCTTTCATTTGATCTTCTAATGAAAGGTGAGGTAATCTTGATTCTAACCTTGACCTAGTCTTGATCCTTGGCAATTTTAGCTTGTAAACCTTTAGTCCTATCCAAAATATGACTTATAAACCTTATATTTTCAAATATGAATTATCTTTGGCTCAATTCTTGCAAATAACAGTCCAATGCTTACCTATGAGTAGATTTTCAAGTTTAAAATCCAAAAGTTAAGAAAAATTTGCATAAATTTATATAAATCCCTTTAAATAATAATTATCTTTGACTGAATAAGTTTAAATTTAAATCTAAAATGGAGAATATCAATGATATTTATAATTATAAGTCCAAATAAACCTAAATTTGTAAATAATCAATCAATATTTGAGCAAGTTTTCCATCATTAATTTCAAACAAGGAAAGTTTACAGAGCCCAAGCTACCTTTGCAAGAATTTAACATGAATCTTTAAAAAATGACAATTTTCAGCTAAATGAGCCTAAATATTGGTCTCAAACCACACGTATCAATGATATTTACACAAATATGCTACTAAAAACACAAATATATAAAGAATTCATTAAACTTTGAACAAATTTACTAAAATTAGCAAAGATAACACAAATTTTCAAAGATTTAACTAAGGCCCTCCTTCTAGCATTAGTATAATGCATTCTCTTATTAATGCATGTAATTATATCACAAGTGGTTATGAGTGTTTAAGAAACACTACTCATTTCTAGATTTAGAGAACCCAATGCATGAGTTTCATGTTATGATAATCCTATTATCTATGGTGGAATAATGGAAGAACAAGTGAATTGTTTTACAATATTTATAGTGTTTGGTTGTTGGGAGCAAATGTGGCCTTCTAGTTGATCTTTATGAAAATGAAAGCAATCTTGGCTAACTGAAGTGAATTATGCTCAAAAGACTAAATCTTAGATCTAAGCTAACATGAATATTCACAATGAAGCTAATCTAAAGTGAAATGATCAAAAATATCAAAAGGTAGGGTAGGGCAGAGAAGAAAAGTATTCATGTTGTTGATCTTTAACACAGATATTATGACAAAGTTTAGATATCATCAAAATATATACTTAGAATCAATGTATAACATGAAAAATCATGAGCCCAAATCCTACTACACATTAGGTAAGCATCTAAGAAAATGAAAGAATGTAAATAAGAACTTGGTTCACTCTAAAGATATACCCATGCAAGTAAATAACATAATCACATTCACATGAAAGGTAGATATAATGAAATGAACTTGATAAACTTCAGCCAACCTAGCATTAGCACAATTTTAAAACTCTACATTTAATAAAGTACACATTCCAAATCAATAAATACCACTCAAATTTGAATTGCAAACTAGACAATTGAGAGAGAAGTCATGATACAATCCACACAAATAAGTGAGATAAAAATTTTAGAATTCCCTATTTGCATTAAATTTCTCCAAATTTTTACAAAGTTCTTGATCAAAACTCACTCTCCCTTTAAAAAGGATAATACCTCTTTATATAAACAATTCATGAGGTAATTCGGTCAGTCATGTCAAGTACTAAGGATAGTTATCTTTTTACAATCATTCTAGAACCTTTTAAACATTTCAAATGACTATCCTATAGGCAGTGTGTTTTACAAATTGTGCATGCCTTTAAAAATAATAATATTCTCTTTTCAAAATATTATACAAGCTTAGTTTAAAATAATATTCTTAATTCAACTAACTTTGAGATCCTTTTGTTGATGTAGTCCCCTATTTATACTATAGGATCTTCATTGCTCTTTCATGCTACTCATCAATTAGCTTCAGATTGACTGCATGCTCTATGAAAAGTTCATCTTCTTAGTCTACTAGGACTTTGAGATCTTTATCAACCCTTTTTAATGCTTCTTTTATGCTCTTAGCCTCTCCAATCTTCTCCTTTGTATTAAAAATAATGTCCATGATCCTATTATTATCTACTCTAGTCCTTCCTTGGCTCTTGTTTCTCACTTCTTACATGACTAGGGTGGCTTTGAGCTTAAACTCCTCATTAGTGATGAGACCTATAGGAATGAGTGTTGATGGTTTGATGATCATGGTTCTAATTATATGCTCTATCCTATCTTTCAATTTTTTATCATCCACAAGGAGACTCTTTAAGTTTTTGGACCATGTGCTCAAACTTTTGATCTTATCCACTAGTAATCCCATGATAATGTTTATATGTGCCAAGATAATTGTCATGAAGTTAGGAATTTTATCCTTAGTCAAGATATTTATCAAATCCTTTATTTTTCCTCTAGATTTATAACATTGGTGAACTAGGCCCTTGGCTACTACATCTTCTTGGCTCAACACATTCTGCCTAGACTTTATTGATTTTAAAGAATCAAACATGTCATACAAATTTTCTTCAAACATTTTGACCATTACCTCTAGAACTGATAAGACTGCTTATTTCTCCAATTTATCCTTTTGTTGTTTCAGGTCTTTGATGGTAGCTTGTAATTATTCTACTTGTTCTTGGGCTAATTTAAGCACATTTTCCTCAAATATTTGGCTTTTTCCAAGCCTCTATCCTCCTACTGGGGTTAAATTCATCAATGGCTCTACCTTTTGGTAAGTGATCTCTTCACCACCAACCATGACCTTCTTCTTTGTGACCCTTTATAATACATCTATTGTTGGGTCAAACTTGACACCAACTGAGGATTGGGTTACCTTGGGAGCTGGGACTTCCATTTGTGCTCTACTTGATTCTCCTAGAGGATCCATCCTTTTCTCCTCCTCTTTTTTCAAGGCAACTATCCATGTCTTCAACTCTTCATGAACAGGGATATTGATGGCTTTCATCATAGCCCAAGGATGGTACCTAGTGGGCACTTTCTATAATTTACCATATATGAACCATTCTAGAATGGTTGGACCATGAATTGAGTTTTCTTCACTAAAGAGATTGACTTCACTCAAAGGATGAGTGAAAGTCACCATGGGCTTCTTAGTCCATATTAGAACCATGGCAATCTTAGGTTTTATTTTGGGGTATCCATAGGAACTAAATCCAATATTTATTTCCAATTTTCCTCTTTTGTTTCCTCCATCTATGCCTCTTCCTCATCAAATAGGCACTAGATAACATTTCCAAATTATCTTCAACTATATCCCTAGGGTCTAATGTTACCATGTGAATTTCCTCAATGGGTGATCTTTGTTCTTTTGCCAAGGCTAAAGAATATGCATTTTCATCAAGCATTCTTTCCTCTAGCCTTTGCTCAATCTATGTTTCAGGTTTAATTTCTAATGATGGATTTCTAATGGGTTCACTACTTTACAAATGATATTATCTTGGCCCTAACTACCATTTATCATCTCCTCCCTTTTTCTCCTTCAACATCCTATATTTTAGATTGATGTGTTTTTCATTCTCTCGATGACCTTGAAGAACGAATATGATTTTGTGTACATGGGGTCAAAAAGACTAGGTTGGTTCCCATAAGGCACATTCAACATCCCTTTTGTTGTCAAGTGCTCCTTAACTCTCCCATAGGGTTCCACTACCTTAGCTCATAAATTTGTAAATTGAAAGATGTCATGTGTTTAGAAGCAACCTCAATATTGTATCATTGTGAAAAGATAGTCCTACTAATGGTTATGGGGAGGGTGTGAAATAATCCCTTCCTTTTGGTCTTGCAAAGACCATATATTCCATTGGATATTTTATAATATACTTATTGCTCTGATAGTTTGATTGGTACATGGACAAGTAGCTTGAGTGGGGTACAATGTGTCCCTTCAATACTAATGATGGTATAATATAGATATAGCCACATGTCCCCCATGGTTTCAATAGTCTTCTTTATTAGGGGGTTAAACCTCATCATTTGGATCAATGTGATAGACTCACTAAGGGCTAGGTATACATAGTCACATATGAATTGGATGTGATCCTTGTACTTAAAGATGTGTAACTTGGATTAATATTATGAAATAATTTAAGTCCCATCAAGTTACCATTTCCTTAGGTTAGGAATCTTGTTTATAACAATAAGGGCATATAGAAGGTATGACATCATATAAAATTATATTTTCTTCCTCTTTAAAATTGCAAATATCTATCTACTTTAGGTAATGCTAATTATTTCACCTAAAGGAGGGGCAATTTGCTTTTCCACCATGAAGTAGACAAAGGGCAGCCAAATTTGGTCTACATATGTAGTTGTTGAATTACCGCACAACATGTTCATCATTGTCATGATTATCCTTATTCCAGGTCTAAATTGACTAATGGGGATGTTGTTATTGAAGTCTTAAAATGCTTGGTTCCTATAATATAGCCATAGGGTAAGGATGCTCTTTGAATCATTCTCTTTGGCCGAGTTATTGATTGAGGTTAGGTATATTTGTGGTTTGACCAATTTGTAGTAGTTCTCAAAGGCTATGAGAGAAATGTAGGCCATCTTATTTTGAGTATGTCCATTAATTATCATGACTTTATCTATTTTAGCATCCTTAAAAATGGGAGCAAGAATGTATGTGCAATGGAGTACCTCAAGTTTCATTGTTGCATAATGTATACAAGTCATTTGTATAGCAACTATGTCTTAGTATAGTCTCTTTGTAGACATGTTCTTCTCCTCTTCTCTTGTAATGGCTGGTTGTTCTTCAATGGTATATAAAAGCTTAGACCAATTATTGTCTCATATGTTTAAAGTGGTGGCATAAAATTCTATGTCCTTTAAAATCCTCCCTCCTGCATCTAGGGTAAAGTAAAGTTCCACATCCTCCTTATAAATACTTTTTCGAGCTACTATGGCTATGAATTTTGTTAAATTGCTCACTGGTGGAATGTACTTCAGTTTTGGATTAAATTATTCTTTCACATATGGAAATTTGCTTCTCCTTGGATCATTTTCAATGATCACCGAGTCAAATTAGGGATTCTATACTTGCTATGTATTTTCGAAAGGTTTTCACAGTGTTTTAATGGTGGAAACTATTCAAATTATGTGAGCTTTGTGACTTAGATTTTGTTCAAATTTACATATTTATACATTTACCTTTATGGGTCCATAATTTTTTAAATGGGCATGTATGCCAACATGGAATTTTCATGTCATTCTATTTCTTAACTTTTATAATGTGACCATTACCTTTAAGACACATGTCAGCATCTCATTCGATTTGAACCCTTTGAAAATTCCACCTTGGCTCGCACCATTAGATCTGTTTACATAAATCACCATGATTTATTGATCTAGATTTGGGAATTTAAATTCCATTAGCTACTTATGCTATATTCATCATGGTTGTGACACTTGTTATTACTATATTCATTCTATCTTTGTTGAAAATTCTACCCTCATCTTGCACCATTAGATCATCTCTGCTCAAATGAATGCACTCTATTGATATCAATTTATTGGATTTTATCCTTTATTCTGCACCATTTATTAGAAGGTGTACACTTATTTGTATACCATTGATCTTTGATAAGGTACAAAATTTTTAATTTGTGGCCTTTGGTTGTGACACTTGTCATCTCCAAATTTCCTCTCAGGTTATTTAATTTTTCAACCTTCATTTCACACCATCAGATAATATTCAATTGATTTAATGTGCTCTATTAAATCATAATTCAAGGGGTTGAATTCCATTTGATGCTCACCATTATTTTGTTAAAATTGTGACACTTTTCACCTTCTCACTTATCTTGGGGCTCCATTGAAGTTTTGAGTTAATACACATCATCGATCAAAATGTGTACAGTTAGTCACGTGTCATTAGTATTTAAGAACATTTTAAAGCTTTAATCATGATCTACAATCTTAACACTTATTGCTTCCTCACTTACTTTGAGTCTTTTTTAATTTTAATATTGATCTTTCACCATTGGATCATCATTGTCTGATCAAATATGCACTGTCAATCCTATGGGTAATAA
Organism: Torreya grandis; assembly: GCA_037957365.1. Taxonomy (NCBI): domain Eukaryota; kingdom Viridiplantae; phylum Streptophyta; class Pinopsida; order Cupressales; family Taxaceae; genus Torreya; species Torreya grandis. Next base: position 1,200,186 of record JARHVA010001344.1, on the reverse strand, counting down.
AAATAAGCTAAGTCAAGCTCAGGAAATATAGAGAACTTAGGCTTAAATTTTTAGACTAAGGTTTTATTCATGTTGATAAACATGATAAAATCTTACGATAAAATTTTAGGCTAAGTTTTAAAGCATGATAAAGTGACCCCACGGATAGTAAAATACATGCAATAAAGTCTTAGCCTAAGTTTTTTATTGTATTAATAAATTCAATTAAAACTTTAGGACAAGGTTTTAGGCTAAGTTAGAACATAATGAAAGGGACCATTTGATTAGCTAGCTCATAGGAATAAATGGATCTTAGGACATAAAGGGACCAAGCATAATATTTTTATACTAAGATTTAGTTGTGTTGATAAACACAACTAAGCCTTAGGATAATAATTAAACTAAGTTCATGGCATAAATGATTGTTCCTGCATAAATTATTCCCAGTCAAATTTAAATTTAATTAAAATTTCCTTGTTTAAAAGACACCCTAAGGTATAAAACCCTAGGTTTTAACATTATTTAATGATGAATTTAATCAAACCATCAAATAAATCAAAGGGTCAAATCATCATTTGAATCTCAAAACCCTAGATATTATTTACAATATTGAGATTCTACTAAGCCTGCAACCTGGAAACATGAAAGGAAACCATTAGAAACCTTAAAAGGGGTAAAACAATGATCACCTAAAAATATGTCAATTAATCTAAATGAAAACCAGGTGTGGATGATATTCAAATAAAGATTATTTACTTATCATGTTAATCATAACCTGATCAAATGGGATCTTCAATTCAAAGCACAAAGTTGCAAAACTTTGAAACAAGGGTCTCCATTTTCATAAACGAGGGAATGTTAACCTCAATAGGGTTCTACCTTTTGATATATGATTTCTTCACCACCTTGACTGACTATTTTCTTAGTCACTCTTTATAAACTGGTAGTCTTTAGATCAAATCTGACTCCAACTAAAGATTAGGTTACATTTGGAACTAGGACCTCTACTTGTGATTGAGTTATTGGTTGACTTGCAGTAGCTAATTTCCTTGCCTCTTCTTCTTGTAGAGAAATGATCCAAGGTTTCAATTGTTATTGTAGAGGGATATTATTATCTTTCACCATTGCCCATGGATGGTGAATAGTAGGAATCTTTTCTATCCTCGGCTCATAAATGAACCACTCAGGCATAGGTGGACCACAATATGTTTTATTCATTAAACAAGTTGAATTCACGCAAAGGAGGAGTGATGGTTACCCTTGATTTCTTATCCTTTAGAAAAATAGAAATATTGGCTTTTTTCTTTGGAGTGTCAATAAGAACCAAGTTTAAAGACTTCCCTTTATCTTTCTCTTAGTTTTCTCAACACTTGCTTCCTCTTTGTCTGAATCTATCTCATAAGCCATGGATAGCATCTTCAATGCATCCTCAACAAATTCATTAGGATCTAGGTCTATCATATGCACCTTCTCTTAAGGTAGCTCTTGCTCTACTACCTTAGATGATTTAGGATTTGATGAACTTGAAGAAATTTCATAAGGCCTTCTCTCTTCTAGTCCATGTTCTATTTGTACTTCTATTGAGAGCAACTTAGAAAAACCAACACCAATCAAATGATATTTCGTTGGGCCTAATTGACATTTATCTGATATTTTTTGGTCTTTATTCAATATGGACTTAGGTATTATGATTTGTTCCTTCAATCTTCTAGATACTTCAAAATATGAGGATGCTTTAATGTATATGAAGTCAAATAAACTTGGCTCATGATCATATGGTACATTCAAAATATCCTTGATCCTTAAATTCTCTTTTACCTTCCCATAAGGGTCCCATTGTCTAAGGTCATCAATTCATAAATTAAATGACAACCTATGCTTTGATGTAGCCTCAATATGGTCCCACTGCTTGCAAGTTATCTTGATAATTGTCATTGGAAAGCTATTTAGGAGACCTTTACTCTTAGTTTTTTAAAGGCCATATATACCATGGAATAATTGATATGCCACCTCTTATTCTACTAATTTATTAGGAACATACTAGTAACTTAAGAGGATCATTTTGGGTTCCCTCAATCCTTATGTCAGTACAATATGGATACAACCATATGTCCCCTATTGCTTCAATATACATTTTGATTAAAGAGCTCACTCTCATCATAGGAAGACCATCTGTAGCCTCACTCAATGGAGGGTAGACACAATCACAAATGAATTAGATGTGGTCTTTATACTTATAGATGTATAATTTGGAGTAGTATTGGGAAACAATCTGAGTACCATTTAGAGATCATTCTCTTTGATTGAGAATCTTTGTGGTTACATAGAGGGTATCTAGTAGATATGACATCATGTAAAATGCATTCCTCCTCTTATTCCTGATTGCATATATTTATATAGTTAGAAAGATGTTGATTATCTCACCTAATGGAGGAACCACTACCTTTTTAATGATGAAGTACACCATGATTACCCATATTGGCTCTACATATATTGTAGTTACACACATATACAACTTATTCAACATTGTCATCACCATCCTAACTCTAGGTCTAGGTTGACTTATTGGGATGTTCTTTGCAAGGTCTATAATAACTTGATTACCAAATTATAACCACATAGCTAGGGTGTCCATCATGTTGTGCTCTTTAGCCCATGAATTAATTGAGGTTAACTCAATTTGGGGCTTGGAAATTTTTTAATAAGACTCAAAGGTAATTGGGGAAAAGTAAGAAACTTTCCTTTGATTATGTTCATTAATTAACATATCCTTATTTACTTTAGCTTCTTTAAAAATAGGACCAAAAATATCAATACAATGAAGTACCTCTAGTTTTGTAACTACATAGTGAAGTCCGGTCATCTAGATGGCTACAATATCATCGTATAGTCTATTTGTTGAGAGAATCTTATCTTCTTTCTTGGTTATAACTAACTGGTTCTCAATTATCTAGAACAATTTAGAATAATTGTTATTCCTTGTATTCAAAGCAATAGCTATAAACTCAGTGTACTTAACACTCATCTTTCAACATCTGATGTCAAATATAACTCAACTTCTTACTTTTAAACATGTTTATGAGATGCCATTACTACAATTCCAATTGAATTATCTAATTGTAGACAATAATATAACTCTCTTAGCTTAATTATAGTGAATCCATAGATAATTAGGGTAATCTGTATACTCTAGGGGTTTTTAGAGTTTCATTTAGGGATTCAATGATGGTAAACAAGTTTAGACTATGAGATTTAGTGCCTTATATTGAATTATGATTGCACATTTATACCTTTCATGTGTTTAGGTCCACAAGATATCTTAATATGATGTGTTCTGCTTATATGGCACTATCATGTCACATTGTTTAGATATTTAAAACGTGATCATTTGTCACTATTAGACACATGTCGTTACCTTGTGCAATATTTAAGATTGATCAATTAACACTATTGATTTCTTAAGAAATATTCCTAGCCTTGACTTCATCATGGGCCATTGATCTTCCATCTAAGCTCCTGAGATCTTGCCACTTGGTAGTTCCATGGGTTCTTTGTGTACTTAAAAATTGTATTCATCACTTGAATGTTCTTGTACTATGTGGTAGAATCTTGTTTGATATGGGCTCTTTAAATTTTTGACTCCACTCACACTGTTGATCTTGAATATAAGATCAAATAGGAGCCATCGATCTTCCTTCTATGGGATTAAACTCCCACCATTGATTTATTAATTGCACAATTAAGTGCAGCTCATCAATCTCCATAGTTATATAAAAATTTGGATGTGAGCCATTGATCTATTTGATCACTTTCCAAGATTATGAAACTTGTCACTCTCATGTTCCTTCTTAGTATCTTCAAATTGTTTACCATCACTCATCGTTAGATATGTTACCACTCTGTCAAGATCATGACACTTATCACTCTCATGTTTGATTTTAGTGATTCTTCGCTCACCATCGGATCTTCATTACACTACTAACATGCACTGTCGATCAATTCCTTAGACTTATTAACTCTATATTTATTCATAGATCATTGATCTTCGCTTCAAGCTCTTGAGATCTTGCCACTTGGCAACTTTGCATTTAATTTGTTCCTACCAATAATAAAATAAGTAAGGTAAAGGTTTGGGAGTATAAAGAACTTAGGATAAAAAAATTAGACTAAGTTTTTATTCATAGTAATAAACATGATTAGAGCTTAGATTAAAGTTTAAACTAAGTGTAAAATATAATAATATATTCCCACATAAATTTAAATCCCATGTAAATTTGAATCCATTTCAAAAAGAACTTAGGCTAAAACATTTCGACTAAATTTTTTAACACATATTTAAACATGGATCTAATTAATTAATTAAATACCAAGGTTAAAAGGGTCAAATTATCATTAAAGCATAAAACCCTGAACATTGTTGATTCAAATGGTACTCCTTTAAACTTGCAACATGGAAACACAATAATCAAACATTAACAACATTGAATGGAGTCAAACAAGGATTATATGCAAACATGTCAATTAAGATAGATGAGAACCATGATATTCAAATAATGTACTTTGATCAACTTAAATTCATAATTTATAACACAATTTTCAAACTTAAATAAGGGTCCTCATTTTTCAAAAATGGAGGTATGTTAACCTCAACACATACTACATCACTATTGATATTAAATGAACCCAAAATAATATTCTTGATTTAAGGAGTTAAATTAAAATGGTTAGGAACCATAAAAAATCTTTCATCATAACACATCACAATAATATATGTGCCTAGACCAAGTTGCACACAAGACAAGTGATGCAAACATTATAACCTTACAAGGCTATGTCTCACCACTTCACAACTAGAGGATGTATATAAGACTCCTTGCACAATTATTATCATATTTGCATTGTTGTATACCAACATCCTACATAAGACATTGTAAGCTTACACATTAGAACTTCAATAATTCAAAATTGTCACTTAACTGAGTAAAAATCTTCAAAACATACTTGTTCCAAGCTTCACAAATAATACAAAATCAATCTGGCCATGTTTACCATCAAAGGTTGTAAAAAACATTACAAAGAACTAGTGAACGTTAAAATGCATTTAAAAACAACACAAATAAACTTGCACACAACTTAGGATTTATGCAAACCATAAACATGTCTAATTTTTACTAAGTGTTAGACTAAGTATTTTAGGCTGATATAAGATTACATGTCAACCTGAATGATCTTGCATCAATTTCTCATATTAGAAACTATGACAAGGAAACTATTCTCAATAAAATTAAATATCTGATATTTGTAATGTAAGTATCAAATAATAATTCTATACTCCAAAAAATATAAAAAATTTCAATAAAAAATATATTATAAACTATTACATTTAATTTTAAAAATATAAACTATAAAACACTTTTAAAACAATTGCTCAAAATTTTCCACCTATCTCATGAAAGATGTTGCAAGTTGATACCTCAAAATTAATATAAAGAGTAACTAAAACAATAAAAGTGTTGAATTAACATTTTTATATGTATTTTTAAAGAGATTCTCAGAATAATCTTTCCATCTACTTGAGATTTTCTTTACACCACAGCGATTCCAATTTAAATGGTAAATGAAAAGATGCCTAAGTTTTTCTAAGGTTACACCTTTTATAGGATATTTTTATCATTAAAAACTAGAGGGTGGGATATTTTTTAGATTTAATTATTAAAACTTTAGTTTTATCAATAATAATGATAAATTTATAATTTTTACAAAAATTATTGAAAAATTTAGAGTTGATTTTGAAGATTAGTAAGTTTTTTTTATAAGAATTATGTCGTATGTATATAAGAGAAGGATAAAAATAAGTTCAACCATATTAATTTATAAATATTTATCATTATTTATTTGTTTTTCAAAGTTTATTGATATAGAGGTCAAAAAGAGTGGAAGAGATAGGGTGCCCTTATTTAAGCATGATATTATGGTTTAAATTCATTAATCGTTTATTATTATATTCATCTTAGAAATAATTTTTTATATAGAGATGTATCATAATAATAAAGAGTTTTATAAAAGTATTAGTTTTTTTTAATCTTTTTCACTCTTTAATTTTTAGAATGATATTGAAATTCTTTTTTAAATAAATAAAATTAAAATATGAAATTTTCCTTTTTATCTTTATAATACTTAATCATAAGAGAATAAAAAGATGATAAAAGGATCATGTTAGTTTGTAAAACCAATTTATCTTTAACCCTTTTTATTATCATCCTCCAACCAATAACAAATTTTTATATCAAAATTTAAGAAAAAAATCTAATCGTAATGATTCAATAATGAAATAATAAAATAATTTAAAAATTACTCCATTTTATTATATATTTTAATTCTTCATATAATATTGAGTGGATCCACTCAATTCATGAAGAAATAATACCCCACGAGCATATTCTAGACTAATGATCGAAAAAACACACATGAACCCTAGAGTAAGATATTTTTTATAGTTAATGGATGTCCCTAGATAATTTTTAGGTGTCTGAAAAATCATGTATAATATTAAAATTATCATAATAATGATGCTAACTTTTAACCATTTTAAATTAGTTTATATACTCTTTAAAATAGAACATTTTTTTATATAATTTATTATTAGATTATGATAGAAAATATCATTAAATTTAACTATACAATCTTATTTTTCATTGATTTTGTTACATTATATATATCTCTATATACATAAATATGTCCCTAAGATATTTATTTTTTATTAGTTTACAATATTTTAGGGTACTTGTCTATTTCTTGATTATTGGTTCAAATTAAACATTATTGGCACATTTGTGAGCTTTCAATGGTCCTCGTTCTTATTCTCAATCTCTCAACACTCCCTCTTTATCTCCATCTTTCTTTTATCTTTGTCTCTATCCCAAAAATGTCCCAAATATATTTTCAAGAAGGGGATTAATTATAATAGTTTTATAGTTTAACTGGTTTTTAGCACCGTCATCTTTTAAGGGAAGTATGACAATAATAGTTATCTAGGCTATAAGGAAACCATAATGAACAAAGATGTTATGTACCAAGTCCCTAAGGAAATTGAAATAGATAAATTTTGGGAGTGCTATTGATATCATTGTACCTAAATCCTAACAAAAAATAGAAATAATTTTGTAGATAATGAATTGAACATATGACAATAGTGAAAAAAACTAGTAATATGGACTATTGATAATACCCTTTATTATGTCTTTATCAACCACCCAATGTTTGACATTTTTATATATTCTCTATATTTTAAATGTTCATTGATAAATATTTTACATGTGCATATTTTGTCATTTGTCCATGATTTCAAACAATTTTAAAAAAATGAAAAATGGCCACTAAGCTACCTTTTTCCAACAAACATTGTCAACATTTTGAAAGTTGAACATTACAAAAAATCACCTAAAAAATTAGTCTAAAAGTGACATAAAAGTATTTAAGTGAATTTTTAGAGGGATATTTACCTTGAATATACTTGTAACATTATTTTAATAACAAAATATGTCATGCTTATATGTAAATATGAAATTTAGGAACACACAAGAAACTTCACAAGGATATATGCAACACCATTATTTACCTTTATTAAAAGGTTCATTTTTTATTTCCATTGTGAACAAACAAATGTTCACACTGCAAATTTAGTTTCCCATCTAGGAAATATTCCTTTCACTATTTTAAAGACAACATTCCTTGCAAACTTATCGTAGTTCAAATTACATTTCCATTCTTGGATAAGCTTTTCGATGATTGTAGCATAAATTTTTAATTTATCAAAAGTTTTGACTTTTTGATTGGTGAAACTAACCATCGGTGTCTCTCTAAACTATTTTATACATTTTTATAATAGTGGGGAGTAGAGTAATTTTGAGGTTGATCTTTAATATTGCAACTGGACTTCAAACACAATATGTTTAGAATGTGATATACCCAAAATACAAAGCAAGATAAAATACATGTACATTATTTTCACCATTTTCATTAGTATTTATTTTCAATTTAAATCCATTGTGGTCCTTACATATAAAATAAAAATGCAGGCGATCATATACTCATAATCAATCTTGTCATGTTTACCTTTTAGCAAGGGCCAATTATACAAGAATGGAATACATCCTTCCCAATGCATTTGATTACTACCATTCTTGATGTCCCTAGATTCTGCTCCCCTTCCTATGAACATCATATTACATGATGTTCATAGGAAGATAGAGAGAGAGAGAGAGAGAGAGAGAGAGAGAGAGAGAGAGAGAGAGAGAGAGAGAGAGAGAGAGAGAGAGAGAGAGAGAGAGAGAGAGAGAGAGAGAGAGAGAGAGAGAGAGAGAACCATGGGTCACATGTTTGTGTCTAGGGTGTCAGCCCACTAAAATGCTCGTTTAAATCATTTGGAAAAAAATTATATATATAAATCAGAAAATTATGTTGACTTATACACATTATCTATATAAAGGTAGAAAAAATAATCACAATAAAAATAAAATAAAAGATAGATATATACACTATTTATGGAAAATACATTCTCTACATTTCTTTCCTTAAATGGGAAGTCTAGTTCAATTTATTAATTGGTTTAAATTTTATTTTGGGGTAATAATTATATGTTCATTAATGTCAATTTGGGTTTATGTTAACCTCCAACGAATATAAATAATACACTCAATACAAATTTGTGAAGGGAGCTTAAGATGGGGTGTTTGCTACAACATTTAGTTTTTCACACATATTAGGATAGTTTACTAAAATCTATATTTGTGTTTTTTCTATATTTTTTCAAGAAAAATCCTTATTGTAAATGCTATATTATTTTTAAACTAGAATTTGTTATGGAGTCACCATCAAATGTTTGGGAAAGTCAAACTATGGATGGTTGTTTATTGAATTGTTATAGAAATATATATTTCCAATTTCATTTTATTTTTTGTAATCAAATGTGAAAAAATGATAGGGTTCTATAGCCGATGTTGACTACATCTTATTTTTTTGATTTTTTTGCATGTTTTCAAATTGGCCTTACAATATAGTTACCTAGGCTAGTTTATCCTATTTTGTTTCAGTAGTTGTTTTTTCTGAAGTTATTAATTTAATGCAAAGTTTTTATGAGTTTCTAAGTCTCTTTTAGGTGAGGAATGAATGAGGATTAGTCATGTATTCATACCAATATTTTTGGATAATGTATCACATTAAAGCATTTGTCTTGACCATTGGAAATAATTGGATGACTTTAGGGCACTAGACATATATGTTGGGGTAGGACACTTGCATTGATATAGATGTCTGATTGGGACATAAGTGTCCATACAACTAAAAAATAAGCATAGGTCTAGAACTTTCAAAAATAAAATATAATCAAGTTAATCACATTCTAAACATGATAAAAGGTCTGATTCATCAGAATAACATTGGTCAGACTAAGAGATAAGTAATTATACATAAAGAGATAGTGTATGAAAGCCTTTTGGTACTAGGAAGGTCTATAAGCTAAAGATACATCCATGATATGTATTTTCCAAGTGCAAAATACTAAGGTGTTATATAATTCATAAATAGTGTTTACAATGGGTTCAAGAACTCTACCTACATAACAAGATTATCTAAAATCTTAGTCATATTTATGTTCTTGATGGCGTACCTTTCCATAGACTCATTTCAGCAGTGCACTACTCCAAAAAATAGGGTATTTCAGTCTTACCAAGACTCTAACCACATTATAGTCACATTTTTTTAGTCGTAAATGCACATAGATGTGGAACTCCATGTCAGGTACTACATTCCTTGTTTCATTAGAGATCTCATTAATGGGAAGCTATGACTCTATGCAATTTTGGTAGTTCTATACAAACCATGGGAATCCATCATCATGGTTTTACTGATTAAACTACTTATGATAAATCACCAACATTATACAGTATTTGTTATAGTGGATAGGTTTTCAAAGATGACCATTATGGTTTTTTAGGAAAAACATTTACAAAGTTGACATTTCATAATATTTATTCAATAATATATGGGTGAAGTTATGAATCCCAACATCCATAGTACCTGAATATGATTATCACTTTGTGAGTCAATTCTATAAAGCATTGTGGGATCTGATGGGTTCATATTTGGATTGATCAACATCTATTCATTAGTAGATAGATGGAAAATCAAAAAAAATCAACTACACACTTGTTCATCTTCTTGACATTTACAATCATGCACATACTCACACTTGGGATAAAAATATTGTATACATCTAACATGTTGACAATATAGCTACTCATAGTTTTGTGGGGCATAGCCCATTCTAAACATGTATAAGGTTTCAGCCTATGGCTCCTCTTGACATATTTCACCATGTACTAGTTAAAATTAATTCGTACACACAAAAAATGAAAGTGAAAAAAGTATATAATTTTTTATGCCATATACATTTTATTCATCAATAGGTTAAGCATATTATCTCACTCAAAAAATTATAATGATCATCATGACACACATCATGCACCTAATGCATTCCAAGTTAGTAATAAATTATGGATATACCTTTAGAAAGAGCACTTCAAATGTCCACATTAGAATATCAAGTCTCTACATTATGGTCCATAAACCATTATTCATGTAGTTAGTGAGAATTCATTCATTCTTAATATACCCCCATACTTGGCCATGCATATTCAATGTGTCCCTTCTCAATCCTTAATTTCTTAAACTCATTGAGAAAATAATGAAATGACATCCTTCTGATTGGATGTTGAGCACTTTCATCCCGTATATAAGACCAGATCTTTTAAGTGATAGATACATGTACTCACCTTGGCACTCATCAATTTTTTTGAGTGGCTAAAGATAGGCACTATATTGATCAATCTAAGTGGTACAAACTTCAGCAGTCTAAGGTTCAAATATTGAAGCTAACCTATAGCACAATGGATACCATTGCTTCTCAAGAAATTGAAAATGAATTGTGCATAGACTTCTAGCTTGTCCCACCATAGCTTGTATTCATGCAAACCTCCTCACTCCTCTTATTAAACTTATTTTGCTCACTTTTATGGCATCTCAAATTTAGTACATAGCCTTGTAGTAATCATTAGTAATGTCCCAACACTAACTTGCTCTATAAAGTTTTGTGTTACCTTGGCACATTGCTTTGGTAGTTCCATACTTTCCACACACCTACTTCACAATCTTTGTAACTTCTATAGTTTTATGCAAGCATTCATTAAAACTCATAGCTTTCATAGTCTTACACACTTCATGACATAGTGTTCACAACTTATATATTACCACACATTACCACATTTCATTTACATATTTTGTAATTACATGCAATACTTCACAACACTCATAACTTACCTTAGCATTGTACATCACTTTACATCCCTCCAATAAAGTATTCATATTGCACACTTATTCTTTGTATGTCATATGTCAATGTAGATATGCACAATAATAGTACACATCAATGTTCACTTTTTATCATGTGACACGCGTTATGGCACACTCTACACCTACACCATGTCAAAACATTTCTATAGCATGCCACATGTTAGACCATAAATATCATGCGATCAGGGAATATGGAACAACTTGTAACCATCTCTCTAGTAATATTTTCTAGTTGTAACTATCATCTTCTTTGTCTATTATTTTATTTTAAACAATATGGTGGATAACATCTATATAGATTATATTTCACTCATTCAACACATATAATTACTTAGATTTCAAACCTATGTATCTATCTACCCTAGAATTGAGAGATCACCCCACACCAGATAGGAGTTTGCCTAGATTTTCTCTAGTATTCAAACACATATGCTTTGTATTATTTTAAAAAAATGTAGGAAATAAACAAGAATTCATTCCACTTTTGATACAAGATATTGCTCTCTTAGCCTTATAGTCTTATTGTAAACATATATACTTCCCTATTTTGCATTATAAATAAACATTACACTTATACATATCAGTCTTCCACTTATCTCAAATGTGTTTGTATAGATTAGTAGGTTAATCTCCACTTGTGCAATCTACCATACCATCCATTGTTTGTCTCCAAGTGTGGCTTGGTCCACTACACAATTGGTTTTGGGCATAACTATGCAGATCATAATAAATCATAGCATACTACATCACTATTAATATTAAATGAAACCAAAACAATATTATTGATTTAAGGAATTAAATTTAAATGGTTAGGAATTACAACGACTCTTTCCCCATAACACAACATAATAACATATGTTCTTAGACCAACTTACACACAAGATAAGTGATGCAGACATTGTAACCTCACAAGGTTATATTGCAACACCTCATGACCAAAGTATGTACATACTACTCTTTGCAAAATTATTTTCATATTCACATTATTGCACACCAACATCCTACATAAGACATTGTAAGATTACACATTAGAACTAGCAAGACTTCAATTCAAAATTGGTGATTAATTACACAAAGTCCTTCAAAACATACTTGCACAAAGCTTCACAAATAATAAAAACTTAATCTAGACCTTTCACCATCAAAGGCTACACAAATCATTACAAAGAACTAGTGCACATGAAAACACGTCACAAAACAACAATAAAAAAATTACACACAACTCAGGATTTGTGTAAACTGTAAACATGCCTAATTTTTACTTAGTGTTTTCAATTGATATAGGATTGCATGTGAACCTGAGTGCTCTTACATCAGTTTATCATATTATAGGCAATGAAAAGGAAAATATTATCAATAAAATAAGGTATCTGGTATTTATAATGTAAATATCAAATAGTGGTTCTATACTCCACAAAAATACAATCATCTTCAATCAAGAAAATATATTATAAAGTATTACATTTAATTTTAAAAATATATGCTATAAAACACCTTTGAAATAAAATCAAAATTTTCCACCTATCTCATGAAAGATGTTGCAAGTTGATACCTCACAATTAATATAAACAACAATTGAAATAAGAAAAGTGTTGAGAAGATCTTTTTTTTTCTTATCTAAATCTTTGAGTTCAATATTTATACTCATATTTTTATAAAGATTCTCATTATAATCTTTCCATCTACTTAAGATTCACTTTTCACCACAATGATTTCAATTTAAATGGTAAATGAAAAGATGTCTAAGTTTTTGTAAGGTTAGACCTCTTATAGGATATTGTTATCTTAAATACTAGAGGGTGCAATTTTTTTATATTTAATTATCAAAACTTTGGTTTTATTAATAGTAATGGTAAGTTTATAATTCTCACAAAATTTTTGGAGAATTTAGAATTATTTTTTGAAGATATTAGTAATTTTTTTTGTAATAAAAATTATGTCACATATATAAAAAACGAATAGAAATCATCTCAATCATATTAATTCAAAAATATCTATTGTCCTCTATTTTTTTTTAATTTTATTGATATAAATGTCAAAAAGAGTGGGAGAGAAAGGATGTCTTTATTTAACCATGATATTATGGTTGATTTAATAATAATACTAAGAAGTTTAAAAGAGGTATCAATTTTTTCTAATATTTTTTATTATTTAAATTTTAAAATGATGTCAATTTTTTTTTTTAAATAAACAAAACAACATATAAAATTTTATTATTTATCTCTATAATATTTAATCATAAAAAAAAACAAAATGATCAATAATAATATATTAATTTATAAAACCAACTTATCCTTAAGCCCTTTTATTATCATCCTCCAACCAATGATAAATTTTTGTTTCAAAGTTTAAAAAACTAATCATTACGATTCAATAACGGAGTAATAAAATATTTAAAATTTTCCTTAATAACAATTCAAATTTGTGAGATGAAGGAAAATTTTATGAAGAGAAAGAATCAAAATGACAATTTCCATTAAAATATATTTTGTATAGTTCTTCATCTCCATATATCATTGGGTGGATCTACTCAATCCTTGAAGCAACAATGCCCCATGAGCATTTAAGCTAGGAAATTATTTATTTAACACAATAGTCAATATTATAACTTCATGGAAATAAATATAGATATATAATTATTTAAAATCACCACCAACTCTAACAAACAAAATAATTTAGAATTTATAAAGATAATGGAATTGTGAAGGTTGTAAATCTAACTAGGGATGCGATACCTAATGTTTAATGGTGTGAGATGGTTAAAAGTTGTTTCCCTTTCACTATTTTTTAAAATTATTTGAAGTAGTTTTTTTTTTTTCAATTATTTATATAGATATTATTATTTTGTAGTAAATATATTATATTGATGATTTCTAATTAAAAAATTGTTGCTCTGTTTTAAAGCATCAAATTTAAGATAGTTATATAAATTAAAATTGTTTTCATATATAAGGTGAAATAATGCATAATTTTCAATTGATTTACTTTCAAAGAATAATTTTTAAAAAATTGTAGATTGAGAAGTGATAAACGTATCCTCTAAATCATGAATGTAAATTTACTTGAAACCAAAAGTATTGGATTAGTGAAAATAAAAAGTAAATAATTTTTTAACATGATTTAAAGTACATATCCAAATTTAATTTGTTTTATAGGAAAGTGGGTTTCAAATCACAATGTAAATGAGTCTAAAATATCTTATTAAATCTTGTTATATGAAAAATGGTAAAATTAAAGTTAATTAGTAATTTGATTTTAGTGCAATAATTGAAAAGAGAAGGTTTTGGAGGAGTATTGGATTTTTTTGAAAATTTAGAAATAGTCATCACAATATAACAATAAAATTAAGGTTTTTAGGGTTGGCCAACAATAACTCAAAAAACTTGTAGTGACCTCAACCCCTCATTATAACCATATACATATTTGAAGACTTTGTTCATTTATTTTGGGGCTCCGAAAACATTGACCGTATTTCAAAAATTTCATACATATCTCTTCAAAATTGATCTCCATATTTAAAACCATAATAAAGGAGCGAAGCCTAAAAAAGATAAGGAGAAGCTTTATTTTATGCCCAATGATTAAGGTCAATGGGGGTTTTAAGCACTAATTACTTTTCAATCCCCTCAACAATTCACAATATAAATACATGTGCCAAATATAATATAATTTAACCATACAATCCAATATGATGCAATATTTAATCTACCATGACTTTTAATTTTATAATAAATATTTACTTTTTTATAGAATGCAATAATAAATTCTAGATGCTCTTCAAAATTCCTCAAATTTTTGAATGACTACCCTAAATACTTGAATTGGTTGTTTTATGTTCATTCATTGTGTATTTATATTCTTGTCTTAGATGTACTAATATTCATGTATATTTATAAACTTGTTGAATTCAAATTAGGATTTTATTAGTGTGCAAGCCAATACACAATGGGTAAGAAACACTGAAAAATCAAAACCTATAACCCCAGAGGACCTAAAACTAGATTAGAAGGGCCAAGCCGAGAAACATACACCATACATTTATGGCCTTTGACACCTCATTTACATTTATGGTAAAAATAACATAAACATAAAAAAAAGGGAAGGAAAAGAGAGGAGGTAAGAGAGGTAAAATGAGGGGGGACATTGCGGGAAATAACTAGAAATCCAAATAAAATACAAAAATAAGATCCTACTCTGGACCAATGATCAAAAAACATATATGAACCCTAAAGTAAGGGAATTTTACATCTAATGAATGTTCCTAAACTATTTTTAGGTGTGTCTATAAAATCATAGATAATATTAAAATTATCATAATAATGATGCCAAATTTTAACTATTTTAAATTAGTCTATAGACTCTTATAATATGTAACATTTTTTTATATAATTTGTTACTAGATTGTGATAGAAATATCATTGAATTTAACTATATAATCTTGTTTTTCATTAATTTTGTTATATTATATATATCTTTATATACGTAAATATGGTCTCGAGATATTTATTAGTCATTAATTTTTATGTTTTTAGGGTACTTGTATATTTTTTGATTATTGGTTCAAATTAGGCATTATTGACATATTTGTGAGCTTTCAAAAATACTCATTCTTATTCTCAATCCCTCAGCTCTCCCTCTTTATCTTTATTATCTTCGACTCTATCCTAAAAATGTTTCAAATATCTTTGCAAGAAAGGGGTTAATTTTAATAGTTCTATAGTTTTTATTATTTTTGGCATCACCATTTTTTAAGGGAGGCATGACAACAATAATCGTTTAGGCTATAGGGAAGTCATTCTGAATAACACCATATATCTTTGATATAAAGTGTAGTTAGAGATTTCAAAGATAATTTTAAATACTATGCTTCTAGCCACTCTATTTAATGTTACTTACCCCTTGTGAGCATCTTAGTACATTATTTAATGTATTTTATAGAAAAGAGGTTTGTTATTACATTGATTACGAGGGTATCCTTATTTTGATCTCGCACATAAAGTAGTTTTACACATTTTAACCATATTATTATGTATAATATTGTTCTTTATTTTTATTTATTTAATATAATCTTGAAATCCTTTAGAATTATGTTTCTTAAGATATATCAAAATTTTAGATTATTTTTAGAGCTCACCAAATTTTCACAAACCTTTTTGTTTGGTTTATCTATTCCAAGTTTCTTCAAATTTTTATTTTCTCATTTAAATTCTTCATATTAACACATATTTCCTTGAAAATTAGTGTCATTTCTCCTCTTAAACTTTTTGTTTTGTTTATCTATCCCAAATTTCTTTTAAATTTTATTTGCTCCTTTACATTTTTCATAATACCACACTTTTCCTAAAAGGCTAGTGTCATTTCTCTTGTTAAATATTTATCATTTACATAGGCATAGTACTTTGTGAATTATATGAATCAATATATTATTATCCGCATGGTGGTTAGATATACCAAACATATCACTTTCCTCTATTTTATGGCTTTTTTAGTTTTTGATGGGCTTCTTTTCTTTGTCAAATATTTTATTTATTACAAATCTTTATGTATAATAAATTATGATTAAAATTAGTTTTATTTATTTTTTTGGTTGTGACATGTATGACCTGGTAACTAATTTTTTTTTAGTTAGACCTTTTATTTGAGTATGTCAAAGGCAGTAAGTCACAGGGAATTTCTAAATGATTTTGGTCAGAGTGTGGATCAATTTAGGACACAATCAAGGGTCTAGATCTCCATGTGATACCACTTCTATATCAAATATTACCATATGTATACTAACTATTACAAATGATAGCCACCACCGACCTCGAGAATACCAATGACCATTAACAAACCTAAGAATATAACCAATGGCCACAACTAACCTTATATGCCTTTCCATAGATTTGAACCTGGAAGAAACTTGAAACAACCACGCCACTCAACCAACTCACCCATATCTCATTGGCTAAATTTTAAGTATAGATATTTTTATAACCAGAATGCCCAAACCAACAATGAATAATATTCCTAGCCATGGGTTGTGGACTTACCTCATCACATTTAACACATGTTTTAAGCCACATGCCAACCCTTGTTACATTAAACATTGAGTTAGCATTCCATTACATTGGATATTTTTCATGAATAACCCATTGTAGCTCAATGTGGGAAAAATACTAAAGAGTGGGCATCCTAAGGAATGGACATTGATACCTCTCACTTCTAATGCTCAACTCACTCAATGCTAAGTTATCATCATCAGGTTTTTAAAATTTTGGGTACACATATTTTTATAATCAGATTGCCCAAATCAATGGTGAATAGTATTCCTAGCCATAGGCTATGAACTTGTCTCATCGCATTGAATACATGTTTCAAGCCACATGCTGACCCCATCGCCTTGAACATCAAGTCGGTAGTCCATTACATTGGATAATTTTCACAAATAACCTATCATAGCTTAGTGTGGGAAAGATGCTAGAGATTGGTCATCCTAGAGAATGGACCCTGAGACCTCCCACTTCTAACACTCAACTCACTCACTACTAGACTATCATCATCAAGATTAAAATGTTGGATAACAGATTTTTTTAAATGGCACTAGAATCACAAACATTTTTATAACTTGAATGTCTAAACTAGCATTGAATAATATTCCTAGCCATGGGCTATAGACTTACCTCATCGCATTAAACATAGGTTTCAAGCTACATGTCAACCCCCATCTCATTGAACATCGAGCCAATAATCTATTGCATTGGATAATTTTCACGAATAACCCATCATAGCTTAGTGTTAGAATGATGCTAGAGAGTGGGTGTCCTAGAGAATGGACCCTGAGACCTCCCACCTATAACACTCAACTCACTCATTGCTAGACTATCATCATCAAGTTTTAAAATTTTGGGTATAGACATTTTTATAATTGAAATGTGCAAACCAATGGTGGATAGTATTCCTAGCCATGGGTTGTGGACTTGCCTCCTTACATTAAACATAAGTTTCAATCCACATGATGACCTCCATCACATTGAATATCAAACCAATAGTCTATTACATTAGATACTTTTCATGAATAATCCATTGTAACTTAAGGTGGGAACAATGCTAGAGAGTGGTCATCCCAAGAAATGGACCCTGAGACCTCCCTCTTCTAACACTCAACTCACTCACCACTAGACAATCATTGTTGGGATTAAATTTTTTGGGTACATATATTTTTATAACTAAAATGCCTAAACTAGAGGTGAATAGTATTCCTAGCCATGGGTTATGGATTTATCTCATCATATTAAACACAAGTTTGAAGCCGCATGCCAACTCCTGCCACATTGAACATCAAGCTAGTAGTCCATTATATTGAATACTTTTCATGAATAACTCATTTCTAGTTGGGTAATAGGATTATTTAAACAAAGTCAAAACTATATATATTTTTATAATCGAAATGCCCAAACCAACAATGAATAGTATTCATAGCCATGGGTTGTTGACTTACCTCATCACACAGAACATAAGTTTCAATCCATAGGCCAACCCCCATCACATTGAACACCAATCTAGTAGTCTATTACATCAGATACTTTTCAGAAATAACCCACCTTAGCTTAGTGTAGAAATGATGCTAGAAATGGTCATCCCAAGAATGGACTGTGAGACCCTTCACTTCTAACACTCAACTCACTCATCGCTAGGCTATCATCATTGGGTTTAAATTTTAAGTACATACATTTTTATAATTAGAACACCCAAACCAATGAAAAATAATTTTCTTAGCCATGGGTTGTGGACTTGCTTAGTCACATTGAATACAAGTTTCAAGCCACATACCAACTCCCATTGCATTGAACACCAAGCTAGTAGTCCATTAGATTAGATACTTTTTACAAATAACTCACTGTAGCATAGTGTGAGAACAACACTAGAGAGTAGACGTCTTAGGGAATGAACCCTAAGACCTCCTACTTCTAACACTCAACCCACTCACTACTAGGCTATTACCTCAGATTTTGAATTCTTTTAGAATTATGTCTCCTAAAATATATCAAAATTTTAGCTTATTTTTAGGAGCTCATCAAATTTTCATAAACCTTTTTGTTTGGTTTATCTATCCCAAGTTTCTTAAAAAATTTCTTTCCTGCTTCACACTCTTCATAATACCACATATTGTTCCAAAAAACCAGTATCATTTCTCCTCTTAAACCTTTTGTTTGGTTTATCTATCCCAAATTTCTTCAAAATTTTCTTTGCTCCTTTACACTCTTCATATTACCACACATTTTCTAAAAAAAATAGTGTGATTTCTCCTTTTAAACCTTTATCATTTGTATAGACATAGTACTTTGTGAATTATATGAATCAATGTATTATTGTCCACATGCTGGCTAGATATACCAAACATATCACTTTCTCCTATTTTGTGGTTTTTTAAATTTTTAATAGGCTTATTTTTTTGGTCAAATATTTATTTTTTACAAATATTTATATATAATAAATTATGGTCAAAATCATTTTTTGTTAATTTTTTTGGTTGTTATATGCATGGTTTGGTAATTTTTTTTTTAATTAAGCATGGTTTTTGAGTATATCAAAAGAGACAGGTAAATGTAAACCCTATAAAATTTTAGTGGGAGAGATACCTCTATCTTCTTAGAATCTCACTCAAATATAAATTTGTTCTTAAAATATTTTCTATAAAACAAAAAATAAATAAATTACGATCAAATTTTAATTTTATGAAAAAACTTTTATTCTTATTAATCTTAACATAAATTTATATAAACAAATAACATATTCAACCATATTATTTTTATCATATATTTTTCATTTGAATTTAAATTCTATCTAACATAATTAGGTAACGTAGGTTGCATACCCATTGTAAGAAAACCATGTTCTTCCTCTAACCACAATGGATTGTATTAATTTGCACTATTTGTATTTCTCAAAATGAGAACAACATCTAAAAATTTGCTTAAAAACTCAAATTTGTGAGAACAAATAAAATTTATGAGGAAGAATCAAAATGACAATTTCCATTAAAATATATGATTGGGTGGATTCACTCAATCCATGAAGCAATAATGAAAATTATTTATTTAACACAATAGTCAATATTGTAACTTAATGGAAATAGATATAGATATAAAATCGTTTAAAAGCACCACCTACACTGACCAAACAAAATAATTTAGAATTTATAAAGATAATGGAAATGTGAAGGTTGTAAATCTAGCTAGGGATGTGATACCTAATGTTTAATGGCTGAGATGGTCAAAAGTCATTTCCCCTTCACTCTTTTTTTAAATTATTTAAGGTAGATTTTTTTTTAAATTATTTATATTGATTTTATTATTTTATAGTAAATATATTATATCGATAATTTCTAATTAAAAAATTGTTGCTCTTTTTAAAACATTAAATTTTAAATAGTTATAGAGATTAAAATTGTTTTCATATACAAGGTCAAATAATGAATAGTTTTCAATCGATTTACTTGTAAAGAAACATTCTTTAAACTAAAAGTATTGGATTAGTAAAATAAAAAGTAAATAATTTTTAACAAGATTTAAAGTACATATCTAAATTTAATTTGTTTTATAAAAAGTGGATTTTACATCACAACGTAAATGAGTCTAAAAAAATAGTAAAATTAAAGCTAATTAGTAATTTGATTTTAGTATAATAATTGAAAAGAGAAGGGTTTAAAGGAGTATCTATTTTTTGTGCAAATTTAAAAATAGTCATCACAATATAATAGTAAAATTAGGGTTTTTAGCATTGTCCAACAATAACTCAAAAAAATTGTAGTGACTTCAACCCCTTGTTATAACCGTGTACATATTTGATGACTTTGTTCATTTATTCTAGGGCTTTGAAAACATTGATCGTGTTTCAAAAATTTCATACTTGAAAATTGATCTCCATCTTTAAAACCATAATAGAGGAGTGAAGCCTACAAAAAATAAGGAGAAGCTTTATTTTGGGCCCTGTGATTAGGGTCAATGGGGTTTTTAAGTACTAATTACTTGTCAATTCTCTCAACAATTCACAATATAAAATACAACATGTGACAAGTATAATATAATTTAACTATGTAATCCAATATGATGCAATATCCAATCTACTATGACTTTCAATGTTATAATAAATATTTATTTTCTTATAAAATGCAATAGTAAATTCTAATTTCTCTTTAAAATTCCTTAAATTTTTGAATGACTGTCGTAAATACTTGAATTAATTGTTTTTTGTTCATTCAGTGTGTGTTTATATTATTGTCCTAAACGTACTAATGTCTCTATGTATTTATAAACTTGTTGAATTAAAATTAGGACCCTACTAGTGTGCAAACCAACACATAATGGGTGAGAAAGGCTAAAAAATCAAGAACCATAACCCTGGGAGACTCAAAACTAGGTTAGAAGGGCCAACTTGAGAAACAAACTCTATACATTTATGGCTTCCAACACCTCATGTACATTTCTGGTAAACTTAACATAAACATAAAAAAAGGGAAGGAGGAGAGAGGAGGTAAGAGAGATAAAATGAGGGGGGACATTGCGAGAAATAATTAGAAATGTAAAGAAAATACAAACATAAGATCCTACTCTAGACCACTGATCAAAAAATATATATATGAACCCTAAAGTAAGGGAATTTCATAGCTAATGAATGTCCTTAAACTATTTTTAGGTGTGTTTAAAAAATCATAGATAATATTAAATTATCATAATAATGATGCCAACTTTTAACTATTTTAAATTAATCCATACACTCTTGTAATATGTAACATTTTTCTATATAATTTATTATTAGACTGTGATAGAAAATATCATTAAATTTAACTATACAATCTTATTTTTCATTAATTTTGTTACATTATTTATATGTTTATATATGTAAATATGGCCATGAGATATTTATTAGTCATTAATTTGCATGCTTTTAGGGTACTTGTCTATTTGTTGATTATTGGTTCAAATTAAGTATTATTGACATATTTGTGAGCTTTCAGTGGTCCTCGTTCTTATTCTTAATCCCTCAACTCTCCCTCTTTATCTTTCTTATCTTCAAATCTATCCCAAAAATGTTCCAAATATATTTGCAAGAAGGGGGTTAATTGTAATAGTTCTATAGTTTGACTATTTTTAACATCACCATTTTTTAAAGGAGGCATGACAACAATAATTGTCTAGGCTATAGAGAAGTCATTCTAAATAACACCATTAAATATATATCTTTGATATATAGTGTAGTTAGAGCTTTTAAACCTAATTTTAAATACTATGCTTCTAGCCAATATATTTAATGTTACTTGCCCCTTGTAAACATCTTATTACATTATTTAATGCATTCTATAGAGAAGAGGTTTGTTATTACATTGATTAAGAGAGTATCTTTATTTTGTTCTCGCACATAAAGTAGTTTTACACATTTTAACCATTTATCATATGTAATATTGTTCTTTGTTTTTATTTATTTAATATAATTTTGAAATCCTTAAAAATTAATAGTCCTTAAAATATATCAAAAATTTAGATTATTTTTAGAGCTCACCAAATTTTCACAAACCTTTTTGTTTGGTTTATCTTTTTCAAATTTATTCAAAAATTTATTTGCTTCTTTACACTTTTCATAATATCACACATTTTCCAGAAAATTAGTATTATTTCTCCTCTTAAACCTTTTGTTTGGTTTATTTACCCCAAATTTCTTCAAAATTTTCTTTGCTCCTTTACATTCCTCATAGTACCACACATTTTCTAAAAACGTAGTGTCATTTATTCTCTTAAATATTTATCATTTACATAGGCATAATACTTTGTGAATTATATGAGTCAATATATTATTGTCCATATGGTGATTAGATATACCAAACATATCACTTTGCTGTATTTTGTGGCTTTTTTAATTTTTAATGGGCTTATTTTCTTTATCAAATATTTTATTTCTTACAAATATTTATGTATAATAAGTTATGATTAAAATTAGTTTTATTGATTTTTTTGGTTGTGACATGTATGACCTGGTAACTGATTTTTTTTAGTTAGACATTTTATATGAGTATGTTGAAGGCCGTAAGTCAGGGGTGAGCTCAAGATGATTTTGATCAAAGTGTGGACTAGTCTGGGACATAATCAGAGGCCTAGATCCTCATGTGATACCACTTGTATACCAGATATTACCATATATATACCAACTATTACCAACATCATTCACCATCGACCTCAAGAATACTAATGACCATTAATGGTCTCGAGAATACAACCAATGGCCACAATCGGTCTTATATGCTTTTCCAGAGATTTGAACCTGGGTAGAACTTGAAACAACCATGTCACTTAACCAACTCACCCATATCTCATTGGCTAAATTTTGGGTACATATATTTTTATGACCAGAATGCCCAAACCAACAATGAATAGTATTTCTAGCCATGGGTTGTAGACTTACTTCATCACATTGAACACATCTTTCAAGCTACATGCTGACCCCCGTCACATTCAACATTGAGCCAATAGTCCATTGTATTGAATACTTTCATAAATAACCCATTATAGCTTAGTGTGGGAATGATGTTGAAAAGTGGGCATCCTAGAGAATAGAGCCTGAGACCTCCCACTTCTAACACTCAGCTCACTCAATGCTAGGCTATCATCATCGAGTTTTTAAAATTTTGGGTACAAACATTTTTATAATTGAATTATCCAAACCAATGGTGAATAGTATTCCTATCCATAGATTATGGACTTGTCTCATCACATTGAATACATGTTTCAAGCCACATGCTGACCCCCATCACATTGAACACCAAGTCAATAATCCATTTCATTGGATACTTTTCATAAATAACTTATTGTAGCTTAGTGTGGAAATGATGCTAGAGAGTGGTCATCTTAGGGAACGGACCCTAAGACCTCCCACTTCTAACACTCAGCTCACTCATCACTAGACCATTATCACTAGGATTAAAATGTTGGATAACAAGATTTTTTAAATAGAGCTAGAATCATAGAAATTTTTATAATTAGAATGCCAAAACCAACGTTGAATAATATTCCTATCCATGGGCTATGGACTTATGTCGTCATATTAAATATAGTTTTCAATCCACATGTCAGCCCCCATCACATTAAACACCAAGTTGATAGTCCATTGCATTGGATAATTTTCATGAATAACCTATCATAGCTTAGTGTGACAATGATGATAGAGAGTGGGCATTCCAAGGAATGGACCTTGAGACCTCCCACTTCTAACACTCAACTCACTCACTGCTAGGCTATCATCGTCAGGTTTTAAAATTTTGGGTACATACATTTTTATAATTGGAATGCACAAACCAATGGTGAATAGTATTCCTAGCCATAGGCTATGGACTTGCCTCCTTACACTGAACATAGGTTTCAAGCCACATGCCGACCTCCATCGCATTGAATACCAAGTCGGTAGTCTATTACATTGGATACTTTTCACAAATAACTCATCATAACTTAGTGTAGGAACAATGCTAGAGAGTGGTCATCCCAAGAAATAGACCCTGAGACCTCCCACTTATAACACTCAGATCACTCACCACTATACTATCATCATTTAGATTAAATTTTTTAGGTACAAATATTTTTATAACTAGAATGCCCAAACTAATAGTGAATAGTATTCCTAGCCATGGGCTATGAATTTGTCTCATCATATTGAATATGATTTTCAAGCCACATGTTGACCCCTATCATATTGAATATCAAACTGGTAGTCCATTACATTGGATACTTTTCATAAATAACCCACCGTAGCTTAGTGTGGGAATGATGCTAGAGAGTGGTCATCCTAGGGAATGGACCCTAGACATCCCACTTATAACACTCAACTCACTCATCACTAAATTATCATCATCATGATTAAAATGTTGGGTAATTGGATTTTTTAAATGAAGCTAGGACTGTAGACATTTTAATAATTAGAATGTCTAAACCAACAGTGAATAGTATTCCTAGACATGGGCTATTGACTTACCTCATCACATAAAACATAGGTTTCAAGCCATAGGCCAATCCCCATCAAATTAAACACTGAGCCAGTAGTCCATTGCATCATATACTTTTCACCAATAATCTATAGTAGCTTAGTGTGGGAATGATGCTAGAAATGGTCATACCAGGAATGGACTGTGAGACCCCCACTTCTAACTCTCAACTCACTCATCGCTATGCTATCATCATCAGGTTTTAATTTTGGGTATAAAGATTTTTATAACCAGAATGCCTAAACCAGTGACAAATAATATTCCTAGTCATGGGTTGTGGACTTGTTTAGTCACATTAAACACAAGTTTCAAGTCACGTACCAATCCCTGTTATATTGAACATTGCGCTGATAGTCTATTACATTGGATACTTTTCACGAATAACCCACCGTAGCTTAGTGTGGGAATGGTGCTAGAGAGTAGACATCGTAGGGAATGGACCCTAAGACCTCCTACTTCTAACACTTAGCTCACTCACTACTAGGCTATCACCTCAGGTTTTGAAATCTTTTAGAATTATGTTTCTTAAAATATATCAAAAAAATTAGATTATTTTTAGGAGCTCGCCAACTTTTATTAACCTTTTTGTTTGGTTAAATATTTCAAGTTTCTTCAAAATTTTCTTTGCTCCTTTACACTCTTCATAGTACCACATATTTTCCAAAAAATTAGTGTCATTTCTCTTCTTAAACCTTTTGTTTGGTTTATCTATCCCAGTTTTCTTCAAAATTTTCTTTGGTCCTTAACATTTTTTATAATACTACACATTTTCAATAAAATTAGTGTTATTTCTCTTCTTAAACTTTTATCATTTGTATAGACATAGTACTTTGTGAATTATATGAATCAATATATTATTGTCCACATGGTGGCTATATATACTAAACATATCACTTTCCTCTATTTTATGACTTTTTTAATTTTTAATGGGCCTTTTTTCTTTGTCAAATATTTTATTTCTTACATATCTTTATGTATAATAAATTATGATCAAAATCAATTTTATTAGTTTTCTTGATTATTATATGCATAATCTGATAATTATTATTTTTTGGTTAAACATGATTTTTGAGTATATTAAGAAGGACACATAAATGTGAGTCCTATACAATTTTAATAGAAAAGATATCTCTATCTCCTTAAATCTCACTCAAATATAATATCTCTCTTAAAATATTTTTTAAGAAACAAAAAACAAATAAATAAATTTTAATCCAATTTTAATTTTATAAGACAACTTCTATTCCTATTAATCTTGGCATAAATTTATATAAACAAATAACATATTCAATCATACTATTTTTATTATATATTTTTCATTTGAATTTTCTAAATTCTATCTAATATGATTAGGTAATGTAATGTAGGTTGTGCTTCCTCTAACCACAATGGATTGTATTTCTCAAAATGAGACCCATATGGTTGCTTGCCGTCCAATGATCAAATAAGTGAACAGGGTGGCCCTAAATTGTCCCTTGCTAAACGAATCTTTCACCCTCTCTATATATATTTCTTCCTCCCTTTCACCCTAAACAACATTTAGCATCAAAAATGCACAGCTCTAAATGGCAGGGTTCCCTGGAAATCCCGGTGGCGGCACCTCTGGATCGCGTGTGGGAGATCGCCAGTGACTTCTGTGGAATGAAGAGGTGGTATCCTGCCCTGCAAGTCTGTGAAAGGGTGGAAGGAACGCCTTTGCATGGCCCCGGTTGCGTGCGCTACTGTTCTGACGGAATTTTGAGGGCCAAGGAAAAACTCATATCCTTACTCGATTAACCATTCTTACACTTATGTTATTATAGAGACCAACATGGAGGGCTTTCACGGCTACCAGGCCACTTTTCAGGTGCAAGTGTGTGGTCAAATGGCATTTTGAGGTTGAACCAGTTTCCGGCCGTTCGGAAAAGGAGTTTGTGGATGGTTGGATCTCTGTGTTGGCTGGCATCGTAAAGACACTGGAAGAGGTTGCGGTTGCTGCTGCTTCATCATCTTCATCGTAACTGACAAATCTTTATTGCGATATTTCTTTCTCCGTACTTGTTTTCCCGTAAACTTGATTGTTTTCTCCTCTTTCTTAGGCGTGCCCTATGTGACATGTATTTTGTTACTTTTTCGAATAGTTTTGTATGTTGATATATTTATGTTAATAATAAGTTTTATTTCATTAAAAATAAATAAAATTATAAATAATTTATCATAATTTTTTGTAAATTTTATTGTTTGTTTAATTTAATTTAATTATAAATTTACAACATTTAATTATTAAAAGTATTTTGATAAAAATATAGGTGTAGGATGGTATTTTAAATTGATATAATAAAAAATATTAATAAAGTATTTAAATTGATAATAATTATGAGAAAAGGAAGAATAAGGGTTTCAAGTTATTTAATTTTTATAAAGTTTTTGAGAAAACTTATGCTCTTAGGGTTTTTATGTTAGTCTTATACTTGTTTTACTTTTCATGTATCAAATTGTTTCTATGGGATTTCTAAAGCTTGCTCGCATTTAATTCAGCATTATCTCTATAATTAGCCTTCAACCAATCTGTTGCAACCATATTGTCAATGTTGGAAAGAATAGTGCCAAGATGAGCTCAAAAACTTGTCCCAAAGGTCTACGACAAGGTACAAATTTTGATAATCCTCCTCAACTCGATGGTTTTTTGCAAATAGATGTTGGTGAAAATGTTTTTAAATAATATGAAAATAATTGTCTCATCGTTTACTATGTTGGTCATATACCCTTTAATTATTCCCTCAATGCTTAGATTACACACCACTAGAAACTCTTGGGATTTTACATTATTGGTGTTCGTAACCTTAACAAGGTTTTTTTTCCTATTCTCTTTTAAGGAACCATCTCAAATGCAAGTTTTTCTTTCTAGATTGAGCTATTCGTTCCCTCAAATACCTAAGGATTGTGTCCCCATGGTCCCATAATATTAAGTCTTTGAGCAAACATCCTTAAGGTCCTTGTTTGGAAATAAAAACCCTAAACCAACTCCCACTCTTCCCATTAGCAAGCCCCAATAAGGTATGAAAAAAGTGGATTATGTTATTATATCTCCCCTCATGAGTTAGATTTTCCATTTACCGGCTACTTTGTAGAGCCAAGTTTCTCAAGAGAATCACTTATCGATTGTAACTTCTAAATTTCACTCCATTTCACTAGGGGATTTTTTATTACCACACCAACAACAATTATTAGGTAATCATTTCATAGTGCTTTGCTTAGAGGATGGATAGGGAGAATCACACATGGAGGATTCTACTCAATGAATCTATTATAATAGAATATTCAAGGTCTCATAGAGTCCTCATGCATGACACTTATCAACAATTGGGTGTTTTAGATTGTATATCTTTGCAAAAAGTTAAGCTTTCAGGATTCATTCTACAAAACTATTAGAGAAGTATTTGTTTGACACATCCCACTTTTCCACTTCACATAAAGATGGACATGAAGACCCTAGTATTTTGGTTTTACCAAAATTTGTCCCCTTAATTAGTATATTGGGAAAAGACCCATCACACCATGTTATTTGGGTTATGTTTGATATTGTTGAACATTATTTAGGGGTTCTCGATGTTTATGCCTTTTATAATGACCTCAATAGAATGAGGTTCCAAATATGGCTCATTAATAATTTTTCTTTTTCAACTTCATTGATTTGTGGCAAGTTTAGTATGATTGAGAGTCTCAAGGACAAAGTTGGCACACTCCCTATACAGTAGTGTGCAGGGGAACATGAAGCTTGAAATTATTTTAAAAATCATTAAGACTTGGTGGACCCTCTCTTTTTTTGGCATTAATTAATTATTAAACCATGGTTTTTTGGTCTAACTTTCATGCTAGCATTAACCAATTATCAAATGGCTAGACTATGTAATTCTTTTTAGCAACATGTTTTCCCCTTTTACATTTCCCACTTGCAAGATGTCATGGTGCACCTGTAAGTTGTCCCCTTCGACTATAGTCCCATCACTTGTTGACTATAATAGGGAGGTGGCCTTCATAAAGTCCCTTGCAATCATTTTTTTCTAGATACATCACTTCTCAACCATGAGGGCACTTTCCAACTCATTTCCAAAATGTGGAACTTGGCTTCACGTTCGCCATATCTACCAGCTAGGTCAAGTGGTGGAATGGCATGATTAATTGCATCATCACCTTCCTCTACCACTATGGCAAGAAAATTGCACGAGTTTGGAAGTGTGCCAATGACATTGTCTCTAAGGAATACTAGAGGGTTTCTTCCTTGCTTAAGTAAAGCCCGTTTGATTCTCAATTACAAGACATGATTGGCACCCTCAAGCACATGATGAAAGTTGTTGAAATCCATTCTTCCAAAGGTGCTCAAATTAGGGTTTGATTACACTAGATTAAGAATTTTGACCTTTTCTCTAATAATTTTGTTAAATATTTCATGCACAAATAAGCCAATGAGTGAATTAAAGCCATCAAAATAGTGCATAGTCATATCACCATTTTGCGAGAGAACTTTTGAGCTTTCCTAAACAACTGTTTTAGGGCCCTTTAATGATTAAGGGATAACACAAGGCCCATAATACATTTGTTTTACCTATTTTTGATAAACAAATAAATGTTTGTGATTATATAGGTGTAAAACTAGAAATATCATAATGCTAAAGATCTACAATATTCAACTATTCTGATTTTTACAAATTGTTAAACATGGAAAGTCATTATTTTGGAAAAGTATTTAGAAGAAATATACTTAGCTCACATATGGATGTCTATTGAGTGTTCTGACTGTTCGATTCTAAAAATTAAAAGAAGAGATGACTGTGCAGGTTTAGTATCAGGTATAAGAATATAAACATAATCTGGATAGATTTGTTGTAAGTGGATGGTGGTGCAGTGCCCCCGAGTCTATTGACCATAAACTTGTCTCAATTGACTATAATAGATTTCTAATAGGAAAAAATAGAGGAATCAAATATCTAAAAATGACATATTAGAAGCAGAAGCAAAATATTGGTGGACAAGACCAATATAAGTGGATGATGGGTGGACAAGACCAATATAAGTGGATGATGGTACAATGCACATGATTCCATTAACTATGGACTTGTCTTGGTTGACTATATCATTAAATGATTATTTCACTACCTACACATGCATTAATTAGGGATTTGGATGCATTCTCAGATCTATAATCTCATCTAAAATACTTGTAATGATAAAATCTTATATGCCTACACACAAACTAAATTGGAATCAAATGGGAGGGAATCAAAGGAAAGGGATTGAGTTGGACTAACCTTGGTCAATCTAAGTTGAAAGACCAAACATTGCACTCGATTGTCAATACTCCAAAGAGGGTTCAAACTCAAATATATTTCTCCCACTTACATGTATGTATGAAATGGTGAATGCAAGTCTAGATGCTCTTTCTCCTATCTTACCCTCGACATAATTAAATAGATGAAGATTCGAATTTGAATATTTTTTTGACAAACATATAGATTAAACATGAATATATTTTAATAACCTTTGAGAGTGAGCAGAAATATCCTTAATGCCTTAGAGAAGCCTTGTATTTATAGATATTTTGATTTTAAATTCTAGACCTATTGGTGTGTAAAATTTGACCCAAAATAAGACCCAACAATACAAAATAAGAATAAATGGGATTTAATAGAAGTTATGAAAGTTATGCTTGGAAAGTTCATGCTAAGTGAATAAGGTCACAAGCTAGTCCTATCCAATTACCACAAACTTTTCCAAAAGGACAAAGGACCAATACTGGGGATCCCCTTGACAAAAATGACAAGATTAAAAACCAATAGACAAACTCATATATCAAGATGAAAAAACACTAAAGTAAATTGTGCCAATAGATATCTTCTTCACTATCAATAGTCTATGCATACAAAGTTGCAATAAATGACATAAAGGACAGGCTTGTACAAAATTTGAGTGTTTACATTCTACTCCGCCCACCTCCCCTTGCCTGCTTCTCCCTCCTCTTTATTCTAATAATAAAATTGCTAGAGTAAAGGAAATAAGTGAAACCTGAGTTTATATGACACACTTTGTCTTTTAGAGATGATTGTGCTAGTTACATCATGATAGAAACTGTAATAACATATGGAGTAGTTAATGTCCATATATGAGATCTGAAAACTTAAATATGAAATTTTAATGGGAAAAGAGAAAGGAAAGAGTACACCTATTTGCATGCTTCATTATGCTACTTGTAGATAATGTTTGTGCTATGCCAAGTGGAGAAAGGATGCTTTTAGTTCTGTCCATTTCCTAGCCAAGAAAAAAGATAATCCCTTAAGTGGTGAAGGGAAGGTAAATATGTCATTAAGTGTCACAATATGCATAACCATATTGAATTGATAAGAGATTGGAGAAAGGTGTGCCCTTTGCTAAAGTGCTTGGAAAGTGTAGTTTCTTATGTTGAATTGTTAGAAGAATTGAGAGTGGTCAAATCTCAACTTTTGGATATATATAATCAAGCCTATGAGTTGGAAAGATACATTATTCTAACTCTTAATAATGAGGAATAAGTATTCCATGTACCGATCCCATAAAAATTTGGAAATGTGCTAATTTTAATATAAGTGATGCTAAGGTCATTGAGAATCACTAGACTCAAACTTACATCACCTGTACAGATTCAAATCACACTATTGCAAATGGATCTAGATTCTATTTTGCATGACTGAAAGAGAATGAATAATATTCATGCCCCCATCATGACCACATTACTCATATAATTTTTCTTTGGAATATATATTTTATCTTTGACTTGTATGATTTTGTCCTTTGAACTTTGAACTTTGAAAAATGGGCATGAACATTTTTGCAACTTTAAAGCTTTAAATAAGCATGAGCATGAACTAGTATCATGACCCCTTTTAATATGTGCCAATGATATACAATGTTGTGCTTCTATATGTTCAATTGTATATGTATTTACAAATATAACTTTGTTCTTGTAACTGTTATGCACATGCCCATGCATATGCATTCAAGTGTGTATCATTTTGTGCTTTGAGTCTTTGAACAAGTGAGTGCATATGCATGTCATATGCCTTCAGAATCTATATTAGTGTGCTAATATCTATCATGTGTTATCTTTCTGAATCACTTTGAATTGTTTGATTTTTTAAAATTCAATTATATAATTTGATTATATATTATTTGCATCTATGTATTTTTCTCTTGATATGATTTTTGGGTGCACGTGTATGTCGTATACCCCAAACATTAGTGTGTATTCTCTTGAATGCATCATAAATATGTAGCATGTGACCAATTTGAATGATTATGGATTAAGTATATTATGTTAAGATAAGATTATGTAATAAGCCTGATGGATGACTCCCTTTCGATATGGGGCATGAGATAATTGAGTGCATCAAATCAAAAGAAGAAGATGCATGTTTTACATTACATTTTGATTAACTATATATTGATTGTTTGATTACTTTGATTTAGTATTTTGAGTATTATAGCATGATGATTTATTATATTTGAATTTTATGATTTAATTTTTATAGGGGTTGATGATTATTAACAAGTTATATAGAGACATCCCTCTAGGTGCTCACATACCAAGTACCTAGTGAGATGGTCCCTGGTGGTATTTTGGAGTGAGTGGCATACATTACAGGAGAGCATGCTCCCTTATTTGATCATGCATCTATAGGCACTACAACTTATGTTGAAACAACAATAGAGTGTGATGTCGTGATAGTCGATAGAGATGTGGTTATTGTGGAGGCAGAGTTCATGAGATAATATATGCCACTTCTAACTCCATTGATGGATCTAGGACATAGTGTTTTCCAAGACTATGTGTAGTTACAACATGAGTATGTGTCACTATATGTGTGATTGGCTGATATTCAAGGACCGTGAGCATAGGATTCGATCTCGGTCGATATCATGAGTAGATGATAATGGAACTTCCTCTTTGCATAGTCACTTATTAGTAGAGGGTGGTGGTGATATACATGGTGATGATCCTATTATAGATTGATATCTAATTATGTTTTACTTGCACACATGTGCACGTGCGTGTGCATGCACACACACACACACACACACACACACACACACACACACACACACACACACACACACACACACATATAGATTTTATGGTTTATTTACTCTTATTTTGGACTCGTAGAATGTTGATACTTGTATATGTTTATTAGATGTGTTTTTTAATTTGATGAAGGAGCTCATGTGGCATTTTTTATATTTGTACATGTAATTGAGATTTGAACTTCGCTTGATATTTTAAAATGTTGATATATTACACATGAAATATGTTATTTAGATTTGTGATATATGTGTGCATTGAATTTAATTATAAACTATTGATCAATCAAACCATCATGACAGAAATAGAAATCACGTACCATACTGATTATTATTTAAATATGTCTGGTGATATTGTATATGTGGCTCTGTAAATATGTTTTCACATATATTAGTTATTTTGTGTATGTGTATTTGATGTTGTGTAATGCATACTACTTTTTTATAGTTTTGATATGAATTGTGATGTTTTTGATTTGACATCCAAATTGAAGATGTGCTATCATAATGGATATTTGTATCTTTCTTGCTGATTTTATTACTTTGAAATATGATAATCCATTTATCAATTTGTGTAATCTTTTCTTGTAATGCATAACAATCTTTAGATGTCCATTAATACCATGATAAGTGAAAAATATGTTGCCTTTTATGTACTCATGATGATGAGGAGGATGATATTAATTAGGAGAGAGTATGATTAAATTCTCATTCAACAATGTATGGATAATGTCATGTGGTCTATCTTTTAATCTATCAAACTAGAGTGATGGCCTCTTACAATAATTAGTTTTGTTCACTTCAAGGGATGATTTGTAAAAAAAATCATTTTATTTATTAAGTACATTGACTTGTTATTCCTTGACATGAATTATCTTGGATACCTCATCTATCTTATGAATGTATTGAAGTGGATTCTTTCTTTTAGATGTTAAATCTAGATTCCTTTGTTTATTGATAACTATTTGCTTTTATGGAGATGAATTTGACTCAATAACCTTTTGTATTTTGGAATTTATCTCACATGCATATTTAAACACATCCATGTATAACTTATCAATAGAGATGTAAAATGTATGCATGTCCCTTTATTTGAGTGGTGATAAGTGACCCCTACTAAAGATAAACTATTTTTCCAAATTTTAGGGTTGATAAGTTTGAGAGTGCAATGTATTTTTGATCCACAAAATGTAGTATTCAATGAGCTCATTGTGACCTTGTTTCAAACTTTGTCAATGTTCTAATGTGAGCTTAGATACCATGTGGTTATGATAATTAGATAAGAATGCATTAACTAATCTTTTTAAGTTAGATAAGGAGTCACTAGGTAAATTATGGAACCAATTGGAAGCCTCTCTTATAAGACTTCTAGGAAAATATTTGAGTAAGATATATCCATCATTCCCCTAATCTTCATAATAAAGGTTACATTGCGTTAAAAGAGTACAAACATCTCCACAATCATAAAACAATGGTAGTGTAGGCATAACAAAATATTTTGGATATGGATGCTCATATACAGTTCAGGTAAGGGGTTTTCCTAGGATAATATTAGCTTTGATGTTTGCACAACATGATCTAGTTTCTAAAGTGAGATCAATAACTTGCTTTTGGAGCTCTCCAATGGCACATCATGGATACAGTATGAGTAATAGGAATAGTAGTTGTTTGGAGAAACTCACTTATGGGTTGCAATTTATCATCCATTTTAAACATTGGTATAAGAGGATTATGATAATTGTCATTGAATGGTTTGGGAATGCATCTAAGACAATACTAGTAAAAACTTAACTATCATTGCCTAACTTACCATTTTGAACTTGTACATAATTATAAACAAGCCATTACTCTTTATTAGATTCTAGTGAGTTAGGGGAGAAAGAAGAATATTCACACTTAGTATTATCATGTAACTCACCTTTAATGGGTAGGGATGACTATCTTGAGAATCATTTCATAATATTTTGTTATCCATGCTTTGCAAATCTAGAGCTATGATGTCACTTCGGATTTCTAATTCACATTCATTAACATCTTCTAACTTTTAAATAGAGGAAAATAAAGTAATTGCATTATTCATTACTTCCAATGGAGGAGAGATATTATCCCAATCTTATATATCATTGACTATGACTAAAAGAGAGTGTGGAATAAATGCACCTACATCATCTACCTTTTCTAAAGAGAAAGGGAGTAGTACATGAATTTGTATTATTTAAATTTTTTATGCTTAGGCTATGTGTTTGTGAATTATATTAATTAATGTGATGTAATGTAAGAGCCAAGTCAAAAGGTAAATAAGGCATTATACTTAGTGATTTGTTGTATTGTGATCCTTTTGAGAGATTAAAGGAGAGAATATATTCATTACCAATATGTTCTTTTTGTCTTATTTTTCGAAAAGAGGAATAGAAGTGAGGAATGGATTGTGTAATTTTTGCATTAGTCAACTCATTTTATTCTTCACTATATTATTCACTATTGTACCATTTATCTTGATTTTCACAATTGTAATCATATCTATCATAATAATATTCCTGGTCAACATCAAAAATTACACAAATATGATCACTAGTCCATTCATTATCATAATCATTGGGTATATCATTACTACAAAACATTATATCTAAAAAATGGCCATTGGGAATTTCATATTTAGATGTATATTAAGAAGCCATTTTATAATTTTTAATTCAAAGTATAACAAATATGACAAATACCACGCTTAATTTTAATAAAAATAAAATGAAAGCAAGGCTATCAATGAGTGAAACTAGGTAAGTTGTGTTTGTATTATAGGCTCTCAAATATATTGATCTCATTTATAAATAGTGAATATGCCCATGAAGACACAAACTATGGGGGATTTCACCATTCATGTAGCCACACTATCCCGTCTCTAGGGTATATTGATAATAACTTCTTGGGGCTAACCACTTCGCAATGCACTAAAAAAATAAAGAATTGAAGGCTTCCTATGGATGAAAAACAAAACCCTGTGCATTTTTAATATACCATGAAGTATGTGAAAACTAAAACTTGTGAATAGTGGTGTCTAATAGCTTGAGTATTGGACTAGTACCGCTCACATCATGGATCAATTTTAATTGATGAATGCTTTGCCAAAAAATAAAACTCTTACGAGTTTTAAAATTGTCAAAACATAGTTTCAAGTGAAAACAAAGAAAAAACAAAGTGAACTTGAAAGATGAAAATTATTAATCAAAGTTCCAAAAAAAATTGGGTTCACCAATATGTTTTACCTTATTTTTGATAAAATAAATAATTTTTTATGTGATTAGATAGGTGTAAAACTATAAATATCAAAATGCAAAAGATGTATAATATTCAAATATTCTGATTTTGACAAATTATTAAATATAAAAAGTTGTTATTTTTAGAAAACACTAAGAATAAATATACTTCTTCCTCAAACATGGATGCTCGTTTATTATTATGACTAGTGAATTGTGAAAAGATGAAGAAGTGACTATGAAAGCTTCATATCAAGCACATGAAAATAAATATAATTTGGACAAGGCTACTATAAATGGACCACGATGTAGTATGCTTGAGTCTGTTTAGCATGGATTTGTCCTAGTTGAATGTGACATAATACTAAAAATAAATAGAGAGAAAGTGGAAATATAGAAATGACAGATCAAAGACAAAAGTAGAAGATATATGTGGATATGGCCATTGTAAGTAGGTGATGATGTATGTGCCTAATTGTATTAACTACAAACTTGTCCTAGTTGACTATGCCATTGAACTAATTATTTCATCACTTGAACATGCATTAATTAGGGTTATGGATACATTCTTAGATCTATAATATTGTGTAAAATGTCTATATTGATAAAACCATATCTCCCTTCACACAAACAAAATTATAATAAAATAAGGGGAATTGAACAAGGGATTGATTTGGACTAACCTTTTCAATTCTCATTAAAAGACCAATTGATGCACTAAATTTTCAACACTCTAAAGAGGGATAAAACTAAAATGTAGTTCTCCCACTTATGTGTGTTTGTGTTGAATGGTGAATGCAAGTCTAGATTCTTTTTATCCTAGTTTACCCTTGTCACAACTATGTAGATGAATATTTAGCTTTGAATATGTCTTTGGCATACATATAGATAGAACAAGAAAATATTTGATAGATTTTGAGAGTAAGGAGAATTATCCTTAATGTCTTAGAAAAAAATTGTATTTATAAATGTTTTTATTTTGAATTTGAGACCTATTAGCATGCAAAATTTGACCCAAGATAAGATACAACAGTAAAAAATAAGAATAAAATGAAATGTGACTTGAAAAATTTCTAAAATTTACACTTGGACAAGTATGCGCTAATCAAATAGGACCATAGGCTAGTCCTATCTAGTTATTGCAAACTTTTACAAAAGGACAAAGGACCAAGAGTAGGGATCACCATGATAAAATGATAAGATAAATAACCAATATACAAACTCACAAATCATAATAAATAAAATACTCTAGTAAATTACACCAATAGATGCCTTATTCACTATCAATAATCTATGCATACAAAGTTTCAATAAATGATATAAAGGATAGGATTATACCAAATCTTGGTGTCTACAACATCCCACTTTTTATTTTTATGTTATTTTATATTAGGGTTTTTAAGAATGGATTATTTAGGCATTATATTAAATGGAATGAAAATGATCCATTCTTAGTGTAATCCAAAATTGTATTCATGATTCAAATTAAAAAAAATGAAGCAACACAATTCACAGTATATAAATCTAATGAATGGTTGTTCATTTCACCTTTTAAGATTGATATTATTATTCCTATGGATGATTACTCATCTATCACTAAAGATAAAATCTCATGACACATAGGATTAATAACATATATTGTACAATAATGTTACATCCCCTTTGCCCCACCCTCCCTTGCCACCCCTCCCCTCAAATATGTAAGAGTCATTATAAGACCAAATATTCCTCTTAAATTTTAATTTTTTTCATGTTCAAGTGATTTTTTCAAGATCTTTGTTGGTTGCTCTGATTTAAGGAATTGATGCAACTTTACAATGCCATCTTTCAAATAGTCATGAAACAAATGAAATATGGCATTGATATGTTTTGTTCAGTCATAAAAGACTGAATTATTTACCATTTAAATTTTATAAGTGTTGTCATCCATGGGAAGTGTTGATGAAACCTATTTTTTATAAAAAATCTAAAAGAACCCTTCTAAAACACAAAATCTCTCTAGTTTCCTCTAAAGCTACCATGTATTATACTTCTATTGAAGAAAATTTTGGCACTTATTAATTCTTTGACTTCCAGTTGATAATTGTTATTCCCAAATTCATCATATATTTTCCATCTTTAAAATCACCAACATGTTCAAAATCTAAGTATCCAACTAGTTTAAAGTCCCCTACCCTAAATTGGGCTCAAATTCTCTGCTTCTTTGAGATATCGAATGACTCTTCTAGCTACTACCCAGTGAATTTATCTAGGTTGTTACTTGAATTGAGAAATAACACCAACACCAAAAGAAATATATGGTCTTGTTATGGTATAATATATCAAGCTTCCAATGAGTTTTCTATATTTAATAACATATACTACATCAGTGGTATCTTTTTATATTAATTACAAATTTTATTCTATGGACATATTGAGAGGCTTGCAATCTATCATTATAAACTTGATCATAATTTCACTAATGTACTTTTGTTGAGTGATAAAAATATAATTTAGGATTTGAATTACTTCAATACCCAAATATTAATGAGTATAACACAAATCTATCATTTCAAATCCTTTCATCAAATCATATTTTAATTTTACAATGTATATTTCATTATTTCCTATGATGAGTAAAGTATCAACATACACATCTCCAAATACATATTTTGACAAAAATATTTTCATATTCAAACTCAAAACATTTGAATTTCATGTGTTTAAGAGGTGCTTAGAGATTTTATCATACCACAATTGTAGGGATTATTTCAAATCATACATCAATTTTTAAAGTTTGCACACTTTGTGATCTTGGTTGTTTACTGTAAAACCTTCAAGTTGGATCATATGCATTGTCTCATTGAGATAACCATTTAGAAATGTAGTTTTGATGTCCATTAAGTGAACTTTTCATTTGTTATGAGATACCATAGCCAACATAGTTTGAATGGTAGTCCATTTTTTTTATAGGTGCAAAGATATTCAATTCCTTATTTTCATGAAAATCCCTTTGCAATAAGACTTGATTTGTGATTATCAAGTGAGTAATATACTTTGTACTTGTTTCAAAATAACCAATTTTAACCAAATGGTTTAAAACCAATTAGATGATCAAAAAATTTATAAGTTTCATTCTTGATCAATGCATCATAATCACTTCTCATAGCATTTCTCCATGCCTCAATATTTTTAACTTGTTAAAAATAAGTGGGTTCAAAGTCAAATACAACATTGACTTATTTTATGGAAGGTATTTGAAGGCAATATTTTCTATCTTATATTTAATTTCATCAAAGAAATTTTTTGATTGTTTTTCATCTTTTTTTGCACTTCTTATGCTTATTTTATCAACCTCATTAGTTCAGACATCTTGCAATGTCTATTCATCCCATTTTGTAATATTTTTCTATGTGGCTTATTAAATCGTAGGTGCCTCAATTTATGAATTTGAAGTTCCTTCACTTTATTCCATTGGAACATCTTCTAATGAAGTTTCACTATATTTTGTATGGGGGTGTTTTTTTTAATTGTAGGAGTCAATATATATTCAAGTGTTTCCCCATTCTAGGTTCCCCCTTTCATTGTTTTTAACCTCCATATCAAGCTCTTTGAAAACATCAAATTCAACATATTTTTCCTTCAATTATTAAATGATGCTTGAGTTTTCCTTTAAAGTTTGACAAAAAATTATATCTCTTGTGATGATAAATTTTTTGGTGTTCTCATCATATAGTTTATATGATTCTATAGACTTAAAATATCCAAAAAACATGCATTTGTGACTCCTGTGTTCCAATTTGTATCTTATCTCCTTTGGGATGAATGTGTGGCACGTGGATTCAAAAATTTGAAGATGTTACAATGATAGGAGATGATCTCATCAAAATTTATATAAAGTTTTCATATGTAGGATTTTTTAAGGTGACCTATTTCATAGGTATATTTTTGTTTGTGTTACTTTGGCCCAAAAGTGCAGATTTACCCCTTTGAAGAACAACATTGCCCAAACCATATTCATGATAGTTCAATTCATCGACTCAACTACTTTGTTATGTTGTAGAATTTAAGGGAATGTGAGATAATTATTGATTATATTCTACTTTAGATAGGTTTCAAACACCTGTGAAGTGAACTCACCACCATTATTAGTCCTAAAAGCACCAATTTCAGACTGGCCTTCATTTTTAACCATGATTCAAAAAATTTGGAATGTTTTGAAGGATTTTGATTTATTATTCAAAAAATATCTCCATGACATCCTGCTATAATGATAAAAAAAACATGAATTATTTATGACCACCAACTAAGAGGATAGGGAGAGAACACAATTCAAAGTTAACTAGTTAGAACTTTATGTTTTCTTTCCATTCTAAATTTTGAAATGGTTCTCTTTTATGTTTTAACAAAAAATTTAGGATTCAAAATTTTTAATGTTATTGGAAAAGTTGATAAGCCTAAAACTCCATTTTTATACATAGTGTGGATGTTTTTTTAGTGCTTGTGCCTAAATATAGCATACTAGAGAAGACTAGCTAGCATTCTTGCTTCTATAAGATGAGTAAAATTTCTTGGCATTGAGCACTCACCCCTTAGTTTTAACATTATTTTCTTCTTCATATCTAATTAGAACAATGTTTTATCACATTTTATTATGAATTTCACCTTTCGATCATCAATCAATATAGAGTGGCCTTGTTTTTTAATAAGCGTAAGAAACAAAAAGTTTATTTTCAACTAAAGAAATTATAGTACATTTTGGAGAATGAAATCTAGATGTCCTATTGACTTGACTCAGATTATACCCTTTTTTTAAGGTCACATACTTGTTTTATTTGCCAAATATATCAAGACATAAATTTCTTAATTCATGGGTCTCATGACTACCTTTTTATTGTAGTATTTTCAATGCAAGTGTTGTTTATCATTCAAATTTTATTGATTTTTTTTTCCACCTCACCCTTTATTATACCCTTTTCCATTTTCATTCTCTATATTATTATAAAAAAATCCCTTTTTTATTTTCATAAAAAATGATTTATCTAGTGGATTTTATTTTTATTCTGAAGGCTTTTTCTCTTTCGACCATTTTCTTAATCAATTGACCAAATGTGAGAATATTCAACAAATGTATTACTTGCAATGAATCTGGATAAGTTGATTAGGTAGGAATAATATAATTTATGAATGTGGTAATATATACATAAATTTTTATGCCAACAACATCAACATCATGCTTGATTGCACATATTTTAGAAACCAAACTCATGAAATGCCCATTTTTCAACTCTAGATTGAATAGTTTCAATTGTATCTATATGAATTCCAATTTTGAGTGTGAATCATAAATTTACTTCAAATTTTTAAAATCTTCCCATGGATTTGTGCACCCATAAATGTGACAAAACACCTCTACATCAACATAAGCCCTCATCAAGGCTAATGCTTTAGAGTTATTTTATTTCCATAATGGAATCTCCTTTGCATCCTTTATTTCAGTTGGTTGATCATCATTATCACAAATGTTGAACCACAAGTCATTAAATATTAGTGTGTGTTCCACTTATTTAGACTATTTTAATCAGGTTTCTTTGTTTATTCAGGTTTTGCCAACTATTATTTTTATAGAATCTATTTTTCAAATGAAAGAAAATGGAAAGGTTCCTTATCACTTAAAAAATGTCCATTTTTGATATACCACCAGAGTAATGAACCAAACTATTTAACCCTAAAAATATAAATTAGATAATATAAGGTTAAAAGGGATAGAGATAAACTAAGGCACAAGGATGATAAACTATCTTTATAGTAGGCCAATTAATTATTTGCAAAACTTAGATAGATCATACATTGAATTTATCACGTTGAGATATTCTAAAAATAAAAAGTACAAATATGATATATATTGCAATGATAATGAAAACAAGCAATTAAATAGTTATATTGTTAATATAGAAATAGATATTGAATAAGTAGGAAGTAGACAGAAGAGTATTCTGTTATAGTTTCCAAATTCAGGATTAAGTGCCTATGTAGCCACAAACGCTTGCATTAGCTTGGGATTTTTGTGTTGATGATAGTGTCTAAGTTAGATGTAGGTGTCTTGTATGAAATACTTAATAAAATAGAATGAAACTACCTAGATACTTTTATGTTTTTAATCACCTTCACTCTGGTGCATTTAGATTTGGATCATGCATTATTTTTCCTTGTCAAATAGCAAAACCCTAGTTCTTTATCATCATAGTAGTTGTGGGAAAAATAGGTTAGTTGGCATATGGTGTTGAGTTTACCCAAATACCCCTCTATTAATGATATTTACCTACATATCCAATACTCTAAATAGGGCCTCAGGCTTATGTATTTATTTTTGACATGTTGGTTTGTGTGTGAATCATGCAATATGTGGAAAGAAAGTACAAAAATGACCTATCTTGTAACTTAGAAAATCAAGCTCTTGGGCTACTTCTTTAGTAATTTATACCTATGAATGTGTTGTTCTTATGAATAATAAATATACATGGCATACACATAGATCTATATGGTTGGATGAATAATTCAAGTTAATAAAATACACATTCTCACTTGGTTCTATTGTTTCAATAATAGACTTTATTAATAATTACACATTCAAACCACAAATGGGAAGTCTAGTCATAGTACTCCAACTTAGTACATGTTACCATATTCATGCATATAGGATTCATGAATTCACCTAATAGTACAAATAAATATAAAAAAATATTAAGGGAGTATCATTTCTATGTTAGTGATGATCGATCACATTCTATAGAGTATGTGTAAGGTTATTTTGAGATGTTTTATGGAAAATTGACTAAGAGAAACATTACTTTCAATCAAAATTATATTTGGTTATACAATTTCACATTAGAATTTAAGAATGCATGGATAATTTATTGGTTGAGTAGGATGCATGCTAGCATTGACATAGAACATATTTGGAATTTCTCTAAGGCTTGACATGGAAAATTAGAACATGACAGTGTCAAATCATGTGTGAAATAACCCTTACAAGAGATGAGTTTAATTTTTAAAATGGCATTGATTTGACTGATGTAAAAATCATTATTGAATGGTTTAATAAGAAAATAGCCCATGGTGCTCAAGAAAACTCTAGTGCTTATAGATATTTTTGGTTGATGGAGGAAGAACAATTG
The DNA here is from genome assembly GCA_037957365.1 of Torreya grandis. Lineage (NCBI taxonomy): Eukaryota > Viridiplantae > Streptophyta > Pinopsida > Cupressales > Taxaceae > Torreya > Torreya grandis. The sequence goes on along the minus strand of JARHVA010001344.1, from coordinate 1,156,288 downwards.
GCAAGATATGAGGATTGTATGACTGTAACAGGATCAAGTGAGATCCACTCATTTCATATCTCAAATATAAGTTCTTAGATGGTTCATACGAGGCACATGGCATGTTTTTTTTTTGCATGTGTGGAATTTGTTTGGAATGAGTGTGAATCATAAGAGTGGGTGGATAGATGAAGTTGTAGACACATATCAGGTTCCACCGTCTTTATAACTTATAGATATGACATTATCAATTGACTTTGACCATGTATATGATATAGTGTAATTTGGTACAAGATTAATCATTATGTACTAAATTTTCATTATCTATCAACATTATTATAATTAAAATAATCTTTTATTTTGTATGCATAACATGTTTTTGTAGTTTATTATGGATGATGAAAATAAATAAGGAACACATTACTACTTATGTTGGTTTGTAGAGGAAAATAATTAAATTGACTTCCTTAGTCATAAATGGGGAAAACATTTACTATTACACTAGATTTGTGGTAGTTACTGAAACTTAGATTCAATGATATCCTATAAAAAATTCAAATGCATGGTTATTTGAAGACCATAAAATACATAGGATGACACAACACTATTTAAATTTGGTTCTTTCAAAAAATATTTACTTGCTCAAATATTAGGGGAGCTCATTAAACAATAATCTATGGAAGGTTCATGAGTCTGACCATAAATCGATTCTTTCTACTATCAAGGTAGAGCAGATCCTAGTGGTTCATTAGATTTAAATTCAAATGTATGTTGAGTTCTCAAATGTAAATGTATTTATTTCTATAAATTTTTATTATTATTTTTAGATCATATACAAATTTTAATCTAGTTACTTTCTAACATATTTTTTATAAGTTAGTGTTGTTAAATAAGCTTCCACCTTCACGCGATTGGCACCATTAGTAAAGAATTTCACATTCTTGAAGCTAAGATAAACATGTTCTTGAGGCTAGAATGCGTACTTTGTCTCGTAATAACACATGATCATAGGCTGAGGAGTTGGTCATAGATGTTATGTGCCACCATTAACATGGTGGTGATGCCATTTTTTAACCACAAAAAACCAAAGGTGGAGATCTCCAATTATGGCTTCAACTTTGACAACATTTGTTGTTAATGTTTTTACATTCCTTAACATCTATAAAAACATACATCCATGTGTATTTTAAGCTCATGTTCATGGTATTACATGTGATTTTCCTATTTATACTTGTTTTAAGTGATGGATTTGTGAGGGGAGGTCCCAAAAGTAGAAACATTAGTTGGAGGATAAAAACATGTATCTTGATTACACAAAAGTTACATTTTAACACTAATTTATATATTGTCTAGCATATATTCATCTCTTACATTAGATCACCATGCTCTAGGGTGAAATTAGAGGGATTCAAGATGCATGTTATAGTTCTTTGGTTTGTCCAAGTGACTTACAATTTTTATTTTATGTGCATCTGAGGTTATTCCAAAAAATAATTTTATTATATTAGAAAACACATTATTAACACTAAAATAGGTACTCTATATCCTAACAGGGCATGGTCAGATGTAAATAACTTGGTACTAAATGTTATTCACCACCCACAATGAGTTAGTAGTGTCAGTTTTTAGTCATGAAGCACCATAGGTGGAGAACTTCAACTACACCTTCAACTTTGACAACATTTATTATCATTATTTATGCATTCTTAAGAAACTATAAAAACCCATTTTTGAGTGAATTTTGAGCTCTTGGTCATGGTAAAATGTGTGATTTTCCTATTTATATGTGTTGTAAGTGATGAACTTGCAAAGGGAGGTCCTAGAAGTGGAAATGTCAATTGGAGGATAAGAACTTGTCTCTTGACTGAAAAAAAGTTTTATTTCATCATTGATTAGTATAAAATCAACCACAAATTAGTCTCTTACATTAGATCACCATGATTTAGGATGAAATTAGTGGGCTTAGATATGCATGTTAGGGATCTTTTTAATTTTCTAAGTGATTTATGGTTTTTGTTTTATATGTGTATGAAGTTGGCCCAAAAATAATTTTATCATATTGGTAAGTACATTGTTAAGGCTATAATGGGTACTATGTCTCTATATGGGGCATGGTTTGAGGCCAAGAACTTGGTAATAAATGTTATTCACCACCCATGATGTGGTGATAGTGTTATTTTTCAGCCATAAAGCTCTAAAATGGAGATCTTTAACTACAAATTCAATTATAACAACATTTATTGTTAGTGTTTTTGTATTATTGAATAGCTATAAAAAAATCATATCCATGTTGGATTCAAAGCTTATGGTCATGGGAACACATTTGATTTACCTATCTAGACATGTTGGAAGTGATGGATTTTCAATGGGAGGTCACAAAAGTAGAAACATCAATTGGAAGATAAAAAAATATCTTTTGACTACATAAAATTTGCATTTCATCACTGATTAGTATACCATATACCATAGATTCATTTATTATGTTCATCACCATGACCTAGTGTGAAATTATAGGGCTTAGATATGCTTGTGAGGATTCTTTTGGTTCTTGAAAATGACTTATAATTTTCATTTAATGAACATATGAAGTTGGACTAAAAATAACTATTTTCTTGTACTAAGAAGCCCATTCTTGAGGCCAAAATGAGAAATTCATCTCCAAATAATGTGTGTTTAGAGGCCAAAAACTTGGGACTAGATGATATTCATCACCCTCCATGTGTTGACAGTGCTAATTTCCATCCATGAAGTTCTAAAAGGTATAGATATCCAACTGTAGCTTTAACTTTGACAAGATTTGTTGTCAGTGTTTCCACATTCCTTGGCAGATGTAAAGACCACATCTACATGGATTCAGAGCTCTTGGTCATGGTAATATGTGTGAATTTCCTATATATACATGTTAAAAGTGATTTATTTCTAAGGGGAAGTTGTAGAAGTATAAACATTGATCGAAGGACACAAACATATCTCTTGACTACATAAAAGTTACATTTCAAAACTAATTAATATATCATATGCCACATATTCATCTCTTACATTTGATCTCTATGATATAGGATGAAAGTAGAGGTATTATAGATGCACATGAGGATTCTTTTGGTTCCTCAAGTGACTTATGATTTTCATTTTATGAGCATCTAAAGTTAGCCTAAAAATAACTATTTTTCTTCTATTGGGAAGTACATTCTTGAGGCATGAATGGGTACTTTGTCTCCTAAAAAGTCATGATCAGAGGCCAAGAACTTGGTATTATATGTTATTTTACAATCTTGATATGATGGTGGGAAAATTTTTAACCACAACTAATCGAAGGTGGAGATCTCCAACCGTGGCTTCAACTTTGACAACATTTATTGTTAGTGTTTTTGTTTTATTGTGCAAGTGTAAAAACTCACATCTAAGTGGCTTCAGAGCTTATGGTTATGGGAACACATGTGATTTTCCTATCCAAATGTGTTGGAAGTGGTGCATGAATGAATGAATTAAAATTCATATAATCATACAAATAAAAAATTTCTTGAATCTTTAACAATGAATTCTTTAAAGAAAGTAATTTATCATGTTATTTCAGAGTATTATTCATATCACCCATAGATAATAATGTTAGTTCTTAGTTATTATTGTTCTTTAAGAAAATGGGCATCTAAATATTATCATTTGGATCACTCACATAAGCCTCGACATCATGTCTAACCATTTAGAACTGTTTCAAAAGTAGATAAGGAGTTAGTACTAGTGGGGTGGCGAAAGAGGATTTGCATCTTCTTATTTCTTAGAAACATAACATTTTCTAGGTAAACTGAGAAAAAACAAGGATTTATATGTTTTTGCATGGGCTTATGTTTGCCCTTGAGGATGTATACCTAAGCATCAGAACCAAATTCTCTAATACAATGTGCAAACATGTAAAAAATGGTATTATGATAGTAAGAAAAAACATATGAATGAAAAAGAAAATAAAGGTGACATTTTTGTTATAACATCCTTAAATAAATAGGACCTTTGTGTATAAATATAAGATCAATGAGGTGCGTGAATTTAAAAAAACATTTACAAGAGCATGCAAAAGAGATGCAAATAGAAAATTCTAACTATAGCTAACTAAAGTTAAAACATGAAAATATGGAGAGATTTTATCTAATCTATTCACACTCTACTAATTGGGAATATTTTTAAGCCTTTTTTATTATATTAAACTATTTTTAGGAATCCTGCACATGTCTAAAATTAAAATTTCAAGGCATTGATCAAAATACCTAGACAACACAAATGGCTCCTAAGCCACAATAGACAATAATATTCAACCATAAGGAAAAATTTAATAGATATTCACATCCACCATTGATTCTCAAATAATGTTATAATTCCCATGGTATGCAAAATGTACAAATTAGGTGGTAACAAACAAAGTCTAGAATGATTGGTTGTGCATGGAAGGATGGTGTCTTTGGTGCATTTATAAACCACATGAATTATAAGAATTATATAAAACTATCACATTTTAATACACTTAAATGGGAACTAGGAAAGTAATGTAAAAAAACATAGTCGATCTATTGATGTAGTGACAAGTTCAAAATAGTCGAGCTCTAAGAATGGTGAAAAAAACATACCATCAATTTTAACATGTCAAAATTAGTTGAGTTATTTTTTGATGATAGTTATTTATTTAACATTGTATAAGAAAAATTGCATGTATAAATATGATCACTGTAAAATGTGAAGACACACACACACACACACACACACACACACACACACACACACACACACACACACACACACACACACACACACACACACAAAAGCCATAATGGCATACAATGCCAAAAATATGTGTACCATATAGGCATACAACAAACTACATCATGTAAGACATATACTACTCATCAAAAAACCTCGCTCTCTTTGCCTTGCTCTATGAAGGATATCCCTCAGATGCCTTGCTCATAGATGGAGATCCATGAAATTCCTTATATTCCTTTAAGATATGATTACAATTCCTTTTACACTCATATCTTGCTTATATCTGAACCTATTCATATAACAATATTGTTATAAACTTTACATACTAGACATGTAACCAAGTTGAGAAGTTAATTTTAAAATGATATAAAAACTATTTCAACATGCACTTACCATAAACTCTTGGTCACATTCAATTTTTTCTGATGCTCAGTAGGTTCAATGTTAGTATGAGTCTCATGCACATGAGTGTGAAATAAATAAACAACATGAGTTGGTTCCATATTAATCATCTCAATGGGACTATCATATGTCATTAGATAACCTTGCATACATAATACGTTCACATAAGTTAAAACACAAGAATATATTAAAATTACATATATATATATATATATACACTTATAATTCAAAATTATAAGTTAACATACCTCATTAAGTGGTTGTGTAGATGAAATCACAACAGTAATGCCTAAGTTTACTCTTGCCCGCATTGATGGAGGAGTCTCCACTTTGGTCATCAACTGAAAAAATACAATATGATAGTTAGTATAAAATATCTATAAAAATAAATGTACATGTACATGAAATATAATATTAATAAAAAATTACCTCTATATATGTATAGGTTGATTGAGTAACAAAAACATAGGCACTAGTAGATGACCCAAAATCTGGCTATGAAAATGATAGGATTATCTCCTCCTACAACATAAAAAGTTACAAATATAATATTGACTATTCTATACAAATTAATTATTACATTTTAAATATAAATATATCTAAAACTTAACATGTCAAATATATAAGATACCTACATAGGTGAATTCGAGGTCTTCACACCAAATGTATGTGCCAAAAATTCATTTGTCATAACCGTAATATATTCCCCCTTGAAAGCACTACCATCCTCTTCTAAAGATCTGGTGCATATAGTGCCACAACATCTACAATAGTGTGGTCAGACATCAATAGTGCTAGCATCAATGTCAAAAAGGTGATTGAGGGTGTCAGTAAGTACATGCAAATTGTCAATATTGATAACCTCCTTCATTACAAAGGGGATTGTCTTAGGCTTATGTGACTTTTGGATAGGGACTATTATAGGCTAATTAAGGGAACACCATGCCCTTGGTTTATCTTGCATAGACCCTTTTCCTTAGCCCTAAAACTTTGAGTGGTCAAAATAATTATAAATTTCATTAAGGACAAACTTGAAATGGAGTTTCCTCAAAAATACAAAGGAACCTTGTGGTTGTTACAAGGTGCATAATTAAAGACCATCCATTATCACTCCCAAAAAATTTCCCTTATCAAATTATGTTGGCACTGGTGGATTGG